>JAFBJQ010001306.1:25000-110581 GCA_016785345.1 Trinectes maculatus
ATAATGCTTTTATAAATTTGTCATATTTGGCGATGTGTCTGCAGGGTGACACATGAGGCAGTATATTGGCTGCGAGATTTTAGTAACTGATTCCGGATCAGATAAAAATTATTGCAGGGTGGTGAAATTGTCATTCACTGCACAATAAAAATATATTTAAATGAGAATACATTTCCAACAATGAATACTTAAAGTGCATATGACACCTCAAAAAATAGATAAAATGCATATATGTATCAAAACTATACAGAAAACATAGTACTTTGAAGTCATGTGTAAACCCGATGATTGCAAAATAAATTTTGTACGGCGTTTCAAAGTGTGGTTTTCGCGACGCTCCTCGCCAAGCCGCACCGGCTTGCCAGAAACTCGTTACGTGACCCTGTGACGTCAGCGTAGGAAGACGCCATATAGCAACAACCGGACTGGAGCGATGGATAGTGAAGAAATTGAACAATTTTCGGACACAGACTCGAGCGGAGGTGAGTTTGAGGAAGACTACGATCCTGATCAGTTTTTACAAGAGATTGTTGTAACAGCTACTAGTTACTAGTACTAGTATATACAAAAGGGTCTTGAAGCTGTGCATCATTTCCATTCACAACTAAAAGTCATATTAAAACATTTACAAATATCCCACTGCAATCATGCCGACAAGTTCATGTAGAAGTGCTCACAACACCAAAATATACTGTACAGTATACTAACCTCCAGCCGAAGTCTTTTGGCTACTGTATACGACTCCCTGCTCTTGGCCGGCTTGGCCTTGGGCGGCGCTGAGCCTCGGGGAAAGATGCTGGGAATAGCACTGGACAGCAAAATCCTACCGTGCTGCACATTGACAAGCGTCTTCTTAATCACTGGGACAGGATCGAAACAATCCCCTGCAAAATGTGCAGAGCACAGCGAAGAGTACGGGGTCGGCGTCCATTCTTTCCCTCCCTATTCAGGACCTCTTGTGCGACGCACATTCTGCACCCACTTCTCGCGTACTTTCTCGTCTTTTGGAAATCTAAAAAGGCTAAAAGAAGGGGAACTGACGTTCGAGCAACATGCTGCAACACAACGTGAAGGCATATTAACAAAGTGATCCCTAAGAAATAGCCAGAGGCTCCTTGAGAAAATGTGAAACTTTTCTGTCAAGAAATACGGCGCCCAAATGGAACAAGTGCAACAGAGTTACTACGCTCACGTCATTTCCGGTTTTGAGCGCATGCGGAAGTAAGTCGCGCGGTAACTCGATAGCTCAGTGGCGCGGCGTTCAAATGTTGATTTTACCAAGCATACTGTGTATAATATTCGTAAACATATATATCGATTGTGTAATACCACCTTTGTTCTATTTATTTAAGAAATGTTGTTTTGAGGTGTCATATGCACTTTAATGATGGGCGTGTCTCCTGCTTGGTGCTGGGGCCGTCATCATGCAATTGCAGATACTTTCTTTCTGGCAGATGGACGGAATGATTCATGAAACCATTTGGGCATCATTTCCACAGACACACAGGCTCCTAATAACATTCGAATTTTACAGTGAAGATTCATTTGCTCGTAGGAAGGAAATTACTTGATGGATTATGAAGAAATTGGCATGGAGTGGTACGAACTGTGCCCTGAAATGACCGAAAGATACATCAATATATTGAAGCATCGATGCATACCTAAAGCCTACAACAGCACAATTAACATCCGATTTAGTTTCTTTTAATTGCCACACACAAATAATTGAATAATTGCTTATCCATTAATTAAAGTGGACCCGTGACGCTCCCTGGACACCTCTTATCGTATCTGCTGCCTTTCAATTAGAGATGGAGCCAACGTGACAGTCAACAATTTCAGCATCTTCCTCTCTAGTGGCACAGGCGTCAAACCTGACAGTCAACCACACTTTACTAGGTTTTCATATTTATGATGATTGTGTTGTACTTTTAAATTAAGTCATTAAAACTAATTCAGACTCCTGGAGGAGACATGAGCCAGGTACATGAACCATGACAACAATAGGCCATGAAAACCCAAGGAGACATAATTACTGTTGCATGTCACAGGCTTTTCTGCCCTCCTGGGATGTTGGCTGTTTTTGTGTTTGTTTTGTTTATGTGTCATGTTACATAAATAATATCCTCAAGTTTTTTTTCAACTGAAAAGTAGAATGTGTTTCTACAGCACACTGTTTCACACTAATACGAAACACTATTAGTTTTACCTGCTCCTACATATGAGCATGATGCATGAAGGTGATTTCATAATGGTCAATGCATTGTTCCGTGAGAAATTCTGGTTTGTAATGATGAAAATGAAATTATTAAACATATTGTGTAATTCTGCTAAAAGAAAAATAGGCAAACAGCACCAAAGAACAGAGCTAATAAATGGAGATGATCAGGTTGTAAAATAAGTCAGTAAAAGAAACAAATGGTTACAGGTTTTATAATGAATCTTTACGACCATAACAAATGTTTTTGTTTTCAAACCAAGGCGGATTTCAGTATTTCTGGTCTGTTTTGTATTCACACAGGCTTTGTTTAGGGGGACCATAGGGACCAGTCCATCATAGGGACTGACAAGTAACTCATTCCACGGACAGTTTAAGTGAGTATCACTCTGCTTCATCAGCACTACAGGAACCCCAGCGGGGACCTTCAGTTCTGGTGACTGACAGGGAATCATACAGCACTTTGCGGCACCTTTGTGTGTGTTACCTTGTTTGATGCACACATAACAGCTCAAAAAATAATTGACCATGAGCATTGATCAGTCACGGCTGCAGCCATGTCAGTAAAAATACCGACAAATGATGAGAAGCAGAACAAATGCCTGGTTTCTTTATCTCCTTTCTTTGCAAAGTGCCTGTCAAACTACACAGAGTAAGACCCAAAGAAGCTCATTCTCACTATCACATTGACCAGGGTAAGATTCTTGTGATGATGTACATACGATGTACAATCAGCCACAACATTAAAACAGCTTTTATTATTATTATTATTATTATTATTATTATTATTATTATTATTATTATTATTATTATTGTTATTATTATTATTATTATTGTTTTCAGTTAATGTCTCATAGATGAGCATGTGCATCATATGTATTTGTGAATTTTCAATTTTTGCCCAATTATATTTCAAAGTAAGCTAAAGTCTATGCTCCAACAGAAAGAGAAACCCGTGGAATCATTTATCTTTGGCTCACCTTTGAATTTGTGCTCTTTTACCTCCTACAATGTTTAAAATGTGCTATGTGTAATATTTAAAAAGCCATAGTAATGTTGCACAACACAGAATGAATCATTGAGTGCTGTTGGTGGTAGTTTCATTAAAAGTCTGAAAAAGTACAAGGCCTGAACTAGATGTCTTCAAGCTTTAAAGCATTGCCCTTTGCCATAGTAATCAATAAAAATTAGCTTTAATGCTTTACTTTTTTTAAATGCATTAGCACAAAAAAGCTAAAAAAGAGCACATGAAATAAGAATCAGTGACCAAACATCATAATACAACAACATGAAATCGTGTAATTTTACTCACAAAGGGACATTTTTAACATCACTGACTGTTTTATGTGACAGTGGGATGTTCACCACATGATGGCCTCACTCAACAGTGAAGTGTTAATAAATAATAAATAACATCTAAATATATAACATATACCAATAGGAAACATGCTACTTCACAGCTATAACAGCTGTAGCATGCAACCTAAGTATGACACAGATTTATGTCCACCCTCTGCTGTCGCTCTTCATCCTTCTAGAACCCAGATGTGCAATTTAGGAGAGCAAAACAGACCACAGCTGATACAGTGAGGCCTGACATAAGTCATTAGTTTGGAAAGTTTAGTTTAGAATATATAGGAATATAGAAATGAATGGCTTCTGGTCTGACACACATCTGATTTTCAGCATTACACGATTCTAAATGAAAAAAATTGTGAAATTTACATAATGTTGAACCTTGATGGTTCTTTTTACATTAAGCCAAATGTTGTGTACAATTTACACTGCAAAAACAATGAAAGAAGCTGCAGTGTACTTACGGTAATTTCTTTGGTATTTGTGGGGCTTTGCAGTTGTATTACAATGCATCCAGAGTTGCCTAAATTGCCTATTATTTCATTTTGCAATAACTGGACTAAATAACATTTTGCTGGACTGTGACATTATTGGCTGTGGAGAAAAAATAGGCCAGAAGACAGCATGTCAAGGTTGACCGTATTTCTGTAATAAACAGTGCTGAGTGTTGATTCACGTGACCCTGTAGCCTTCAGCTTTTCTTTTTTACTCCAGTGCTTTAGAAGAAAAAAATCAAAAAGAGATGAAGCCCAAGGACTCTATGTGAAGGAGTGCCCAGTTGTCCACATGATGCTGTAATATTTAAGGTTTCATCTGTGCAGGAATCAGGCTACTGTTGATGAGCATCTTTTTTTAATTGGGTCAGTGAAGGTTTACTGTTTACACTTTCAAAGTTAAGTGTTTCGCTCCGAGGCTCCTCAAAGCCACTTTTTACTTACATGAGTAAGAGGAAAATTTCCTATTACTGCTACCACTCAGATTTTCTGTGCTTGTTAAAATCCTTTTAAAAATATATATTATATATTTATTGCTCAGTTTGTTGTTTGTGAGATTTTTTTAAGGTAAAGATTATAGAGGCCAGACTTTGGGTGAAATTACTGGAGTAACAGGTAAAAACTCTGATTGAAATTTTATTCTCAAATAAAGATAAAAGTAAGTGGCAGGGCTTACTACTGAAATAATGAATTTTTAATGATTGAATGAATTTTTTTCTCTTGCATAGTGATGTACCAAATACTTAATCCAGTAATGGCTGTCATCTTATTTACATTTTAGTATACGCTGTAGATTGATTATATGATTGAAATCATGGGACACTGAACCACTCCATTCTCCCAAGGTACTTACAAATGCCATGTTGTTTGTTTTCTCAGCCAGTGGACAGTGTGTGTGGTGTCCTGTTTCATCCACGGATCTATTTACAGTGTGAGACAGGGCTAACGTTTCAGATGGGGGCAGTCGAATGATGCTGTAAAGAAGAAGTGTTACCCACTGTGCACTCCACTGTAATCTAAACCCCCAGGATCCCCGTTGGTCACTGAGGCCATGATGGACCTGAGGGGCGTGTGCTATGTGGGTGATGCTTCTGCCTGACAGGTGGCCTGTGGTGAGACCTAGTCCTGTTGAAAATAGAAATGTTTCCGCCTTGGGATGAGGGAGGGGGCGCAAGAGTGATGTGACCGGCCCCAAGGAGTCAGTCATCCATGTGCAAAGGGAAAGCTAGCATAATCTTGTCACAGACACGGGAGGGGAAAAAATGAAAGTCCCAAGCTATCAGTAGCATAGTCTTGTTCTCAAGGAGATGATTTGGAAAACCATGCTGGACATGGTAGAAACGTTTGCTGCTGTTGATCTGTAATTGACTTACATGCATACATTTGTTTTATTTACTGCATCATACACATACCTTTGAAATGATTTTTCTGTTAAGCATGTTGGTAGGCTCTTTATACCCCATCGTCTCTCCTGCTCTATGCATTTGAAACATGCAGATGTTAAGTGTTGTACAGATGTCTCCCCACGACCTGATCTTCTATATGGGGTTCGGTTTCTGTGATGACTAAATGTGTGTGTATTTGTTAATACTCTGAGGTCCTGTCGGTGTGATGGAGTGGCAGGAATAACTTTACAAGTCTAAGCTGACGGCTTTCAAGTGGTGGAACGATCATTTAATTTCCTTATCGCGCTCTGCCTCTTGTTGTAAATACATAGTAGCAGTTTGAATGTGGAGATGACTTCCTGGTTTCAGTCAAGCAGCTGCTCTTGTGTTATGAGAAGGAAGCCAAGAATAATGTGTTCACTGTTTCAGCAAGTGGTGACATCAGTGGTTGAATACAGCTGTGAGAAAGGGAATAACACACAATCTCACATCAAAACACATGGTTAGCGATCATTCATGGTATTGTAGAGAAAACAGAAAAACAAATATAAAGTAACATCGCGTACGTATCTCATTTGTGATCAGCTCTGGTCTATACAGTCTACGAAGGAGCTGAGGCTACCTCTTTATGTCACCAGCTTGTACGCAGCACACAGCTGTGTCAGCACAGCACAGAGAATCCTGGGAAAGATTGGTCATGCGATGATCCTGTGCCCAATTATCCCTGTTTCAGCTATGCGCCTATTGTCTATGCTGCCCAGTGCTCGCACGCAGGTTCTCTGGTGATTTTCCCACTTCCCTTCATACTGCTGTTAAACTCCCAGTTGATCCCTCAGGTCCTCGGTTTTATCCCCTGCACATTTTAGGTTTTGGACTTTTCGTTTGCCTTCTGTCTGCTTAAATCCCATTGTGAGGGTTGTTTTTTTTTTTTTTTTGTTAAGTTTTTATTACGTTTATTCGTTGTTGGGTTTTTTCTTTTTTAAATCAAATATTTTCTTTTTTTAATCAAATATTTGCCACACTAACCATTCATTTTCATAACATATTCCATCAAGTAAGGTAATTGATCAGTTGTTGTATAATGTGTACTTCATATTCCACATTGGAATTTATTGGTGATGAAAATAAGAAATTAAATGTATTTGCTATATAAGAGAAGTATATACTCTATATACCCTGGTGCTTTGTCAGGGGCAGGCGATTTCTAATCAGTCATACAGTACAGCATTAATATACTACTATATCTGATCGTCCCTTCGAATTGTGTAGATTTATTTTTTGGCGTTTTTGCTTACACTAAGTTTAGTGTGACGCGGTAACACAAGATGGCCCAAGGAGTAATATAAAAACCATGTAAAGTATCAAGTATAGAAATGAATTGTTTTGCCAGTAATGAGTCAGATAAAATGTAGAACATCTGGCTGAGAGAGGCCAGGGTGTTTGAATGACTGCAGACAAATGCTCCAGCGCTCTGCTTTGGATCCAAGGTCATAGTTCTCCCAGCCAGGGAACCGGAGATGCTGCATGCTCTGATTTAAATGCATGAGGTAGTTCTGTGTTTCAGGGAGTGGAATACAAACTGTTCTCCAGCCATAAACCTCTGCAGTGTATTAACATGATGAAATCATGAACATGGTTTAGTCAAATGAATGGTAGATATCACAGTGTCAGATTTTTGGATCCCAGTCGCTGTCAACACTGATGCTGGTACCAAACTTGTCACTAAGGGCTCCTGTAGCCTCCTCTTGTGTAAAATGCTGTAATACAAACTCAGTTATTGGAAATCTGAATAATAAAACCTTCAGCAACAGCGCTTTTTAAATTTATTTTCTGTAATGAAGGAACAAATTAACTGTGGCATCCACAACCTTGCAAGCACTAAGGATCTCTCCGGCATTTCCAAAGTCTGATCGTCTCTCACCCACAGAGAGGGAAACGAAGCATGTGGTTATTACTGGCAGCATGTAGAGATCTGAAAACCAAACGCAATAATGATATTTCATTATCGTATGTCTTTCCAAAGACCTTCTTTAGTTTCAAATGCTTGGCTGTGTACTTCTATTGTGTTTGTACAGTCATTTCCCATAATTCCTCATTTTGTGTTTTGTAGGCCTTTATGACAGGAAGCCGGATGCTTTGTTTTTTTATCTCCATCTTCCATGCAAACTCACTAAATGTACTTGTCATTAGCCACAGTGTGTGACAGGTCAAGACACAGACAAACGTCGACTGTGCTGAATGTGCTATAAAGTTTGGTGACTGTATACAAGAGATTTTCCTAAAGTCAGTGTGAAAACCCATTGAAACGTGGTTTCCTGTAAAACGTATCTGAACATTAATAACTGTTTACCCAAGCATGTAAAAACAGAAGAAACCAGGGCATTGTGTACAATAATTAATGTGGCACCTGTTGAGGTAAATCCCCTAATTCGTCAGACAGGAAGTAACTTTGCTCTGCTGATTGGTTGTTGCAGGTTGCTGATCAATTGAAGAGGAAATGCTGGGAGAGTATGTGGATTAAGGGGAGACGCTGCCCACCTCACACCTCCAGCTGCCTGCTTTCTGCACAGTAAGCAGCTCCAGCAGCTCTTTGGAATCAGCAGGCCTGCAATTACTGCCTGTGAGTATTATTGCACTTCCCAGATTATGGGATGTTCCTGCTGATCAAACTTGCAGAGCACAGAATTAAGTGGCCAAAACTGACATCATCTCCTGCTCCGGTGCCTCTGAATGCACTGGATTGCACTGTGTGACACATTTACAACGCGGGCGATAACTAGCCTAGTTAAGACGATTATGGGGGAAACAACATGACACTGCCTCACATTTGACAGTGTGAGGGAGCTATAAACAAAGACTTAACAAAGCTGACTCATCTCAAAGCGCAGCGCAGTCACAACATATACAAACACTACGCGCAGTCAATCAACATCACTGCACCACATCAACCGAGGGTCCATTAACTTCTCGATTGATTTTAGGTCCCTCACATGGAAGTGGCTGGAACATTTCGTAATAAACATAAAAATTTAATCGTGTTTGTTGTTACTAACAGATACGTCATTGTAGATACTGTCTAATAATATACATTGTAATATACATTATATAGATTGTTAATAAACCAGAATTTACTATACTTTAGTATGAAACTGCATGGAAATTTGATCTTTTATATCTCTTACAACAAAATAAAAGTAAATCGTGTGCAAAGACAACATAAATTAAGTTATTTTCACAGTGTGTCACAAATTATCACCCATTTGCCCTTAATAAACATGCTTTGCCTTACCAGCAGCAGAGAATGTTACTGATGGCTATTCAACAAGAAAATCATCTCCAGCAACGTTACCCCTGTGGTGTCAGAGGTAATGCAGTTTGACAAGCAATAGACCACTTTCTGACAGAACACACAGATGAATTATTAATCAACACACAAGTGATTTTTAATTTTTTTTGCACCCGCTTGTCTAAAGACTATCTGTGCTATCTTTAACTATGGGAGATTTAAACTTCACCATGTGATCAAGGTTTACGTCGGTAATAAAATATATCATTTGGAGACATGAACCATTAAAGTCCATTTGTACACTGATTAATAGCTTTTATGTCCCACTGATATAATATCCATCACTCATGTCAGATTATATAGTATGAATATGTAATTTCTTGATTGCACTCCATAAAGTATGTTTAAACTGGTGACCTATAGTGCGCATACAACCATGCATCATCATCTTCATCATCAACATCCTGTTCCCCATTCCCGACACATGCTGTAATAAAAGACAAAGGAAAAAACATTTTATATCCTGTTTGAAGAAACAGAATATAAAATGTAGTACAAGAACATATGTTGAGGCATCATACTGATATTCACTGATAACCCACAAACTAAAATACTTTTGCACTTTTTGATTTCAACTCCTGCCGTTCTCTTTGGAATTTCATTTTTGCATTCATTTTGCCAGTTGATTAGGTCCTGAACATTTTTCCCATGGTGTGGAGAAAAGTAAGAAATAGAAATAGAAATAGAAATGCTAAGAAGCTAAAAGTTGTATTCAATAAGGTTCTTGTACCTCAGTAATATGTCCAGTAGACTGTAATCCGGCCAAGAATGACCAGACATCCCCACTTGAAGCGGGAAGCATGACAGGAAGCGAAATCAATTCAGCTCCTCTGTATCAATTGCTCCAAAATGGCCAATTTCCTGTCTGGGATGTGTGTTTTCACGTTTTTATCATCCTCTGCTGTAGTTATCTAGTCGCACTTAGGGCCATCACTCATCGATGCTGCGTTGAGAGGAAGCCGATGTGCAGTAAAACTGACGGACGACCTTCCGCATGACTGAAGATGTATGAGACATACAGGCGAGTTAGTGGGGCTCTTTCATTGTATTTTCTGTACTGCCATAACATGCCAGCAGGGAAAAGAGCCATGTTAACTATGCTTGAATAAAGCATTTTGCATTTGGTGTTGCAGTCTTTGGAGCTGTACTTGTACTATTGTTCTTATATATATGCCATACATTTTAGCACAGTGTCAGTAGTACTTGAGAATCAACCTTGATGAACGCAATAATTCATCAACATAGAATAACTGAAAATCGAATTTTTTTATTGACAAAAAATAATGAAGCCATTTCATCTCACTAGTTGTCGTACATTCTGTTATTACTGTTTGCGGCTGTAAGTTCCTCGTGCCATTTCTCACCTGTTTTGTGTTTTTTCTTTCATTAAATTCAATCATTTATGTTTAGTTAACACCTTGGAGCCCCAGGAACTCCCCCATCTGAAACCTGCATTAGCACTTCATTTTCAGATTACCATAATCCTCTTAACTACTGCACAGAAACATTCAATCAAACCAGCCGTGTGGTTTGCATAACAATGATCATAATGAATGAACTATGACAATGACAAATGTTCAAACCAAATATGTGATATGGTATATTTAAACTTATGGAGGCCTCAGCTCAACAGCTGTCAGTTGGGTTTTTTGACATCAGTTTAATCAAAAGCTGTTGTTCTGTGCCTTAAAAGTGATTACATAGTGATTACATCTGAACAGGATAACTGTCATGTACACCATCATAAAAATATTTACCGCTTGCATAAGAACAATGAAGTCTCATTGAGTCTGCTCAATGAGCTCTAATGACCCCCTTGACTTGACCTTTGAATTACATGTAAAATAAAATTACATGTAAAATAAAACATCCTATGGGTTATTGACTTGCTGTTTAGTTTTTAGCTGTGAGTCCCTTTACTTTTGTTTTTCTGTTTAAAGGCGTGAAAATGGTGACACAGTTGGCACTGGTCAGACCACACGCCTCATTGTTTTTGGTTCGAATCCAAGTTTGAATTCGAGTCCTCTAAAAGGATAAGTGGAAGATAATGCATGGTTGGTTTGAGATGTGATATATTACGGCCTTGTGAATTTGTGTGTGTGATCCTTAAAAGCACATTCAGTTTTCTTTGGTTAAATTACCTTCCGATCTGTCCATGTTTTTGTCACAGCGGTTGAATTCCAAACGTGCTGCCTTGTCAGTCTTCAAATGGCAGGTTTATCTGTCGGCATCAGACACGCTGGCTGTATGTGCTGAATCGGGAATTCATGACGCTCTCCTCGGAAAGCGGTTGAGCGACACAGCCTGTTTATTTTCAGTACCTGCGACATAATTGGTTTCTTGTGCTGTAGGGCAGTGCATCATTCTTTGTCCAATTACAGACGGTTTCCCTGGAGTTGGATGCTTTTGTTTTTCATGACAAGATGTCAAAATTAGATAATCATATTCTGATCTTGCCAAAGGCTATCTCCACACCAACCGTTTAAAATCGAATCAACTTCATTGGAATCCTCATTGGTATTTATGGAGAAAACATGTAAACTCTGCCTCAGAACAAAATATTTCACTTTAAGCTATACTTGCCTGGATTCAAACATGAAGCTTTTGTTAGCGGTAGCTGTTGGCTGACAGTCCTTGACATCATGTCTAGGTAGTGTACGTCCATTGTAGCTGTGGTTGATTGTGGGAAAACAGACTTGTTGCTTCTTCTCCACAAACAAACGCCCCTCACAGACTGAACTTCAATACACAACAACGCTACTTTCATGTTGCCCTTTTATTGAGCTGTTATTTTTCTTCCCACTCTTTTAACTCGCCGATGAACTCGGTGGCCAGTTTATTAGATCACCCAGTATAAACGAATACGGCCTAATGCAGCTGTTCAATAAATCAAACATTGACAATGGTCAAGACCACTTTTTTTTTTACCATACATTGGCTGATATAAAACATCAGTATAACACTACACTACAACTCAAACCGCAGCTTCAAAAAATCATCCAACAATTAACTTATAAACATATCAGGCAGAAAACATTACGCTACGTGTATTTGTTCAGCCCAATTAAAAATACGAGTTGAGCTTACAGGTGCTTTACCACCATTGTTAAATAATTGTAAAATAATTTTGTAATAAGAATGAATGATTTTCTTCTTTCTTCTTGTTGTATGTTACTACTATATTTAATATGTCAGTCATCATGACTCGAGCGTATAAGATGATTATCTTTTGCGCTTGAGTTATGGATACTACAACATATAGGATTGTGGTACATGTTGACATGCCATCATCAACACAGCATCATTATATCTGCAGATTTTTCTGCTGCTAATTTATTCATAAGAGCCCTGCACACACACTCATGTTTCCACCTACAGACCTGATGCCTTTTTTTTAATTGTTGTATTTTACTGTGCATTAAAATCTCCCAAAAACAGCAGTTTCATAAATATTCCAACCAGTGGTACTCCAACCAATTGGTACCAACAATCCCAGCACATTAACTTCATTTTTGTATGTCAACATGTGAATTGAAACTGAATCTCCTTAACCCGTATCTGCATGATTTTATCCATTTCACTTCAATGGCTTTTTGGAAAATTGTACATTCCAATAGCCTATTAGACAAGTGGTGAGTGAATGTCACTCTGTTGTGTTCGGATAGGTAGAATGTCCCTGCAGTCAAATGCTCAGTGGAGAACTCAACAAATAAAAGTCCTTTTTTCATGGCCTTCTCTAAGGTCAGTGTTTATGTGTGTTTCAGTATTCTAGCTGCAGAGCCTTTGCATCATGCAGGCTTTCATTAAATGCATACTTTCTCTTACATAGGGATTTTACTGCCCTTGGGAATAACGTCCAAAAAATGAAATGCAACATGCAGAATGTGAAACACCCAGTTACCAACTTTCAGTTGTAGATCCTATTCAAGGTGAGTCCTTTTTAACAGCAGAACAGCTTTTTATGTGTAATGTGTTAAAAATAACTTCCATTACATTTAGACTGTTCGACCAGCTCGCCAATGTGTGAGAAGGTAATCAAAGCAGAGTCCTTCACTGATAATGGGATTCTCCAACAGTAGTTCATGCAGTGCACTAATAATCTGAAACTGCAATAATACCTAGTAAGCTGAAATAATCATTATAGCATAGCAATCATTATAGAAACCTGTAGCTGTGGTCTCCCAAAGCTTAACATTTATTTACCAAATGTAACATCACTCTAATAATATCTAAATGTGATCATGCATTTCTATGACCGTATGTATGTAATACTATTACTATTCTTAATTTTTTGCTTTATCTTTATTGATTATTACACTCGACTCAGACTATCTGGTCCATACTGAAATTATTATGGCTGTAAATTCTGCACTGACAGTACGTTTATGAACACAGTAATTTTGCTTCAAGCCAAAACAGTTTTTGTTTGCATTGACATGGCCATTGGAGATATTTGTTTTGCCAAATGTTATTTGGCAAAACACATGAACGCTGTCCAGTGCACATGTGGGATTTAATATGTCTTGGCATAAATGGGCAGCCAATGTTACAGAGCTATTAATCTAAATAAAAAATGGAAAAAAAGAGAAAAAGTGTCATTAATTTAGGGAAGGTCATATCGCCAGACCAGTTAAACTTGACTTTTTGAAAGACTTTTCTCTTCAGAACAGAGAATATTAGTAAGTTTCTTTGCCTTTCGGGTTGACCTAGTTTTGACACACACACACAAACACACACACACGCACACACAAATAATGATAAGAGACAAGTTAGTAGTGTGCACAGTACTTTCCCTTACTGTCAGTATCCAGAGTTCATTTGAAGCAGCCTTGTTTTGTAATTGTTGAAATAATGCTGAGGCAAAACAGGCCCAGATCTCTTGAAGCAAAATGTGTGTTTGTGGAAGATTTCCTCTAATCCTCACTGCTAAGCACAACAACAAGAATCCAAGGTCAGCTCTCCAAAGGATGCAGGGGCCATACTTCTTTCATGTCAAGGGATTTACTATCTACTGTTGTCTCACAGAGGGAATAGGCACCGATACATGCAAGAACACTTCCATCACACAAAACATGGCTCATGTTTGACGGTTACCATCCATGGATCACGTAACGGGTCCATGGGTAACGGGTGTGCTTTGTCTGGTTTGTTAACTAAAATCTCAACCAAAACATTTCAACTCTTGAAACATACCGGTCTTGTCTGTCACCTGTGTTGTGCTGTAATATAGGTGTTTAAAAACTATGATTACCTTTAGCCGTTGCTATGGAGACAAGCCCTCTATTCATCTGTACCTGGGTGTTTGCGGCTTACATGCAAAAGGTCGGGTCTTATAAGAGTGTAACTAGGATTTGAGGTATGGTCTGTGTCACTGTCAGCGCTTTCACTGACACACAGCAGGAGAAGAAATGCAATGCATCATGCTTTTCTTCAACTTGTCGATGTGTTTGTGCGTCAAATGTGGATCATTACTGGGATTAATGTATTTTTAATGTTCTTTTAAATATTCAGTCATCATTCATTCCTAAATGTAAAAAAACTCTCCTAATTGTATTTATGAGGATCATGCTATTTTTTTATCTTATTTTTCTAATTTATTACAATACAGCAATACAGTTTCTGTGCTTCAGGGTAATAGGAGAGTTGCTGTGTTAAATTGAGTGGAGCTATCAAATATCTCTCGTTTACCTCTTTCCCTTGTTGGCTGGGCCAATGCTGATGTGTGAGCAGCAGCTTTTTCTTGTAATAAATCAGTCTTGTGTATGCTGCAGTGGAGAGATTACTGCAGAACATCTGTGCATGAATTTTGTCACCTTTCATAGGTGCACGAAGCAACCAAATATTATCTGCCCAGCTTAATCCAAGGTTTTGCTGTAATGGTTGAGTGTTTGGTCTTGTGTTTCAATTTTTGTTGATGTTGTTGATACAGGCTGTCTGTAGGAGGAAGAGTCCAATGAGTGTCATACTTGTGTCACATTGCATTTGGGTCAGTATCAGTTTGGCTCCAAACGAGGGGAGACTGATTGCACCTGGGCAAAGTGGCACTAATTCCAGTGTCCTCTCCTGATTGGCTGCCGAGAGCACGTGTGGGGGTATAAATGGGTTTGGAAACCTGCAAGCTGGTTGGTCTGTTCTGCTCACATGCACAATGGGAGAGGGCTGTGTGTTTGTTAGGTGATTTGTTTGGTGGCAGATATCAGTGCCTGGATGCTGGTTTGTTCTTCCCACTCACACTACCAACCATCATCATGTATAACAAATATACTAATAACAACCCCCCACAAAAAAGAATGTATATCGTGGAAAAACGACCCAGATCAATGTCTATGTCCTATTTGTTTGTGTGTTACATGGATAGTGTATACTCCACCTGTTAGGTACATTTAAAACTAGAAGAAGAAGAATGCTTTCTTCCTCTGTTTGTGTTACTTTATGTGCATGTGTTGTGTTGTGTCACTGAAGCTGAGACAATCAACACCAACAAAAGATGTGTTTCTGTATGACAGACGAATGAGGTTGCGATGTGAACATTTGTATTATTCACACCTAGTGCTTTAGTTTTGTAAAGGTGACATGTTCATCCAAGTTCGACCAATTAGGCAAAGTGAAGTAAGTTGTTTGCGTTGCAACTGACAGCAGTGTGCACCACATGGCCACCTCAACAACATTTCAATTGCTCTATTTTGCTAATTCAATATCAGACGCAACGCAACAGTGGGGAAAAAAATCCATATCAATATTGCAGCTGATTTAAAACCCGGCCCCTGTTAAGCATATTTCATGATATGAATGGCAAAGTCATGTTAAAATAGCCTATGCAGTGATCGCATACAGTGATGACATGCGTGCCTGTGTGCACTTGAACGTTACATCCTGTGAGCATGCGCAGAATAAATGGTCAGTGTGAGTTCCCGGAAGAAGAGACGATGGAGTCTGTGTTTTTTCTCCCGTAATAGAGGTGCTAACTAACCACTTCGGCGACTGCATTTCACGATAGACTGCTGCAGAAAATGTCTAACGCTACAGCCCCTAACAAGACTGACTCTTTCCTGGACAGGCTTGTCAAGGTCTGATAAAAAGAAGCATTTTAGAAATTATTCTATATTATTACATTTCCAAATTGCATTTTCTCTGACTGGACACTGTGGTTCTGTTCGGTGTAAAAGCTTTTTCCCCCTGAAGACATTGATGTTGATGTCCGTATCAGTCTTGATTTACAGTAATTGGGAAAGTGGGAATTTTAGTATCTCGTTCAAGGTCAAAGACACACTGACTGGACAAAGCTGCCAACACACGGGCTGCTGTCACTTTGATTTAGCTTATTATGGCGTGGTTATTGCTTGATCTATCTATTTTGTAGGTCACCATGCTGTTCACGCTTGCAAAGTCAATCATGATTATGATTTTATCCTCTGGGTTGGACTGTTTGAATCTCTGAAGGCACAGCTTGCATCAAAGTCCTGTATTTCCAGGCTTAGAAACCCATATGTATTTAACTGTAAGTCCTGAGGGGCAAAAGTAACGCATGCTATTTTTCTTCATTGTTCACTCTTTTTTGTCAGTGATTTAATTCAGTAGTGCATGAAAGAACCTGCTGTTTATGAGGGATTTAGTCTGGTAGATACAGGATGTTTCTGCATACACACATATTTTTTTGTTCGTCTGCTTTTAGAGGTGGAGAAGGAAAAGAAGATCCTACTTTCCATCAGTACCCGTCTGCCTTCAATCGGCATCATTTTTTATTGCAGTGGTGAAAACTATTTCTATTACCGAAACCTGATTATGGTGTTCACACACCACAAACACACGAACCCACAGATACAGAACAACAACATAATCATGCCTATCTCTGGTTTGACTTTGTGGTTTATGGCTGGGAAGACGTCTTCTGATGCACCTCGACTGGTGTTTGTGTTTGCTGTGCATTAATTTTTCATTGAACCAAATTGCACTGTTCCTTGCCCCACCGACTCTGCCATGGTACAAACAGGTCTACTTTTATTTTTCCTTTCTGTGCCAAACTGTAGCCATTTACACCCATTCGCTCAAAAAGAACTTAGCCAGAAACTGCAAACAACCAAATGACCTAAAAGCAGACGTTTCTAATTTCCAACCTCGTAGGCGTGGGTCTTAGACGATTAAGCTAAATGAGCCAAAATGTTCATCACAGCCAGCCCATGCATTATAATATGGTCTATCATTATGTCACTTATGAATATACTCTGCTCATCCTCTCAAGGTGATTTTGAGGTTTTTAATTCATGACATTTTTGTAAAGTGTTGATTGTCCAGTCAGTCCTGGATTCAATTATTAATTTTTTTGTTTGTTGTTGTTTTTTCCTACATAGTGATCTAGGCTGATTTATTTTTTTCACACGAGGCACTGAGTGAAAACTTAAACCTCTCTTCTCTGCCTTGCTTCTTTGACAAACCAATATCAGCCACTATTCAGCTCAGCAAACTCCACTTATTGCCTCTTTGAGCAGTAGCCTGTTTCTGCCAGCCAAAATAGGCAGGTGAGGGAGAGAGACAATGATCACAGTGGTACACTTCCTCAAGGTCAAGAGTAAATGCTGAGAGGGAGACGGAGAAGTCAAGAAATTGCTTTTTTCATCCCCAGTAGCAAACATGAATTTCCCATGGAAAATAAAAAAAGATGTTTTGTTTCCTCACGATTTTCTTTACTGCCTTATTTCATTTTTTTCATAAAAGATTGACACCTGATCCATGACAGGTGCCTTTCTGGATTAAGATTTTTTAGCATTTTTATGGTGATGAAAGACTCCAAGGAAAAACCATCCCAAAATAAAATATCCTGTCAAGAGTTAAGCTGCAAAATGATTTTTGGTTATGAATTATTTAGAATAAACAAAAATCAATGAAATTAGAAATGTTTATGGTGAAATTACATTTTCCCCTAATGAACAACCCCAAGTCGTACAGTGCAGTGTGCCAGCGCAGTGGTAAGACAGTAAGCAGACCTATAATTGATACCACCAATTATTCTGTCTGCTGGTAACAACGCCTGATCCATTACAGTGAGCAGCACATTGGTTTAGTGAGAAAAAGGTGTCTCCGTTGTGACTGGTAGTGTCAGGAAGGTGACGACAACCAACCAGGACAATACTGTGGGTTCTGGTGCTGACACAAGTCATGGATCACAGGAAGAATCCATCAGATCCACAGTCAGTGGAGCATTTCCACACTGCAAACCACGCTATGTGGAAATACATGTGCAGTCTTCTCGTGCCATTACCAAAATTATATCATCCGAGGCACGTGTATGCAGAAGATTTATGATCATCTTAAGGCATAGGATTGTTTAATTATAATGTGATGTTACATTCTTCATCATACCTGCTTTAATGTTTATGTGAGCCTTTAGTTGTGTTGCTGCTTGTCACTGGGAGACCGAACAATCTAGAAACACAACCTCACTGAAGGCATCCATGAACCAGTTGTTTGACAAATAACCTGCAACGGTACCAAGTGGCAGTAACTAATGTGTCACATCTGAAGAAAATAGCATTGATTGCGAAAGAGTCATTTACTCCCTATTGAGAGGTGATTTTCTGGACGTTGTGTTTTTTTCTGAATGTGAAGAATGGTTTCTACGTGCTGGAGGTGCAGTGGGTGGTCAAGAGGGTTGCTGCAGATGATGTTTGTCACAACAGAGATCGAGCCAAAGGTGCTTTAATGATCCAGAAAGGGGATCATTGAAAAAGAGTGAAGGGCAATGAATCATTTGCAAAAGAGAGGCATCAAGGTAATTGCAGTCTTGAACCCTCTGAGCACAGCTTCTAATCTTTTCTTCCACCCTTGATTACTTGCAGCTCAGAGCATATCAATGTGGGAAGTTGAAAGCCATGCTAGATAATGCCACTATCATGGGAATAACAGTAGAACCCTTGAGACTTCAAAATTGGTTCCTTACAAAAGCAATTATGGAGCCTTTTTGTCTCCAAACTCTTTCATGCCACAATATAGTGCCAACAGCCTTAAACGTGAAGGGCTAAGTAGGACTCATGGGGCTGTGCGAAATGTCAATGCAAGGTCACCTCCTAGACCTTCCTGTGGTGCAAAGGCCGGCTTACCAAGAAAGAGCTAAATACGTTTTGCTCTGTCGGGGAAATGGAAATTAATTATAGGGTCACGTTTGAGATTGGCACAGATGTTAAACTGTTGCGTGGCCACAGTGGGGACCCACTGTTCTCTGCATATAAACATCTGCGTTACAGAAAGGGAGAGCTTCAGCACACATCTTCACCAGTGATCTGCAATGTGTGCCATCAAAAAAGCAATTTCTGAAACTTTCATTTTCAGTGACATGTTTTGGTACTTTTATAAAACCACAGCAGTACAATAAGGGGGACCCTTTAAATGGATGTTCTTTAAATTGGAAGATGAGATCAGACTAGCAGGCTCCTTCTCACTTCAAGTTGCCACTTTGTTCCATTGAGACGTCAGCTCCATTAGCTTAATGCAAGTGCAGAGAGTTTCACTGCAAAATACTTTTTTTAAAACAAATGTTTTTTTGGATGACCGAGTGGAGCGGTCGTGCCCAACCAATGACAAACAAACATAAACTGTGATTTGGACTGATCACAATGCTATAGGACTCTCTGGAGTTAGTGTGAACAAAGTGATAATAATTATACATCAGTTTATCCTTCAGGTAAGGTGCATATAGTCAGACCATATGGGTCAAGTGATAAATAGTGGATGAGTAGGTTTTTGTTAATATATTCTTCACAAACAGAGAAATGTCTAAGCCATAAGGAGCCATTGGAGAGGGGCTAAAGATACACATAAGACTTCGGTTGCCAACCTCTTTGTGTTTGGTTGCATTTAAATACCATCACTTTCACTGACATGTGTAATGTACAGTTTATTACATTACTGGTTCAATACAGCATGCGTTTGTGACACCTAGGCATCACTAAATATAAGTAAGTTCTGTAATGCGGTCAATAATTATTCCTGCTGCATGCAGAATGCACGTCGTAATGACAAATTTAAAACTGCATCGTTCACATCCACTGGTTCAATGCTATCCAGACGTGTCACGACAACTGAAGGGAGGCTCATACAGTTACAAATAAAGAAACAAGGTCTTCCACAAGGATCTTTCACACACAATCGTAAGAAAAATGTAATGCATGCAGGGAAGGAAAAAAAGAAACGCCATCAATATTTTTAAATGTGTGAACAGTGTTTTGTCTGAAAATGGCGGCCCGTAAGAAGCAGACTAAACTCCCCAAAAAGTGGGTGATCAGGGCATTTTAGATTTAACGATCATTTGGCACTAATGATATTTTATGTCATAAATATTGGCATCAAACAACTGTGGAAACTGAAAAGATTCACGTGAATGTTGTCAGTAGAAACAAACTGTACTGTACTGTTAATAACATTCATCAAGCAGCTACCATGAGGCTTGACTCTATGCAAATTCAATCCAAATCAAATACAGTAGAAAACATCTTTATCATCTCTGTTCTCCAGCTTGTCATGATAGCAGTATGCTTACAGGTGTTCAAGGTGCAGTCAATGGACCATTTGGCTCGACCAAGGGTTGTTACAGTTCTATTGTCCAGACTCTGGGACTGGGTTGTGAAATGGGCAGACACATAACCCACATTGACCCTTCCGACGCAGATGGTGATGATTCCTCTGATGTGGTGGGGATACTTATTGTTGCTGCATTGAGGTCTTGAAGCTTTGATCTGTCTGAGCCGGGCCGATTGTCCCAGACAGCTGTTTGACCGTCTTGTCAAGTAGATTGACTATGCAGGTCTGCTTCTTCTAGGACCTGTGTTGCTCTGTAGGATACTTTTCCCCTATATTTAGTTGAACGTGATCACACAGCAATTACCACAGTGTTTTTACTGGAATAATATCTTCTGTAGCACTGTTGCAAGGCGACACAGCGTGTGGCTCTGTACACTCTATGCCGAGCACACCTTGCCCTATCATTCGTTCAGGAGACCTTTTAATCCTGCTGTTTCCCTGTGGCATTGGCTTGTCTCCAGCTGAGAGCAGCAAGTGTTTATTGGCTTTGGTATCAGTAGGATACTTGCAGTGACCTGCCTAATCATTAAAGCTGAGATACCTGCCAACGCTAAGCTGAGTCATTCTTTGACTTCAGCCACTAACTAGAAACTAGAACTACAGAGAGTAGAGGAAGGTACAGTGAATGGCCACAGATGAAATAAAAGTTGAACCATTCAATCAACTTGTTACATTTCACAGAAGCATACAGGAATAATAGATCTGTGCACTGTGGCCTTTATGGAGTCTGACTGAACTGAAACATTATAAATAATGACATTTTGATGTCACTGGAAGCCTGATTTAACTGTTTATAAAGGTAAGTAAATACTGACATTTTGTTTTAGTATAGACACTAATTGGTCTGTAATTAAAGGTCAAGACATGTAAAATGAATGACGGCCCTAACCCTCTTAGTCAATAATCTCTTCAAGACTGGCCAAATGAAGATCATTAATGCCCTGCCTGCATGGAGTCTGGAGGATGATATTTGTAAAGTACTTCCTCCCTACCAGAGAGAGAGAGAGATGGAATTCGTGGCCAGCAGATTTGTGCTGAGTCAGGACTGCAGTGAGAGGTTTATGTAAGTCTGAAGCTATAGAGCAGAGTGAGTAAACTCATTAAGATGTGATGTGATTATTCTGGTATTCTGTTTTTTTGGAGACCTGAGTTGGGATAATTTAAATGGCAGCGGAAGGATAGGACCACTCAGATGGACGTTTTTCTGCCTCTGAGAGATGTAGCAAGGTTAAGTCCACTAGGCAATAAGGGAATTATTTGGCATCTTAGCATGTTGTAGTATAGTAATAGTGATAATAGTGACAGTTTCAGCTATTCTGTTGACGTTACCTTGTCTTCCATCTTCTATCTACCCATCCATCCATCCATCCATCTTTGGTTTTGAATTTGGGCACCACAGGGTTTTCACTGTAACATTGTACGTTAGAAATAGGTCTTCTCAGGCAGAGAGCGGTTTATATGTGCCAGGTCCTTGTACAGTTAATGCTATTAATATTTGCTGAAAACACCAAGTCACTCAACAGTAAAATGAACCTCCTTCCTATACTGAAGTATACTTATGGGAAAATCGTACAATTAATGTCAGTTGATGCACTGTTTCATGCATCAACTGCTGTGAAAATGATGCAGCCAAGCAAAATGCACAATGTGTAATGTAAACATAATGCAGAATTAATTTTGTCTTCTCATGCAAATTGAATGATAGACTGTATATAAGGCTTTAAACAATGCATTTGTTATGGTGCTACAGAGAAACCTGGGAGAACAAGCTCACTGAACTTTGCTCCAAGCATTAATAAACAACATGAGGCAGAATGAAAACAATACATAATTACAGGAGTTCACTTCCTGTTAGGATAGACTTTGTAAACAGCTGTTTACAGGCCTGCTCAGGTATATGTTCATTAGAATGAGCGTATATCTGTGTATAAAAACTGTTGTGTTTTGTACCTGTTTGTTTGCGTTTCCAGTGTCTCTTGTGGTTCCCCTGTGTATAATTGTCTTGACAGCAACTTAACATATTCTGGTTAGCCTGGAATCGTTGGGTTGGCACCTTGAATATTGCATTACATTCACTGACATCACATGTTACGCATCACATAGTTAGTCTCAGAATAAAGAGGAAATGAATAAACTTTGGGAAGGGGGGGTTAAAAAAAAAATAAAGCTCCCTGTATTGTTTCTAGCTCAGCTCTGCTCAGTGTGGTTTAGTGAAGCTCTGTAATTACCAGATAAAAAACAGAGGCTGTGTCCGAAATCGCCCCCAAACCCCTACTCCCTACTCCCTATATAGGGAAATAAATGTAGTGCACTATATAGTGAGCTCAACAGAAAAATCTTTCGGACACTTTCGGACACTACTCTCGGCGCCGGTAATTACAGAATTAAAACGTATCACATTATTGTCGTCTCACAAAATACTTGTTTGTTTACCACTGCATTTTTATTAAATTAGAGGCTTTTGATTACTTTCCTGTACTTTTTATTTTCGTATTTTGTTATATTTCATAATATTTATGTATATTTCCCTCCCGTCCGTCCGCTATTTTCATTTCCGTGCAGGCCAGAGAATATCTGGCAATGCATGATGGGATGTCTTGGTCCGGTTAGTGACCATCGGATGTACACTACATTTCGCGGTGAATTGTGGGATACATTGAGTGCACTATATAGTGGACATGCTATGATCCCTAAGGTTTCGGACACCCTACAAAATGGCGTGCTCACTATATAGTGCACTATATAGGGGTTAGGGGGCGATTTCGGACACAGCCAGAGTCCTCTTTGACGTTTGACACCTAAGTGACTTCTACCTAAGTCCCAGCAGCCAGTTCTCCATTGGCTTTTCATCAGCGAAAAGGACAAATAATGATCCAAATGCATCTTAACCCTTTTACTAACCCAAACATCACAAAGGGCCTGACATGTTGCTCTCAGCCACACATTGAGAAATGACCACAACACTTGAACAAATAAAGCCACCCAATAGAGCGCAAGAGGCTGCATGGAAATAATAAGATTCTGCTGACACAACGCAGTAGGCAGACTGAATTCAATATGCAGTATGTTGTATTCAGCCTTTATACTACTGTGTGTGTGTGTGTGTGTGTGTGTGTGTGTGTGTGTGTGTGTGTGGATAGGGGGTTGATACATGCAGTCGTGTGTATATGTGTCCAAACATTTTTCCATTTGCCATTTTGCTTTGCCAGGTTAGACAGGTTGAAGAGGTTAAGTGGTTTTGTTTGCCACAGCTTGTTTGCACTGCAGAGACTCCTGTCTCCATGTCCCTGTGAAACAACTGCTGCTCGATCATGGCGATATTTATCCTCCGGAACAGACCCCCAAAAGAACTGAACAGAACCTGAGAGAGGATATTACAATGGATTCATATAAGACAATCAAACCTATAAAAGTTAAATGGATGAAAAAGTATGATTTATACTTTTTCTGCTATTCAAATTATATTCTTTTGTATTATTTAGTTGTTTTATTGGGCAATATGTTTTAAATCAATTGACAGTTCAACAGCTGCATGGGGGATAGAGAACCTTTTTCTCCATCATGGCCATTTCAGTTTGAAAGTCCTTTCAGGACCATACAGTATTGAAATTATACAGTATATTACATGAACATCGCCAATGCTCGGGCAGGATCTGCTTTCCTTAGGCAAGCCATCTGGAGCTGATGATATTACTTGCATCTTGCTTGTGATAGATCTTGAGCAGAAGGCTGTTGTACCGAGCTCACTGTTGCTTTGCAGCTCAATGATTTCATGTCAGACACATCAGCTGATTCCACATTAAACAACTTCACAAATATGTTCAGTTGCTGTTGTTATTTCCCATGTCCTGATGGCAGCATTACTTTTTGTACTCACACCAGCATAGTGCCATGTCATAGCAGGCCTCTGTTTTGGTAGAATAGGAAAAAGTGTTTGCACAATGTACATCGGGTGCCAGCTGACCCATTGGGGCATCAAGGCTCGCTCCCAGCTTCTTAGCAGTTAGCTCACTTACTGCAAACTCTGCCCGCATGACATTGTCTGTGTCAGAATGCATTTTTGCAAAAGCTGCTTGTTGGGCACAAACTCAGCTGAAGAGCATTTGTACCCATCACTCACCCAGTTTCGCTGTCTCCAGCTGTAATTATCATCAGATGTGTCCTTTTTCATCATAGCAACCGCTGTCTTCTCTTGGACAGAGCATCTGGAATCTGCTTCCCTTTGTATGACAGCTGCCATACAAACAGTGAATACATAGAATACATATTTGTCCTTAACCCTGACCACGACAGCCCGAATGCACCAATCTAAGGAGCACGATTTTTTACTATTTTATTTCATTTTCTCTGCATGCATAAAAAGGTGTGGACTGACTTCCTGAATTTTTCTTTTGAATTCATGAATTGTTTTCTTGAGGGCCTCAATACAGCTTGCAGGCCAGAGGTTTCACACCCCTGAGCTACATGAAAATGCTAAAGGCTTCACTCTGCTGTGGGTAATGCAAGTCGCCAAACTGATATATGCTGTTCTTGCATTTAATTTGATAACAACATGTATTGTACGTAAATATTTAGATCTGTAAAAGCAACAGAGAATGTCAATGAATGGTTTCCACCCTATAGTCCTTAGGTTCAATCCTAAGGATCTGCATACATTTGGCCTGCTAAGGGTCAACTACTGACCATATCATATTGTTTTGTGGCTAAATAGAATCATTGAAACGGCTTAAAAAGTAGTGATTGATCCTCGAAAGACCAAATACAGTTGTTCCGTGGTGATCTATAAAGCAAGATTAGTATCAAATGATTTTTTATTTGGTTGGCAGTCCAGAAGATTATACGTACAACACGGGTGGTAATGATTGTAAAAGAGAAATGTCTCAAGGTGATTTCAGAACGAAGACTCTTCTCGGCTGTGTCAGAATGTTTTGTTCCTAACAATTCCAGCGCATGTTGGCAGATGCAGCTCTGTTTGAATGTGTTCCTGACAGACTGTGGATCTCAGTGGGTTGTCGCCGCCGTTATGTGCATAGTTGTAAATCAAACAAGACAGAGCTGTGAGCATTTTGTTTTCGTATGAATTATTGTGATGAATAGCCCATACACCACAGTGTTCTGCTAAACCCAGATAAAGCCATGACACCTCCAACAAGGTCAAAGGAAAAAAGACCAGAATAAAGAGAAAGATGCAGATGAGTACATTCTAATATAACTGTAGAATCTCTAATGACACATTACACTAATAACCAATGTGGTAAAATGACCACATTATATTATCCGGAGTGCTACAGTATACTATTACACTGTATAAAATCTGTTGGGCCCTTATGTTCTGCAGAATACAGCACAATACACAATAATGTAACTACTCATTTGTTTATCCAGAATGTTGCCACGCACAGTGTTTTTAAAGTAAACTACTAAAAGTAGCCAGTAAAAGTTTTTTGGGGTTTTTTTTTTTACCACTGCAGACGTTGATGTTCTGCTTGTGCCTCTTCATATTTGTTTTGATATGAGACTGATACATTTTGACTGCTTACTACATTTTTTGCATTCGTGGGAAACTGATGCAAACAGCATTGGTTTCCTAGCTTGATGTAATAATGAGTAGTTGTAGTGTTGTGATATGACAGGGATACAGCATCCATGAAGTATTATTTTACATTATGCTGTTGTTAAAGAGTCCGACAGCAGTGGGAATGAAACTTTATATCTGGTCCTTCAGTTCACACTGGTGATGTAAGACCAAATCACTTACGTTTCATAAAAATAAAAACAGTCAGTGTTTGATGAGAGGGAACAAATAGTTGCTACATTGACATGTAAGACATTACATCACAGCAATAGGGTAGTTCTCAGGCATTAAATTACAGTGAGTGGAAAGGTTCTCGCTCCAAGTTGCCACTTTGTTCGATTGAGACGTCGGCTGCATTAGCTTAATGCAAGGGCATACATTTGTGTGTGTGTTTGTGTGTGTGTATGTATATATGTGTGTGCGGGGGGGGGGGGGGTTCAAAAGTCAGGTGTTTGATTAGTATGAAAGTTATCTTCTCACAACAAACAAACATAAGCCTTGATTTGGACTGTTAGTAACGCGATAGGACTTTATTCTCTGGAGTTAGTGTAAACAAAGTGATAATAAATATATATCAGTTTATATGTTAGTTAGTTATAGTTTAGTGTATATAGGGAGACCATATGGGTCAATTGATAAATAGTTGATAAGTAGTAGAATAACAATGTTCCCCTGGAGTCATTGTAAAAGTGGCTGACTGGGCAGGTTGTTTTTTTTTCTAAAGGATTTCAGGTATATTCTTGCCTTTACATTATTCATCAAAAGTGATGCTAAATAGTCACTAGTTTCTTTCTTTCTTTCTTTCTTTCTTTCTTTCTTTCTTTCTTTCTTTCTTTCTTTCTTTCTTTCTTTCTCATTGTGGGTCCTCTGGTTCCTGCTCGAGGAGAGAGTTTGAGGCAGATGTCAATCATGAATATTACATAATAACTACTGAATATGTTCCTCGGAATTCACCAGTTTGGCTCGTGTGTAAAATAGGCAGTTCTCATCTGTTTTTAAACAGTGCCGCTCATATAAATTGCCTCATAATTTTTCCATGACTCAGGCCTTTTAGTGACAATATTAAATGCATGAATAGCATTAAGAATGCAGGCGCTGGAAAATAAGCCAGAGGCAGCGGGCCTCCATAAGCGTTTTTATGTATGTTACATCAGCAAAATCCATGAACACTCACCAGCTTCATCTTCATAAGAAGCCCTTGTGAGTGACTTCATCTTGTCGTGTTCCTGCAGTGAAACAATCCTGCAGGTATCAGTTGAAGGAAGTCAGCACCTTCAGAATGGATAGTTTTGAGCAATGTATTTCATTTCTTGACAGCTTTTTTTTGGTGGGGAGGTAATGATGAGCGGTAGCTTTCCTAAGTTTCTAATAACACACAGCATCACAGAAGGTAAAATACAAAGAAGACCCAAACATCATGCCTGTTCATTTACAGGCTGTCAGAAGCTGAGGAGAAAATGAGATTTAGATGTTTTGAAGCATGCAATCACTCAACGGATTGACATGGATTTGGCTGTCAACAATTTACTAAAACCATTGGCAGCTATAAAGTGATTGAAAACTCACTACCCTTGGTAGGGTGTGTGTGTGTGTGTGTGTGTGTGTGTGTGTGTGTGTGTGTGTGTGTGTGTGTGTGTGTGTGTGTGTGTGTGTGTGTGTGTGTGTTGGGTTGGGTGACCCCAAAACCTTTGAAATAGTGATTACTTTACCAGTGTACACTTCTTCCAATAGCACTCGCTCACCCATCTTTACTGTCTGAAACACAGTGGGATGGGATTTGATTCAGGGCCAGATTAGATTCCCCCGCTTTTCTGTGTGTGTGATCATGTGAGAATGAGGGTGTGTGCCCGTGTGTTCTCATGTTTGTGCCGACTGTGAGTTTGCACACGCTATACACGTACATATGTGGGTCTGTATTGCACAGAGATCGAGGGGTTGGCGACATCTTTTACAAGGAGCTCTCGTGTCAGGAAGCCATTGTCTGTGCAGCGAGATGACAGGCGAGCGGCCCCGGCGATGGATGGTGCCCCGCAGATGAAAAAAATAAATAAAAGTGGAACCAGAGGCCATGAGGAGAATATCTGCAGGGGTCTCAGGCCAAAGCGCCTGTAATAGCTTGTCTGGGGGGAAATGCATTGTGTCACATTTGTCTTGTTGGAAAAACGCAAAACCCAAATGACTTTACAGAGTGAAATAGCATCTGCAGTAGTTGATCTGTAAATGTATATTCAACCTTTCATATGGACAAATCAAAGGGGGTGAGGCAGGGTTTGCCTGAGGTGCCGCATTTAATGGACAAACTTTGAAGGACGTATAGATGCAATCACAATCTTTTTTTTTGGCAAAAGATTAAACCTGCAGACTTGCACGGTGCATGCCACTTGTGCTTTGGGCCAACATGAGTTTGAGAGTTGAGAGTATTTGCCATATCCACCTGGAACATCTCGGAAAGTTGCATTTTCAGATGGCGGCAAACAAATAGGACTTACATACTTAAAATATGACCACAGCAGACAAATAAAACCATTCATCACAAACAGCATGCATTTTATAAGCGTACAGAAAAAAAAACATGGCTGACTGTTGGCAACGAGTCTTAAAATGTCAACATTTTTCACCCGCGGATCCTGTCAAAACAAACCTGCTGAGTTATTTACTCTGTCTTAAAGGTAAATAATGCTTTCACAAGTCCTTATTCCATAAAATACTATTCCTCTGTTCACTGTCTGCCATTGGAGTTCATAGGTAGGATGCTCTTTTTATTCTTTTTATTTAGTCTTTAAACAGCCTTCAGGCTCAGTGCCAAGATTCAGATGCCCTGATTTAGACAGAATACCCAGCTATTGTTGATATAATTGGTCTTATTTTGGTTTGAGTTAGTAAATCACTCAGTCAAGGCTGATACAATATAAAAGTGTCTGTGAAGTGTGTGTGTCGAGTGGAGGAGGTCTACTTTTAAAAACCCATAACAATGAAACAATTTCATTGTTATGGGTAATAAGATAAAAGAAAATAAATAAACTGTGCTTGCTCAAGAGTCAAAGGACATACCAGTGTCCCCGAGAAGAGAAATCTGCGACACCCAAAACTGCAGGAGAAATCTCTGATGATAAAAAAGAACTAGGTGAAGGCAAATTGCAGGGGATTAGCCGGTTGCATTTGGGCCTCGGTGATAGACTAAGCCCCAGCATTCAGAGACATTATGTTTTGTTCAAGGGAGGAAGTGACTTTGCCGGGACATTGCGAGATAAGAAGCTAACTCTTATTAGTTTAATGAGAATGATAGTCTGCTCAAGAGCAGTGTGTGCAAGAGGAGAGGGAGCATCATTTCTCTTTGCAGTCTTTCTCGCCCAGCACTGAGGCTGAGCAGCACAGAGACAGCAGCAGCCTGCAAATTATTTGGTGGGACATCTAAACCGCTGAAGACAAAGTGTTGCTCGTGTGAACAGTAGCCGAAAAGATCTTGGTCCAATTTGCTGCACTTTGTGTCAATAAGGTCCCTCTTATCCCTTTGAAATTGCCTAGAAAGGGTATTGAAGTATTTGCCCCTCATTAAACAATGGATGGTGTGCACTCTGTCCAGTCTGGTATTGGTTAATGATAGCACAGTATCACAAGGCCAAGAGTTAGCGAGCAAAGAGCTTGTTAGACTTAGGCGTCTTAGGCTTTTCCAATTAGCTCTTGTGTAAAAGCTTCTGTGCAATGATCTCTTTTGCTATAATTATGGGCAGTTAGATGGCGGGTAGTTCGCTGCTCATCTTTACAACCATCACAGAAATTGTCATCTGGTGTGCTGCCATTGTCCGCAACAGATTGTCGCGTCCTTGATGACTGTCATTACCACGTCAATCCAGCACCTTTGCAGCAGCGCCTTTTTGAACTGCCTCTCATTAAAATGGCTTTTATGCAAAGACTGCTCATACTGGAAAAATCAAAATGACCACGCAACCGCTCACTGAACAGTATAATTTACAGTGTGAGAGGATGTTGTTATTGGGGATGACTATTGGATTTCGGATAAAACCAGATCTCACTTTGGCCACATCCACTGCTGTGCACATTTGGTCGCTGCCTTCAAGCCTGTATTACAATACTTATTCAGGGCCTTGGCGATTCAAAGACCATCGAGGATAGTTTCCCCTCTAACCCTCCCAAACACACTGCTTTCCATTTCCACTGCACCAGCCATTTCACATGACAGCATAATAATACAAGTCAGGGCAAATGAGTGACTGTGAGAGTGAGTGAGTGACAACGAGTGAGTCATGTGTGGGCAAGCCTAAGTGTGAGAGTCTGAAGCTATGTGGAAGGGATTATGCAAATTGTTTTTTAGCTTCAGGACTGGTTAGATGAGACGGTAAATGTAAACATGTCACTGTACATACATTATACAGAGAGCCAAATGCTATCTATCCATCTATACATCTACCTATGTCTCCATCTATCCATCCATCTATCTATCCTTCCATCTATCCATTGTGCTTTTTTGGCTGATACTAGATTGTCTTCAGACGTAAATACCAACTTCTATCTGTGGGTATAAACGTATTTTCATAAAGCAACAAATTTTATGGCTCCAATTAATCCAGTCCAATTGATTCAGCAGTACGTTGCCTGTCTGTGCGCACACTGATAATGCAAAGTGGATTCGACACGCAACAGTGACGGTGGATGTGTCATGCAGGAAATCCGCATGTACTTGTGTGCCTACACTGTTACAGTGGGAGCGGAGAGAGGAGGAAACAGTCTGTGTGGTGTATCTGCCAGGAAACCCACGAGCAAGCACAAACAGAGTCCAGAAACGCAATAAGCACCAGCGAAGCTAAAGTATGTTCAACTTAAAGCTCAGACAGAAAGATGTGTAGCATGAAGGTGGTGAACCAGGGGCTTTTAGGGAGGCACAGTCAGTGACCATTTTTAATTCAGGTGTTAGAAGCAACAATGAAAGAGAAGAACAAATATATATCAGTGAGCATTTTAAGATTCTGTTTATTTTCTGGAAAGATAGTCAATTTGACCTTTGCAGGTCAAATTTAGCATGACGCTGTCACACCTGTGAGCAGAACATCTGGGATTCCCTCCTGTCTGGCCTGCTGCTGCTGCAGGAACAGAGGCTGTCCTGTCCTTGCTGTTGAATGTGATAAATTAAGAACAGGATGGCAAATCATTTGCCTCTAATGTATCTGGGCTTCTGTCTGTGCTGCTGTAATAAGGGGAACGTGACATTCATGTGACTATGGCACCCCAGCCCCAATCCGACTACATCTGCGACAGAGAGCAGCTCTTCTATTGTATCCCACTTTCTATTGAGCAGATGCTGTGTTTGTTTGTTTTCAGTGAGAGGGTTTGGCTGACTTCCTCTCTTATCAAGAGCTATCTGAATCATGCACCGAGAGACAAAAACATTGCAGCGCTTTGCTCGGTGCAATACGGCTGTTTGGAATAAAGAGAGCAACAAAAGGCTAATCGCAGAAGTTCGAATAAAACTTTTTTCAGTAAGAGTCCTTGCACAGAAACAAATTCCCTCACTCAAAAAAATAACATCCCAATGTTAGACAGCACCAAACTGTCATCATCTCGTTTCCAATTCTCTTATCCCCCAGTCCTCAAAGTGACTCTTCTGTCCTCGCACCTTTATGACACGGATGCATCATAAACTACACTGTTATGAAGTGATGAAGTGCAGCTGAGTGTTGGCGCTATGGTGTCTGCTGTGATTTGAATGCATTGCTACGTTGCTCCTCTATTTCAGATTTTTTTTTTCTGCGTTTTTGAAAATAACCTCCCCTGGTAATTGATTGAATTTTAGTATTGTTGATGCACTCAACACAGAGGTAGCTGCAGATCATGGTAAACTGCCTGTCATGTTCTGCTCAAAAAGACACAGCGGGGGGAGTTTCACAAAGATTTTACACTTATGTTTCCATTTGTCGTCTCCTGTGGGGAACAAACATTCGTTCAGGACACCAGGGTTTAATTCGATTTCCTACTGCAGACACATTTCATGATTTGGGTTGAAATCTGTATCCGCAATGCAACACTACGGGTGCATTGTTATGACGCTGATAAGTGCATTAGAAATCAGAGTAGGATTGATGGGTGTGAGGAAGCCGGCCTAATCAGGGCATTTATTTTCAGATTGCAGGCTGGCGCGCAGAAGCGCCTCACCTGATTTGACCATAACAAGCAGCTATTTCATCTTCTCATCCTCAATCCATTTATCATTCAGAGTCAAGAGTATATGCATTTGACAGACGCGCCTCACAGCCAGCACTGCAAACAACTGAGGACAAGCCTGCGTGCCAGTGTTGATGAACAAACAGCAGAACAAATTAATTATTGACGAGAGGCTTTCAAAGCTTTTCGTCATTGGGTTATCCATTGTTACCCAGGTTGTTGTCTGCAGCTCTTCGCATGCTACGAGGGACAGAGGCGAGGCAGGCAGAGCCACAGACCATGAATTTACCCTCTCCCCTCCCTCCCGTGAGGTGCATCCTGTCAAAGCTATTTTTAAATCTCATTCTTTGGGTTTTATTCATCCACGAACACTCTGGACACGTTGGACCTGGGCTGCTTGCATGTGGATAATGGGCTGTTTATTGGGTTTTACACGTTAAAGGAGTAAGAAATGAAAGTGTCACATACGCCCACGTCCAACACCTTCACCAGCACCAGCTAAACTTCAGGGAAGAACATTTTATTTTAGGATAAGGATATAATATTAGCTGACTGGTAGTTTTAAGCCACTGCCTTGTAACCCTTGTATTTGAGTTGAGCTAGTGTACATACCTGGAAAGAAAGAGCCTGCATCCTCCCTGAAGAAGTGGTTTCACAGGCAGCCAGTAGAAAACTGCTCTAAAATACAGAGGAAATACCATGTGCTCGTGGCAAGGCTGCCGTGGCCATGCGTGAACTGATGCTGATGACATTCACATGTAGCCGTGATGCCTGAGTGGTTTCAGTCGCTCAGAGGGTCTCAGCAGAAAAGCTTGAGGAGAGCAGAGGCACACAGACACGTTTTAACACTGCCTGACAAATACTTGTGCGGCATTTCCTGTGTTGTGAAAGCTGAAACATGAGCATGATAAGAGTGTATGAGGATGGAGGGTAAAGGTCATCAAACTTTTACTTACATGAAATTAATTAAATTAAAACACATTATATTTGATCTAAATTAACTGATGACACTGTAATTCCTGATTCATTGCAATATTTACAGTTTATAACTGTGAACCAATCCCAAAAAGGACCAAAGCTCTTTAGGTTCCTTCTGGGTAAATAATTTATTATGTAACATTATAATTTATGTAACATTTACTTCACAATTTAAGTAACCAGAGTAACTTAACTTAGCCACTTACCATTGAAACAAAACTATTTAATGTATATTATTGAAATGTTAATAGAGTGAGTTGAAATATACCTGATGATGACAGAAAATCAAATCCTTCATCACCTGTACCACTTCTCTTCTGAGGGTCACAGGGGGAACAGGGGTCAATCCCAGCTGACACCGCATGGGCAAGTGAAAGAGGCAACGGCCATTTACTGCTCACTCACTCAGAGAGTAAACCACACGTCTGTTAGGGACAAGTGAATAAATTAGCAATGAAAACCTTTAAGAGACAGCCGGTGGCAGCCATTAATAAAACAACACCTCTTCTACCATTCTTTTGTTTCAGCTGCAGACCTGCTCGCCTTGACCTTGGTGTGATGCCACATTATACACCTGTGTTCTGTTTACCGTAATAATTCCAATATGTGAAATGATTATTTTTTACTATAAATGTAGTAAATGTGATCAAATTAGGTTAGAAGATTAAGGTCCGCTCATCTTTCCAGACGCAGAAACTAATGGTTTGTGATGCTTTTTAACAAATAAAAATTAATTTAAAAAATGTTTTTATTTTCATTCAGCTTTAGAGAATCATCTCTCCTGCTCATATTGAATTCTTGTCCGACAATTGAGATAACATTTGTCCTCAACCCCTACACAGGCAGCAGACTGATGACGAAGTGGGCCTTGTTGTGGCTGACCAGAGGCTGTAGTGTTAACAGACACCTACAGTATGAGGAATCCATCAGAACCTCTGTCCTCCCACACACCTAAGCCAATCAATGTACAGCATGGGCAGCAATTGCAAATGAGTTCAATCACCCAGCCGCTAAAATCGACTTCAGGTGCATATAAACTGATCCCACATGAATTGATCCCACATCACTGAAGAAGATATAGCAGCTGAAACCACTTCATCATAGACAGTATTTAAGAATGATGCTCTGATCGCAAAGGGAGAGTGATCACATTATAAATGGTAAAATGATAGTTGATTGGACAATTTAGCATTATTATTACAATGCAGTATCATATGTATTATTAAATAATTCTATTTGCACCTGTGAGATCATGATTCTCAGTCTCGGACTGATTGTGCCCAAGACCATCTTTAAAATCACAAAGGATTCACCAGGAAACAGATACAGATACACTCTCTCCGGTGATACTATACTCCAGATATCTTGGAAGAGACTGTAGGTAACTGTAAGACTCTGTGTGTGTGTGTGTGTGTGTGTGTGTGTGTGCGTGTGTGTGTGTGTGTGTGTGTGTGTTGGTCTGCAGTATCTGAGGCCCACAGTGCCATCAGGCCCTCAAAAGAGGAACTGCTATCCCCCTCCACTCCAGCCTCCCCTCACTTATATCTGATTTTATTTCTGCATGTTGCAGCGGCTTGTTGACGGAACATTTGCATGCTGCAGGGGCGAAGGTGGGGGGGGGGGGGGGGGGGGGGGGGGGGGGGGGGGGGGGGGGGGGGGGGGTGTCGGGTGTATTGATTTGTGTCGCTCCATCCTCAATGCACACAGCGGAGCCTGATCTGCACCTGCGCGCGTGCCTAAACCTTTGCGCGCGGGTGCGACGCACAGATCTGGACCCGGATCCGGATCTGGATCTGGGTGATAAGGCTGCTCGCCGTCACGCGCAGAGTCTCGCCAACTAAACGAGCAAATGAACGCACCGCGTGCTCGCGGCCATCCAACTCGCGTAGGCAATACTGGCACACACACGCGCGCGCATACGAATAGTTTTGACACACACACTCTCTCACACACACTTGAGTGGGTGGCAGTGCGTTGCGCCGAAACCACCCCCCCTTCCCCCCTCCCTCCAGCAGGCGGATCGCCTGTGCCTCCTCCTGACACAGCGCTGAGACACAGTGCTGGGCTGTGGAAAGGCTGCATCACGGAGCGCGAGCTGCGCGCCTGCACGGGGAGCGGCGCGTGGGAGTTGCTCTCTCTCTCTCTCTCTCTCTCTCTCTCGCTACCTCCCATTTGAATTCCGTCTTAATTCACCAGCTCACTCACATCCTCGGACGAGTTCGGACGCGCGTGGAGTCCCGTCACCGAGGGCGCACGGCACCGTGGGAATCTGTGTGTGTGTGCGCGCTGCGTCCGGGGAGGAGTCGCCTTCTTCACCCACAGCTGTCACCGTCACACCGCGGTGCTGCTGCTCCGGACAGAGTCGCTGGGATCAGCTCCGTGTTGTTGAACCTCCGCGGACTTGGTGGACTTGAGATAGTGCGCGTCAGCGTGTGTCTTGGTGACTGGGAGTTGCCGTCGGGGAGAGATGCGAAAGGATGCTCGGCAGCAGTGAAGGCAACAGCAGGTGGGTGAGGTATACAGAGGAATTAGAGAGGTGTGTGTTGTTGTGCTGTCCTCGGACAGCTCTCCGTTGTTGTGCTGACGGAAGCTGAGGCCAAGGTTTTTATGGAACGCAGGCGCGTTCCTCATAGAGAACAGCCGTCGGTTGTGCGGACTGTTGTGCGCCATCTGAAACTCGAGGCGAGAGGTTCAGGTCGGAGCTCAGTGCGATCATCATCATTCAGATCAGCTGAGCAGATGTTCCTCCAGGTCCGCGGTGATCAGGGCAGTGTGTCGGTTTGACACGACAGGACAGGACGGAGAAGCAAACGGGTACTTAAGAGTGGATAGGCGCGTCCTCTGCAGGTAAAGCGCATCTGACCCACGCAGCATATACATACACCTATAGATTTGTTATCGATGCGCCTATAATCGCCTTTTCTGGTGTGTGTGTGTCTGTGTGTGTGTGTGTGCGTGTGTCTGTGTGTGTGTGTGTGTGTGTTTGTTTGTGTTTGTCTGTCTGGGAGGACGACGGCTTAAGCCATTAATCAAATTTAATTGTCCCTCAAATGTGAGTGTATGTGTGCGTGAGAATCTGGAATGTCTCTCTCTCTGTGTGTGTGTGTGTGTGCGTGTGTGTGTGTGTGTGTCGGGGGTGAATTGAAAAATGCTATCTTAATCTAGCCTTTATTTGTCCACATATGGGCTCTGCCGAGATACCATTTCTCATTGTGTGCAAGTGTGAGGCAGTAGTGATCCTCCCCATATGCCATTGTATTCATCTGCAAAGATGGCTATCTGTTAAATGAGCAGCATATGAATGCATGCCAGGGCTGCTCCTGCTGCTGCTGCAATGGAGTTGTGCATGTATTGATCCTCAGAACCGACTTGGGGATTCTTGTTTTCAGCAGTAAGGGGATCCTACACTGCGACTGCACAGGACACAGGGTGAAACTTGTGTTGTTGGTGGTTCCACACAACGTCTCTTGTTTGTTATGCAAGGCAGCATTTACAGAGAATAAATGACTGGGGCCCCTGAATTTCTTTTTTTTTTCTTTTTTTCTTTTTCCTTGCCCTTTATTGTCCTGCAACGGCCTTTTATTATGACAGACCAAAACAGTTTGCAGCCAGCAGAGTATCAGAAGACCGTGTGATGCTGTGCCTGCGGACATTCATAAAGTGCTGTAGCTCGGTTGGTTATAAATAGCTGGAGGGAGCGGACAGCAAGATACAGCAGGAGCAGCCTCCTGCAGTTCGAGCGGCAGCAGCAGCCGCAGCACCACAGCCTCTCCATCTTTATCTGGGCACATAATCCAAGATGATAGATAGCTGATACACTTTGAGATATGACATAGAAACAGGGGTGGGGTGTGGCGTGGGGGGGGGGGTGCTTCAGAGGTGCGTTCTAGCCTGTCTTTTGTTTCCTTTTGATTTTTGTGCCCTTCTCGTCAAAACATCTGTTTTCCATTTTGCTTCTCGTCCCCCTCTGAGCATTTGTGGCCCTCAGCGGCGACTTTAGAGTGACCTTGTCAAATTAAACGTTTCTCCTTAATCCATCAACGCGTCACAGTGTTCCCACTGATGCTGTTAAAGTTAAAGAGCCCTTTCTGGCTTAAAATCCTATATTTTTGAGAGGGCATTATGGTTGATCTCGTTGGTGAACGAGATGCTGCAGACTCAATCATGGCTGCCTGAAGTGTGATCGGCTTTGTCCAGACTCTCTGGCCGCTTTCATTAAACAAATGTGCGGCCGCTGACCTTGGCCATCTACATGTCCATAGAGATCACCTCCTGACCCTGCAATACAGGACTATTACTATGGGACACATGTGAAACAGATGACCCCATCACCATCACCGTCACTACCCCCCCCCATCCCACATTATGCTGCTGTTGACATACTGTATTAAATTACAACACATTGATCAATGTTTGCAATAAGCAAAACCTCCGCACATTAGCCGATATAATGCAGAGTATCAGATGTCAGGAAAATCATGCGCCCGATAACAGTGTTACATCTCAGTGGTTATATGGCACAGTTCCGTCTTGGTGCGTTTGTAATTTAATCACATGTTGGGAGGATGGGACAGCAAACCAATAACAGAGGAATGGGAGAGTATGCAGCATTTGAATGCTTCATGGAAGAAAGCAGCTTTCTTTTTTACAGAGGAGCAATCGAGACAGAGTGGGTGGCGATGGCGCGGACTGAGATGTTACCGCGTGATGACTGATCACAGGCTTGCCTTCTCACAACGCACGAAATGACCAATAATGTTTGCGAACGGACTGCTGCTGCGGGCTCATGACGCGTTCGCATGTCTCTTGGAGACAATCACCCTGGGTGTAAAGCTGACACCTCCTGCATTGACAAGGTGTTTATTAGCTCCCAGTTGAGAGGCCGTGATGCCTGTATAATGTTACGATGACATAGTGATGAGCGTTTTTTTCACCCGGGACGACAATTATGTTATTTTCATAAGACTCGACTGCCATTCTGCTTGATGCCAGTGTGTTGGTACATCAGTGCCCGAGGCAGGATGGCATGTTTATAAAAGGCCTGCAGCGGGATAATAGTGGCTGTTTGATGGGATGGGGGAGGGAAGAAGTCACTCTTGTCCTTGGTAGACGTCGTTTGAACTAGATAAGCAGGAGGAGCAGCAGCAAGAGTAGTTGAAAAGTCATCAGTATTTTTATGGTCTTCCGTTGACAGTTTCAGCAGTGCGGGTCCCTCTGAGCGTAACATTTGTCAGATATTGTGAAAGTGTCCCAGCCACTTTGGCTCAGGCATTTGACACAGCTTCATAATATCATCAACAAATATTTATCCCCGCCCTCGCCAAACTAAATATGACCTCTGTGACAACATTATTTTATAAAAATAACATAACAGATTGTTGTCATGTTGCTTTACGTCTAGAAGATGAGGTTATGTTGGGGCTTTGCAGCAGCAGAAGTATTTTTCATTTATTGCTCTGATAGTGTTTAATGTGCTTATAGTGCTTAATGGCTTATAGGCTGCTGGGTGACAAATAATAATAATAATAAAAAAAAAACTTTATTCTTTAGGTTCCAGACCAGTGATAAATGGTGCTTTAAAAAAACTCGGTTCATTATCTGTTAAACTGTCCAGGGCTTTAGCAGTAAATGCTGCATTGTTCAAACACTCATTTGCGCATGCCACCCGTATGTTGCCCTTTACTTTGCCTTCAGCAGAGTGACAGTGGCTTTCACGCTGTCATTTCTGCAATTACATCTGTGGAATTGTTGATTACATTTCTCTTAATCCTGTGGTATTTGGCACAGTAACATAATTATTGGATATACTACTGCAGAATTGATGCAAAGTACAAAATAGTTACTTATCATATACTGATACTGGCACAAAGCATGTCTTAATGCCATTCATTCATATCAGCTCGGCTCCGTTCAGGATTCATGTTTGTTTGTTTGTTTGTTTTTTTAAAAAAAAAGCTAATTCTATTCAGGCTTACACTCTTAAGGGAATTACTGCAAAGGTGTTTTGGGAGAGTGATTTAATCTTTAATATCTGTATAGGAAAATCAAGGCATTAACAGAGAAAAGCTGGAATACCATACAATATATTTTCACAGCAGAGGGTGATGATTGAGGTTGCTTCAGTACTCTACCTCCAAGTCTTGACCCTGTTCGCCCAACATGCAAGTACGGCCTCCATATTATTTATTCAAATGCTTGAATTCTTCTAACCTCCAACTTATAAATAAATTCATACTGCAAACTGTTCACATTAAATAGATGCAAACCGCTGATCATTGCTAGGCTTGTAATAACATCTTGCTGTAAACCACCTGCAGTCCCTTGGAGGATGCATCATTAAAAAAGGCATTGATGTTGGAGGAGGCTATGGGTCAAGGGTTGGGGAGGTGATATTGTGCTCACTATGGCTCCGCTCCAACTCCCCGGAGAGGACTTTTTTTTAATCGCTGCATAGTTTATAATCAATGCCCATGCCGGTCCCCTGTTGCCAGGCAGACTTAAACACCGACATCCATCTTTCACATGATTTTATGCTGAAGTTCCAGCAGGGCAAAACACAATAATTGCTTATATTGTATGAATTTCTCTTCTATGCTGCTAATATCCATCATCCATATACATACATAGGTTACAGTAATTAATATTTGGAAATGCACTGTGATGCGTATATTTCAAATATATAAGCCAGAGATTAAATAGCTTGAAAGATGTTTTTTTGGGGGTGTGAATACTGGTTCTTGCTTTCCTTTCCATCAGTGAACAAAACACCTTTTTGTTTCATTTAATACCCACATTTATAACTAGAAGCTGAAGGACTCGTCTTGCTGCGGCAATGATTAGTGTTGTGCAACAATATTACAACATATTGCATCTGCTGAAAGCATCTATTCAAGCTGTACCATTCAGCAGCAACAGTGGCTCCACTCGCACAGCCGCACTGAAATGGAGCACATGATATTTTCTGTGAGTGGGAGCAAGATTTGTGTTTGTGCCTCATCTCCCTGATGTAATGGGTGTTAAAACAGCCCGATGAGATTCAGAGTTCACCGGGTTCGGTCTTTGGGTACAGTACTAGCACTCTCAACACACTCTTCTCTGCTACGGCCGACCAGGGACCTACTTAAAAGTGGAGTTGTCATTAACATCCATTCTGCAACAGGCTTCCTCTCGTCACAAAGTTACCGTAGCTTAAAACATTGTATTTTGTGTTATTTCGGAGATGAACCAAACTAACATGCGGAACTGCAGTCCCACAGCTCCTAAATCCCTCATCTGCACAGAGCAAATTTATTTCGATCAGGTCTGAACACATCCTCAGATTTGTTTTGTTGTTATTTCACAGCACTCAAAAAGTGTCATTCGCAAATCTAATTAGAATCTATGTAAAAAAAACATGGACACCCCTGATGGAGTGCTGACCTGGTGCAGTATAGAAAGGCCATCCTCCCTGAGACGTGGATTAAAGCCTTCTCAGATTCAGATATTTTAATGTGCACATAATCCGCTCCATTTGTCAGATCAGCAAAGTCGCTTTTCATGCATTGACAGTCTGGTCCCATTCATCATGTGATCCGAGACAACAGGGGCATTGCCAGAGGCTTTTAGTTCCCTAAGAGCTCACTTTCTCGATCTCTTTGGTCGCCCTCGCTCTCTCTATTTAACTTTCCTAAACGCTCTCCCTCACTCTCTGTCTGTCTCCCTCTCCCTTATTCCAGATTTCTCTCACCCACTCGCTGTCAATGCTGAGAGAGAGAGAGAGAGAGAGAGAGAGAGAGAGAGAGAGAGAAGGGAATGACAGAACAGTGTAATAAAAAACTGCTTATGCTGTCGATGGAGGAGAGTGAAAGTGCAGGGTGGAAACAAGAGGTCGGGTTTCAGGTTATCGACCAGCCTGGGTGACATGAGGGAGATGTTAGTTTGCCAGACATGAAGAAGCAGCAGTAATCGCACCATCAGTTGGACCTACAGCCATTTTGTGCCTCGTAGAAACAGCAGAACCCCTGCTCCTTCACTGAATGGGTTTACATTGATTATGTTTGTCATTGGCACAACAGGATTTTTCAAAAATAATGAGAAAACCCAAACAACGAGTTCCCCGGAGTCAAAGAAATAGCCAGTCAAAATTGCCTAATTAGTCGGACCAGCATCTAAAAGCCCAAAGTGTTCTATTTGTTATGATGTGAAAACAAGCACAAACAAGAAGAAACTCTCAAGACTCCATATCCAGTGAATCTATTTATATCATTTTCTGTAATGAACTGCTAAAAGATTAATCATTAAAAATAACGTACACAACATATTATCAGTTTAGGAGCCATCCTATAATGCACTATTACTATTATTATTATTAAAACTAATATTGCAACAAGTTTATTTATTCAGTTATCTCTGTGTTTTTGTAAGAATGGTAATTTACCAAGAATATTGTATATAGACTATTGTATCTGAAGATTGACAATGAAGAGGCACAAGGTGCAGGCAATAATGTTAATGTAATGTTGTGAGAATTACTCAGAGTATTTTTGCATTCATTCAGTATAGAAGCTGTTCAGTGAGGGCAGTGAGAGGAGGGGTTACATGTTCCCACTCAGACTCAAACCAGGCATGTAGTTATTTTATGGCCAGCATATTAAAAGCCCTAAATAATGTCAGTTCTATGTACAACAGCCTGTTAAAGTGCTGCGGTGGTGAGGTGATAGATTTGATATGAAATATGCGATTAGTCTGATGGAACTTTGCACGGCAGAATGAAGTATAGCCTCGTCTCCTAGCTGAGCTGCGCATTGTAGGCAGGGTTGATTACACCGAGAGGCAAGATGGAGATTCTCATTAAGTCAGCCTCTATTGGAGACAGCGAACGCAGGGAGCTTCATTTGAGTACAGGAGAAGAGGAATTACCACTAGACGACTTTGAGATTAATGTTCGCCAAACCTAAAATCACATCATGGTCTACTTGGAATTTTTTTATTTTTTTTTGCTCCGACTCTTGAGTTTGACAAGTGGAAGATTGATTGCTGATGTTATTACCTCTGGACAGACATATTTTTTACTTTCTGCTTCTGCCAGTCACATTCTCCAAAATCTGAGGGGGCACAAGCAAGGGCGGTTTCACTGTTTAAATGGTGGTGGTCACGTTTGGATGGGTGGGGGGGGGGGGGGGGGGGGGGGGGGGGGGGGGGGGGGCGATCAAAGGCGAGAAAATGAAATGGCATTTGACCTTGTTGGATGACTGTCAATTGACGTCCTGCCACAGAAGTGCAAAGTACTTTGGAAACCTGTGGGAATGGAGAGAGGTGAGAGAGTGGGGATGTGGGGGAGGAAGGGCCACGCAATTTAACCCTTCCATCTCATACCTGATTTAGCAAGGGACTGTTCAGAGGTGTAAAGGTTGGCAAATGTGTATCAGGATGATAAAATGAATCACTCTCGTGCTTGTCAAAGAAAATATATTCTTGGCCTGAAATAAGGCATTACCATGCATTCATTCCCATGATGTGACGTAATTGGCTCTGTCAACTGGTGAAGTCAGTCTAATTCCCTGAAGGGAAATTCAGGATGCATCCCTCCATAACATTACCCCACCTCTTCCTGCTCTTAAACCTGGGGTATGTACTGTATGCAAATGTCAAGTAAATAATTCAGCTCTTGTGCTTTGTGCTTGCAGCTGCCATGTTGACAATAATGGGCAAAACTGCAATATGAAAATATGTACTAAAGCTTTAGTTTACATAGGCTGTTTCGTTTTAGCATTAGATGCCATGTTTTATGACAGTTACAAAATGTGCATTTCACTTGCAGTCATTTGCACTGGCCAGTAGATAACTGTCTACCTTGCATATTCCTGTATATTACATCATTCAGGTCTCAGTAATAATTAAATTAAAATGTCAGACAGTAATTGACACTATGACCCACTACCTTTGGTGTTGACTTCCAACATCTTTGTTTTGGTCACGAGTCCACGCACCCTCATTTTGTTTTAATAAAATGCTGTCGAACGACTAATCAATTAATTGACCTAGTTAATTCTGAGAGCAGCGTGTAAATGCTACTGAGATTTGGTCTTTGGCAGCAGAACCGTGCATCATCCGGAATCTCTTTAGTTTAATATGATAGCTCTCCTGAAAATCTATCTAAGTAGGAAGGTGTTTTTTTAACGCCATTCCTGTTATTTCTTCCTGAGGCCAGCTCTATAAATAAGCAAGTGTCTAATCACCCTGACTGCTCTGTAATTTTATTTTTCATACCAAGAAAAAAACAAGAAACATGCTTCAACAGAAGTACTGCCTATAGGCGTTCCTCTCTGAATGTCATACAAGTAAAATCACGACGAGTCTAAACATGACAAGACTACAAAGATGAGATTCTAAAACCTGCCTGTCAGCAGGTTCCACTGCTCTGTGTGTGCACAGGAAGAAGACAGTCCCTCTCATTAATTAAGGCACTAGCGGCAGAGCAGATATCACTTCCCGGCTCCACGGCCTGACGTCGCATGGTCTTTGATATTAGTTTTACTAGGAATCTAATGAGGCTCTTCTAGAGTTAAGATATACAAATTCACAAATTCTATTTATAAGCTTAAACTTGAAATCTGTTTTGGTGGAATCGTTCAAAGGTCCAGCGCTGAAAAAAATGTTTGGATGCGTCCTTTGTAAAGTGTTGATGAGGGATTTGCAATGTCTTTGTCCCTGTAAAGTGTGCTATTACTACACAGGGTCACCGTATCCCTGATCCATGTGTAGCATGTGAAATACCTCGGTTGACTTTGTAAAAGTGAGCCTCTGTTTCCTGTAGCCTCCCTCGGATTAGCGGCACTGGTGAGTTTCTCTGCTTTTTAACTATCTTCATGACCTCCTCTCATACTACTGGGAACCAAAGATAGGGAATAAGAGGCTGCACAAGGACAGCTTAGACAAGTAATTTTGCTTTTAATTGCTCAAAGCTCCCATGAGTGCTATTGCTTAAGTACTGCAAAAAAAAAAAAAAAAACACTGTTGTTGTTTTGCTCAATGTAATCTTTTATTATACGAAGGTCAGCATTTTTCTCTAAGCTTCTTAGAGAGACTTTGGATCAGGTGGAGACATGAGACAATGGTCGCCGGCTGGAGTTAAGACGGAACTGTCATTTTTGTTTTTCGATCTACTGCAATGACTTTGCTGATATACATACGTACATACATACAGAGGTATTTCTTTCCCCCTAGTCCTCGTTCCCCAATCTGCATCAATAGCGTCATTATGTGGGGTTTTATCTGGCTAATTAAGGCTTCATCTTTCTGGGCGATCTCTCAGAGGACGCGGATTAAGCTCCACTATCGCTTCGCTGGAGCCGCGGCGGAGTCAGCTGGGCATGTTCTACCCTCCACACACGGTCCAGGGAGAAGCATTGGCATGTTAAGGTTGTTTTGCTGAGATGATACGCTAACATTCACACAATTGTTTTTGCTTTTCATTCAGGCGTGCCCTCCATTTAACCTTGCAATAGCTTGTACTGTCAATAAGCTGAACGTGCAACTGTGAGGAAAAGAAAAGAAAAACGTGTGTGTGTTAGTGTGCAGGTGATTTTATCAGAAGAGGGTTTGGGTTGCTGCCCTGGCAGACTGTGGCCTTCGGACGATTCGTTTACAACCAGTTTGCATGCCTCAGCAGACGCCATTTTGTTTGCATATAAAATCAGGTTATTCGTTTTCATTGGTGTTGGGATCCTGAGTCACTGTTTGCCAATGCAGGAACAGCACCATATGAATTTAAATTGCCTTGTTGTTCTGGGTCCACTCTCATTATGTTTTAGTGCTGAAAGTCAATAGATGAAAGCCTGGGTCAACACAAACTATCCAGGCAGAGGAGGACCTTACCAACACACTGAAAGAACTGTCGCTGACGTTTTTAGGAGGTTAACCCCTCCTTTTGACCTGTCACACATCGCTGTGGCGAGGGGGACGAGAATGCCTCATGTTTAGTTACGACGCAGAGGCACAATCTGCCTCAGAGCTTGAGCTGGCTCACATGCCCTCCTTATAATGCACCACTGTTTCTTTGATGATGCCTATGAGACAATGTTTTTGTCTGAGCCCATGCAACTGGAGAAGATAAGTCCTAAATGAGGAAACAGAAAAAAGTGTCTTCCTGTAGGCAGTTTTCTACAGGTGTCTGTATAGTTAACCACCATAAAATAAGAACTGTGGTGTGTGTGTGTGTATCAGGAGGATGGGTCACCTTCATGGATATGGATGTCACATAACAGGTATTTTACAGAAAATAAGAAATTGACCCAAGGCTTCTTTTTTCCTTTGATGTGTGTGAGAAAAAAGAAAAAGTCATGAATAAGAGAAAAAAATGACATTGCAACATTAACAGCTTTTATTTTTAAAAAATTCTAATTATTTTAAACAGTAATGTGTTCAAATGCACTAGTATATGGAATAAGACTGCTAATACTAAAATAATATTATATAATTATAATATTATGATAATCCTAGATATTGATATCCTTGGCCTTGGCTTTCATGTGCTGACATTTTCATTTAGACTGACATACACTGTAGAGTATTTAAGCTTAAAAGAAGTAATAATAAAAGCCATGGACTGAAATTAATGATACAAGACACGATAGTGGTCAGCAGTTAAAAAAAGACTGAGCTCATCATATGAATGTATGAGCACAATAAATGGGGCAGCAGTGTATCATTGTAAATGTCACCCAGTATTTACTGGCCAATGCTGTCCAATAATTGCAAAAAAATGGATATTAAATGGGTGACATCAAATACTGTAACATTGCAATGATGCGCCTGGGTCCCTCAAAGTAATAATAAAATTCAATCGATGGGTAACGAATGAGCAGACACCAGTGGACTTTTTAGACAGACAGACTTTAGACATCTGCCGACAATGAACTTTAGCATCCCTGGGAAATTTTACAGTTGAAAAAATAAACTTGTAAGTGCTTTCGGGTGGATAATAATGGCAACAGTATCATGAAGCTACCTGTAATGTAGTAAAGGTAATTTATTTCTGCAGTTTACTTTCTAACCTATGTGCAAATACAGACACATAAATAGATTCCAGCTAAAATCATCATCCGCCATAGTGAACCAGCCTATTTATCAGCTGGAGTTTTGATGCTGCTGTTTGCTGAACAGTAAGCACTGATAGGCTGTGCCATAATCATCAGTTATTTCCAGCCTGGTACTGACACATCATAATGAATGCTGAAAGCAATCCCTGCGTCCTTAGAGCTCCCATTAGCTTGTTTTTATTTCTATAAGCTACAGAATGCTACACAGCAGAACCCTCCAATGTCTGAACCCAGTGCCTCGCTGTGGCATTTTCTGCATGGGGGTCACCTCCCTATTAACTAATTAGAGCTCATTGCCCCATTAAGGGCCTCGCTGTGAGCCGCAGGACCAGCTAAGCAGCCAAGGGACATTTTCCTCACCACACAGAGGAAAGCCTTCAGTTGCCAGTCACAGTTAAAGTCAATATGGCCCTGAGCCACTGCACACTGTGCCCATCACACTTAACTAGCAGGTGATAAGATCCAGCCTAAATTATTTATTAGGAAATGCCGGCATATTTCCATGTTGACCCCTTTAACTGAGGAACCCGTGTAGCTTGCGGTCAAGTCACAGCTATGAAAGCTGCAATCTACAGTCTGTGGAGGAGGTGACACTGTGTACTTCCAGCATTAGAGTATGCACAAATACAAACACACACACCCCCCAACTGTTTGCACGCACACACACACACACACACACTGGGCAACTGCCAGATCCACTCACTTCATCTCAGGGGAAAATGTATTCACTTACAAATTTAGTGAGGCCAGTTATGTGTATATTTTCCTCCCGGTAAAAGTGTATTCACCCCTGAATTAATATGTGCAGATATTCAATCTTCAATAACCGATTCTTTCGCCAAAAGCACTACATGAGTAATTTTTGATCTAAAAAGGTGAAGTCATTCTTAAATTAAATCAGACACACGGAAGTACTTGATTTAGCAGCTTAATATTAATACAGGAACTTTTGTTACAGTAGTTAAACTGTATGCGTCCTTAAGCCTGGAGTTGTCAACTATACACAGTGGGGTCAAGACCACTTGCACCACTTTCCCATTCAGAAAGTTGTGTAATTCTTTTGTCTTCACTGTAGATATTAATCCCAATCTCAATATGTTACTACTATTATAATTCACATTAGTGAATTTTAGGTTAAAATAAAGTTTGAAGTTTCTTTTACAGTCACATTTTAATGGCAGTGTGCAACATAAGCTGTGTTATGTGGGTGAAGGAAAGATGAATGATTATATAAGTACAGTAAATGTTTTCATGGCTGCTCAGCGAAGCAGCAATGCGGGGCCTGCTTATTTGCCTAAGCTCATTTTCTTTTGCATAACAGCTTGTGAAATTATTGTAATAATAATTTTTAAATAATTATTTGGGAAAGAGAAAATTGGTTCTTTTTGATGAAAACACAGAAAATAGACAATAATGTTGGAACTGATGACGAAAATACGAAATAGAAGCCTTGACTACAAGTTAATTGAACTGCTGTGTGCAACAGTTAAATTGGGTTTTGTAAAGAGGGTGTTGGTTGGAGGAGGGGGAGACTGTAGGGGAGCACAGTGTGTTGTTGTTTTTAACAATTAATTAATGTGCTCTCATAGAAATAACATATAATAATAGTTGTGTTCTGCTTCATGCTAGAAATTTTCACACATTATCTTAAAATGGGATGTGACAGTATCAGTGATGTGAAATGTTTCAAGGCAAAAAAATCTTAAACAAGGGAAACTCAGTTGGAAAGAAGCTTCCTGATCAACGGGATTAAACACGTGGGGTGGAGCCTGCAGACTAATTAACACATGTGTCCCACTCTTTTTATATGGCTGTAAGGAATTAATGACATAAAGGGGAAGCTAAAGTAATTGTTAATAAGATAAATTATCCCAGTGCTATCATAATATTAACATGTTTAATATGTCTTTATGTTTCTATGATCAATTAATTTTATAATTTAAGAAACATTTTGGTCACACACACACTTGAGGATGCAGGTCGTACAGTCACCATGCAATAAATAATCTGCATTACTGAATCATAAAGTGATCGACATCTGTCACACATCACTCCGCATTTGGACTATAATTTATAATACATTCAGCCAGTGGATGTGGATTTGCCCAGGGCCAGGTGGTGTGTATTATAGGACAGGTGGGTGTGGCTATATAAAAAAGAATCCCATTCATTCCTATGTGCGTGAGAAGATTAAATATGCCACTAACCAGTGACGTGCTGTATGTTGAGTTTCCCAACACAGCTTGTTAAATAGAGTAAATAGAATAAAAAAGAATAAAAGTGAACACAACAAACTGTGAGAGTAGATACCCTTAAGCCACCTGGCTTGTTGTTAACATTGTTGTATATATCTGGCCCTATTGTCTTCACTGATTTCAGAACTTTAGTTCAAAGTCCATATTTAACAAAGGCCGTAACCTAAAAGATTTATCAAAACAACAACTGCTGAATGAAAAAAATATACATTCGCTTTGGTCGACTGCATGAAACAGACTTTCTAAAAGCTCCTCACAGGACATTGTTATTGTTGGGAAGGTTCGTCACATACACATTAATAACGTCAACACATGAATCCAAGATCAGCACTAAACGTAAAATATAAAGCCATGTGACATTCTCTAGTGATAGTGTACGTCCCTGCATCTTTGTCTTGCTGCAGTGTTGTTGCGTGGTTTGCCAGTGTAGACGTAGTGGTACTGCAGAGCGCCTCCTGTGGTGTTGATAGATGAGTCCGTGTGTAACCGCGTGCTCCCCATTATATAATCGCCTCAATTGTCGAAGGCTCCCTCAGCGAGTTGTCCCCAACCTTAAAGATCAAGCCTCCGAAGTTGGGGGCAAAGCAATACACAGACAAACAGACACTTTAGAACAGCAGCTGTGTGTTGGTTCGATGCAGACCATTCTGCTTATGAAGCATTTTCTCTCGGCCTTTGGACAAAAATAGGAAACTGCAACTCTCCCAGGGGAAACTCAACCTTTGCCAGTGTAGCTGTTCTGCTTAGTTACTTATCAGCCTTAGATACTCAACTCTGTGCATCCATAGTAAATACATCATACTTTTTATTCGTATTTAGTAGGAGCGCAGACCTCAAACTGCATTTTTTCACAATAAGGTTACAAAGTTTTCTTTTTTATTACAATAAAATATGTATATTTTGCTTTTCATATTTGGTGCAGACACTTATGCTTCCCACAGAGTGAGTGTTGATTTGCTGATGACCAAATACCTGCAATCATTTTGCCATTATCTCACATCTCTCTGTGGCTGTACATCAAAAATCTTTGTACCCAGATGTTGACACAAATGTGATGTTTTCAGTATTAAGTATTAGCATTGTTAGAACTTGTTTATTTTTTTCAAGTTTTTTTTAAAATGAAGAAATGTGTTCTAACTCGGTGTTGTTATTTTCCTTAGTGCAACTACTGCTGTGTTCCTTTTTCAATTTCTTGTGTGTTATGAAAGGGGTTCTTATTACTTAAGGCTGATCAGACTCCCAAAGTCCTGGATCCACTTTGTAAAAGTCTGACATTCTGTAGACTGCTCTCCCTGAAAATACATCTCCATGGAAGCGAAAACTAATGGTGATCGTCCAAACAGAGCTGGCGAGACGAGGCTAATGAGCCTCATAATGACGGAACATCACAAAAACACTTCCTCTCACAGATGTAACCACATCTATGAACTCTAAGAACTGCTGGCAGCCAAGGTTTAATGAAATATAGTTTTCATAACCATGGAAACTGTGATAACGACAACAATCGTTTTTATTGACTGTTTTGACAACATCCAATAAAGGTCACAGCAGAAGGTCAACAGCTTTAACATACAGTATGTGTTGCCATAAGGAGAAGTTATGCAACATCGACAAACTTTTACTTTACCAAGTATTAAGGGAGATAAATAAATAAGAAACTTAATGGTAAATTTAGAGAATAGATCTAGTTTATCTTCTCTCCAGATTAATAAGTACATCTAGCTCATACAAATCCAATATAACTGGAGAAACAGCCTGCCTTCATTAACGTGACAGATTTATTTTTAAGTGAATCTTTGCTCATTCTAAAGGCCATCATTTGTTGATGAATTATATTTCATTTCTTTTGTGGCCTTTTATTATAATATTATCTACTGCATATTGCTTATAACCCATCTATTCTACCTTTAACTTTGTTAACTTGTTAATTCTGAAAGTAAACAACTGTTGCCCTAATCACACCATATGTGATATTTTCTTCTTGAGTATATCAGTAGCTGTGTGGCGTCAGTAAGAGTAGCACCTGCACAGGACCGGCTGACTGACCTGTTTTGGAGGTGAAGTTCAGGAGGGACATGTTGACAGGGTTCATGGCAGAGTTTTCTCAGGACAGCAGCTGGACACTGTTGGAATTCTGCACCTTGTTGCACTGACCAGCTTCTTCGCCTGGATTAAGGCTTTGGCGTCCATCTGTCGGGCATGGCTTACATTAAAGCCCTGCCATTTCACAGACCCAGCTCTAGCCAGCAATCCCAACAGGCAGCTTAGCTTCTCAATGACACAAAGGTAACCTTTCTCTGGAAATACTGCCACGCGCCTCGATAGCAGTGTGAAAGTAAGCTTTCCTGGGGAGCTAAAGGTCAGATACTCCTGGTTAAGACGGATTTAGCCAAAGTGTGGCCATGTTATGACTTGAAGCTGACGCTTATTAGAAATCAATGGACCAACCACTTTTAGATTGCATTTTCATTTCACTTGACCCATACAATTGAAATTATTGTTTTTCATTAATTAAATAATGTAGTTATATGATGATAGTTAACAATAATACAAGGAAAATTAAGAAACCTTTCAAATTAGTCCAGTAAAGACTGTCACACCTATAGTGCAGTAAATAAAATTCAGCAGCTCTGTCCATTCAGGATTAGCCCGGCAGCTGACTAAGCAGTTTTACAAAAGGAATAAGCTTTAGAGGCTTTTAACGCTTTGTGCTGAGGATAACGTCAGCATCATTTGAGGTATATGCGGAAGCTTACAGGTATTTAACTTTGGAATTTAACAAGGATCGGGAGTGATCTCTTGTGACAGGTTAAATAAGCGAGTGGTGCTGGTTACGTCTTAACAATGCCGTCCCTGACCTATATTGAATATGCTTATTGTGGAAAACTAAACTTGAAATAAACATGAAATAAGACGGCATATTGTAATTGTAAGCTACAAGTGGACAGAAGGCGATCAAGAACTCACCAGAAGGAGATGGAGTTAACTTGAAATAAATTGCGTATCCATTGAAAAGAAAATAATCTCAAACGTCTTCCTTTAAGACATGGATCCTCAAAATGCATAAAAAAGGTTTCCAGTAAAACAACAGCGTGGGCAAAATTCTAATGGTGTGACCGACCCACACAAGAAGTTTGTGCAAAACAATGCAGTAAATATCTTACTTGCTGTCTTGATGAGATGGCTACTTTGTTGCCACTCTTTTGTCATCGGCTCATAAGGCACCTGCCATTTCCAGATATGAAGCAACATCTCCAGGATCCCAGCGGATGCTCTCGTAAAGGCAATAATCTCACCACTGACTGATCTGGTTATTACTGGTCTTGGACCAGTGGGTCCTCATTTATGGAGCACTGTTGTCTTACTTATCCTCAACCACATTCAGTCCATTCAGAAGCACGGCCCCCCTCTCACTTCACCTCAATTAATGCAATTCTCTGGGAGCTCACTGGAGTGCTGATTGGAATAAGGAACTGCATTCAGACAACATGCCTGTGAGGGAATGATAACACCAGATCATTAACAAAACAGAGCTGCATATGTTTACCGAGGGATGGCATCCTTCATCTTAATGTGCGCCTGTCTTCACTTGTTTCCCCGCATGTTTGCCACTGAAGCACTGCTCAATAAATATCACGGAATCACCTTTTGAAGAAATGTTAATCAAAGCGCCGAAAACAAGTTCTCTTTACAATGGGCCTTAAATCAATAATCAGATGTATTACGATAAATCAAGTACAGTGGATATTTTTGACCCAGTGTAGAGGACTCACTGCAGGACTCAATGAGATGTTTGACAGAGGTCGATAGGATTGTGATTTGATTGTTTTCGGTGTTACTGTTAATAAAGCATCTCACTGACTGCTACCCAATATGCGATCACCACAAGATAGTGGGTGATAGATGAGCTTGTGATGAGGCCACTCCCTCTCTTAGTTCTCTTAGCTTGCCATACAAAGCCCCACAGTACTCCATCTCACAGCACTCACCACTGACTTGATCAATGTGTGTTGCAGAATAAGAATGATTTAAGTATGACCAGAGGCAACAAAGAGCATAGCAGGCTGTGATGCACGCCATCACCTCTGACTTTTGAAATCTCTTGGTTTCACTTGATTACTGATGGTGTAGACCCCCTCCACCCCAATATGAACTCTGACCTTAGAGGGAATAAAATGAAATTCAGTAAAGTAAATCTAAAGCCCTTTTTTTAATGAGCCTGATGTCCAGTTGACTATTGGTCCAGAGAGAAAACATTGGTAGTGGCATGTCACCCCATAATTAACTGTCACCCATGATATCACAGATTTCTTCTTCTTGCCTACAGTCTCAGTCTGCCACGTGTAATAAGGTGTATGAAATCAGCTAACGCACACGGGGCGTGCAACATCCTCATCACAGCCCGTATGTGAATCAGGAAGAGCCGACATGTGACCGGTTTGCAATCGACCTGAATTGCAAATTCAAAGCAAGAGATGAAACTGCAGGCCACAAGCAGAATTATTTATTGTGGCTACAGCCATCATAAATAGCCCGGATTCCCCCAGAGATGTGTGTTAGGTTGAGTGCAAGGATACTTCCTAATTCCACATGGATAAAACCCATCCCCACGCCCTGGCATTAAAAGCCCGCAGTTAGTGCCCTCAGGCACATTTGAATATCACTATTCCACCATTTACAATTATACTAATTATTGCATATTTTTCATACCCAATTATAAACATAATGAATTATGCACCCCACACTGTCTGTAAATAGCTACGTATAAATTACAATTTTTATATCTGTTAATGCTGATATTCCACACATATGGGCAGCAAGCAGGTGAGAATGAAAAATTAGAAAATTTAGAACTCACCTTTTTTGACAGGATAACATATCATGCATACCAGTCATAAAACCAATGATGTGAAAAGACGCATACTTACTTATTCTACTTACTATTCAGGATATTATTGGTGGTAGTTCCTATTTTATTTTTGAAACACATCCGACAGTAGTAATACTATGATGTAGTAGTACAGAGAGACAGACAGACAGACACTTTTCTTCATCATCACGCTCACATCTTCAAGCAGACTCTGCTGCCTCGCTTCCTCTTTAAGTCCATCCACTTTTTACTGCTGGATCCCTTTATGCAACCCAATCACTGTATGCAAATCATACCATTAATGTTGCTTTCATGTTCATTTTAACACTGTAATTTAACTGTTTCTGTTGTAGTTATTTGCATATAAGTGTTAATTCTGTTTTGAGGAACTCGATATCTAATTGCATTGTTAGTGATAGGGGAGAAGGCGCACAATACAACAGATGGTATTGAAATTAAATACGGTTTGCTCTTAAACACTGTATTTATCTCTCTGTATCCAACTCCAAGGTGGTGTATGGTCTATATTTTACTATAAAAGATTACGTGAGGTGAGCGTCAACCACAAGACATACATCATACTACCCACCATCCGTCTTTGAGTGCATCGTCCTGCTACTGCTGCTCCGCCCCCTGCTGTTTTTTTCTAGCTCACACAGAAAATTCAGGCTGGAGGTATGAAGAAAAGAGTAGGGGTGACAAAACACCTCATGGTAACGGAACAAACCACAGATGTTCTCAGCAGATGTGTATGTGGCACAGCTTGAATTGGACTACTGTCTGAAAAATGCTGTTAATTCCACTTGAAGCTGTGACCTTTCGCTTCATATTAGGGTGAGAGCATTGACTGATTGATCGTCTGCGAGGTGTGCCGTGGAAATGGTGCCTAGTGTTCCACAGCAGACAGAATAAGGATGCACTTCAAGATATAGGTAGATTAGTAGAACTGTTTGCCTTTTGATTTGTTCATCATCATCAATATAATAACATCAACTTGCATTTCAAATATGTTTTGGAGTTTTGTGGACAATTCAAAACTGTCTGTTCGCTCGGTTTTGCAAGCGCATACCTTAGTCCTCATAACAACCATTTTCTATTCATCTTGTGTCTGAGGCATGAATATTGCAGCAGGGTTGTTATTCTCTGTTCTCTTAGGAACTGTGTCGTACTAGAATGGCATCTTTTCAACTCTTACTGTAACTGACTGCAGAAAATAGACACAATAGCCGGAGTGAAGTGTTTTGACATATGTTCATGTTGGTGTAATTCTATACAGCTGTCTTCCACTGACACTAGTTGTGATGTAAAATTGCTAAATTCGGCAGAAAACTGCACATTTAAATTTAGCTCAGTATAAGTATGGCATAAAACCCTTGTTTGAACCCCTTGCTGATGTGTGTAATTGATGTATTCATATGTTTTACAATCTGTACTGAATTACCCTAAAAAAAAGTACTAAGCTGGATACTGGAAAATCATCAGTAACAGTTAACAAAATGTAATTTTTTTTTCTAACTAGATGTTATGCTTTGTCTTTATGTCTCTTCAGGTAACCGATAAGATGGTGGCTAGGGAAGCAACTGGGCACAGCTTCCTGGTGGCTTGCTGGCAGCCCATTCTGATCCTGATGCTGGGCGCTGTGCTGTCTGGCTCCACCACAGGTTGTCCATCCCGCTGTGAGTGCAATGTTCAAGAGCGCTCTGTGATTTGCCATCGCAAGAAGCTCATGACAGTTCCTGAGGGCATTCCTGCCGAAACAAGACTGCTCGATCTGAGCAAGAACCGCATTAGAACCATCAACCCAGATGAGTTTGTTAACTTTCTCAACCTTGAACACCTGGAGCTGAGCGAAAACACAATTTCCACAATTGAGCCTGGGGCGTTCAATAACCTTTATGGTTTGCGGACACTGGGGCTGCGTAGCAACAAGCTCAAGTTAATCCAGCTCGGTGTCTTCACAGGCCTAAGCAACCTCACACACCTGGACATCAGCGAAAACAAAATTGTCATCCTGTTGGACTATATGTTCCAGGACTTGTTCAATCTACGGTCTTTAGAGGTAGGTGATAACGACCTGGTGTTCATCTCCCATCGAGCTTTTCATGGCTTAAGTAGCCTTGAGCACCTGAGTCTTGAGAAGTGCAACTTGTCCCTTGTGCCAACAGAGGCTTTTACCCACCTCCACAGTTTGATCACTCTCAGGCTGCGCAACCTCAATATCAACGTGATACGGGATTACTCCTTTAAAAGGCTCTTTCGGCTGAAAGTGCTGGAAATAGCCAATTGGCCATATTTGGATACGATGACCCAAAACTGCTTGTATGGATTAAATCTCACCTCACTGACCATTGCAAATGCCAACCTGACCACAATTCCTTATGTAGCCCTGCGGCACCTGGTTTATTTGCGCTTTCTTAATCTTTCATACAACCCAATCCATACCATTGAGGGAAATAAGCTCCATGATCTTTTGCGTCTGCAGGAATTTCATCTGGTAGGAGGCAGACTGGCGATGATTGAGCCCTACTCTTTTCGTGGTCTAAACTACCTGAAGATTCTAAATGTGTCTGGAAACACTCTCACCACTTTAGAAGAGTCTGCTTTCCATTCAGTCGGCAACCTGGAAACCCTTGCCTTGTATGATAATCCCCTGGCCTGTGACTGCCGACTGTTATGGGTTTTTAGACGACGCTGGCGACTGAACTTCAACAGGCAGCAGCCCATATGTGCCTCTCCTGAGTTCGTCCAAGGCAAAGAATTCAAAGACTTCCCAGATGTCCTGCAGCCTAATTATTTCACATGCCGCAAATCTAGGATTAGGGATCGCAAACCCCAACAGAAATTTGTTGACGAGGGCGCAATTGTTCATTTTTCTTGCCAAGCAGATGGAGATCCCACTCCGGTGATAATGTGGCTGTCCCCACAGAAAAAGTTCATCACCACCAAGACGATTGGAAGGCTCTCTGTGTTACCAGATGGTACCCTTGAGGTGCGCTATGCCCAGATTCAAGACAACGGTACATATGTATGTATAGCTAGCAACGCAGGCGGAAATGATACCTCTCTTGCTCACCTCCATATCCATAGCTACTCACCAGACTGGCCCCACCAGCCTAACAAGACATTTGCCTTCATCTCCAACCAGCCCGCAGAAACAGGTGCTAATGGCACAAAACCTAATGTACCTTTCCCGTTTGATATAAAGACACTGATCATCGCAACCACAATGGGCTTTATCTCTTTTCTCGGTGTTGTCTTGTTTTGCCTGGTTCTGCTCTTTCTCTGGAGCAGAGGTAAAGGCAACACTAAGCACAACATTGAGATTGAGTATGTGCCACGGAAATCGGATGCTGGCATGAGCAGCACCACGGTGGATGCTCCTCGCAAGTTTAACATGAAAATGATTTAATGACGCTGTGGAATTTATGAACTTTAAACTTTAAAACAAGACAAATGGAAAGAAGACATTATCTTTCCTTGCTCACAAACCTGTGGATCCTGGTCTGTTGACACACAGTAATATGTTTTTCCTAACTGAAGGACTAAAGAGTAGGGCAGTACTTGACTTTCACATGTGAGAGGGAATGAAAGCTCACCCAGTGCTGCTGGACACTTCTGGATTCGACATGGCCTGTTGGGGAATCGATTGAAAGATTTGACACAAGCAGTTCATATTCCTATGGCTTTATACTGGGACATCATCTATCCAAAAAAAAAACACTTCAAACTACCAGAATGCAAGGGGCAAATCATATGTTGGCCTGTATTTTTGTCTGTATTTTTTTTTAATTTTGTGTTTGTTTTTATTTCTTATTTTTATTTTTGAGGTTAGATGTAAAGTCATTAATGTGGTGTTTATAGGTTGATGAGCACATTTGTACAACCTGGATGCATTACGTCATCATTACAATGCATTAGTGTTACAAAGGTAAAAGCTTCATATTAGTTTTTTGCTTTCCCATTGTAATAATTGTGATCTATCAAATGTGTATTAGTGTCACAAAATCTAATAAACTCAATTTGTAGAAATAAAAAAATGTATTATGGCACAGTGATAATTATGAAAAAATACAAAACAGTTCCACAAAAAAAGTGATAGGTAAGAGCTAATTCAAATGTTGACGTGAAACCATCTTGTGCGCCAAAAGTACAATGAATAGTACTGTAAATTAGTTTACACTGGTCAGATGTGTCATGCCCTTTTAAATTGGATGGGTTAATAACAAATGCGCATTAACATTGTATAGCATATGTGAATCAACACATATGCTATATTGTGCAGATGCACATTTGCTGTTTACACCAGTTTCCCCCAATAACACTGTAAAGATTCTGCCCAATGTAATATGATTACATTGCTAACAAGGTAAATGTGGCAACATTTAGTTTTATAAAGCAGCATAAAATTGAAATGTTGTTAAATGTGTCTGAGTTACAGGTTTTTAACACCGACGACATACTCTGATGTAGCTGGTATTTAATATCAGTGTCAGTTATCCTCAGTTTTCAGGTGCGACCCCGACAGAACACACACACACACACACACACAGACTGAGGCATGATACACGAGGAAATATGAGATGTTGTGATGCTCTGTAGCGAGAATAGAAGCAGCATCCCTGCGACGATTCAGCCATCACACTGTACTGTTGGCATTGGTACCTTGATCCTATAAAAGCCTGTCTCTGATCTTTTAAATTGCATTTTAAAGAAAAAAAAACAATTTACTATGTAACGATATTATGTTGTGCTCAACATGATTGTGAGGAATAAAAGTTGTGGTGCTGACGTTTTTGAATACAATGTGCTCCTCAAGCTGTAGAATATTTCTTTCAGTGTGGGTTCATTTTCTTGGTTGTTGGTCATTGGTCTTGGATGAAGTCAGTGATCTAATTATCCGCCCCTCCATTAAAGCCATGGAAATATTACAAATTAGCCACCAGGATCATTCACAGGTTTGCTATTCCCCTTAAAACGTACATTGTTTATCAGGGGGAAAAGAACTGCCGCGTTTTCTGCTCCCAGTCGGTTCTGCATATGAAATCAGAGGTTACAGCCTTACCTTTCTAAGTACACACTGTGGACAGCTGGGCTTTGCAAACGTGTGTGAGGATAAAGGCTAAGTCATTTATGATGGGTGACATTACAGACAACGCCACAGTAACGGGCTGGAAGTATGGACTGAATATGCAGATGGTTGGAGTGACACAGATGGTTTCGCCCATGGAGCAATCTGAAGCAGCTTTGGTGTAATCCGTTTTTGCATAAAGGAAAAAAAACACTGGATATGGCTCATGGTTCTCCCTCTTGCTGATTATGAATGCTCTCTTCGTTTAAAGTGTGGCTACTGTACTTAGCCTTTCTTGGCCCCGAGTGATCCCGGGAATCTGTTTTTGTTTCTGTTATTCCTGCTTTTTGTTTTTTTGTTTTTTACCCTGGACTATACTGACCATGTAGTCCAAGCCAACTTTTTACAGAAAAGATACTAAAAAAGAAATCTATGGAAAATACATTTAAATTGTTCTGTGCAATAAAGGTAATATGCAGATTTTTTTTTTAATTAACAAAATTTTGTTGATGTTGAATTGTTGAGACTATGGTATGTTGTATTAAACAATCTATGGACTTTTTCAAACACACTATGGTCCTTATCTTGATTTGACAGATGTGGTAAGTACAGGTTTGGCAGTCATACAAACGGCGGCTGTGTATCTGTGGCATTTGGATAACACAAGTTCGCACCAGTATAAAAACTCTCACTTCTCACTTGGAAAACATTGACTTTACAGCTTGTTTTCTCATTCTAGTAATTCTTGTAAGCTCCTTGAGTTGTGTTGATCGAGTTGCAGTGTTTTTCATCATGCAGATTTATGAAAGCACAAGTTAAATTTTAGCCGAACATACGGGTGTAATTTTCTTGTGTCGGTGACCAAATGAGCAATTTCATGTTTGAGTCATTTGATTGAATTCCTCATTAAATGATGATGTCGTCTGCAGGGTAATTTACATTATATGTTCCAGTGGTAATTGCCTGTTTACAGAGGAATTGGTTGGTCACATGTTCACTTGCATAGCCTCTAAATAGTAATTAGCTACCATTAGTGCAGGATCACAGACGTTATGATATGTGCAGGGAATATTATTAATTTACACTCCACATTTGTAAAATGTGGAGTGTATTACTTAACAAAGTTAAGTAATACGCAGTATGTTAATGGGCTTCAGAATGAAACACACATTAGTAGCTGTTAACACATTAAATAACCACTGTATGTTTGGATGTCTCTCAGCAAATCATGAGAAAACTAGGCTACTCTTTTAGAGGTTAGGCCAAATGACCAGGGACATGACTAGGACAACCTAGTTTTATGAAACACAGTGTTGCTCTGCATTAAGTTTGGATCTCTGCCCCACGCTCTCTTATTTCACATCCTTGCTGCCTTGGTTATGACTCTACAGGGACATTTGCTGTTCTTTTTCCCCCTCAAGCTGTATCAAAGCGTGTTCATTTATCTTCGGACTTGAAAACAGACAGGCAGAAAAGAAGAAGAGAGACACTATTCTTGAGGCCTCGGAGCCCTGGGGAGTAACAGAGACATCCATTGTTTTCATTTCTCAGATTTTAGATCTGTGCTTAAAGAAAAATCTAGGTCAGGAAAAGGCTGATGGATTCTGACACCAAGCGACACACAAGTCGCTTCACCTCAAATAGGCATGAAATACAGGCACACCTCTGGGTGCCGCTTCCAACGACCCAAATCCATGTGCCAGAAAACATCGGGGAAACACTGCATATACGCAAACAAAAGTGTGAGGAGGCTTCAGATTCCTAAAATAAAAAGCAAATCACATGAGATTGGTGTTGAGGCAGTTTTTCGAATATATATTAATATATATATATTAATGACCAGAGTTAAACTCTGGTCTGTGAGGCACAAAGTGTTCTTAATATTATACCTGCATGCCGATTTCATTGGATCTGTTTTACTCTACATAAGTCACATTCCTGCTACACTTGTCAAATCGCAACCTAATCACGGTATTTAACTCACGGAGTAATAAGTGGAGAGATACCACACCTTTATATTTGATGGCTTATATTTCATTTCATTTAGTCTAGTGGTTTTACACAACATGATACAGTCTATTGTATGTATGTTTTAATTTTTGCAAGTCCTGTCTGCATCTTTGCAGGTTAATAGCAAGCAGCACATAACCCTAACAACATGTTCATTACCTTTTTGCCACATTACATACATTCCTGACAGTATAACTATAGCATAGCATACTAACTATAGTCAGTGCTGCATTGAACTGTTACACTGACGAGGTTTTAATAATTCATAACTTTTCTCCATCCTGAGCTCATGTCATAACTGCTGTCTCTCGTTTGAAAGAATCAAAATACAGTACATCAATACTAATGGCTTCTTTTAAGGATCATTTCAGTGGCCTAACAATTAAACTTAGATACGAAAACCTGCTTAAAAAGAAGGTGGCAGTAAAGTATAGGCCTACCTGAGTAGTACAGGCCAAACCATACCTGTACTATGGTACATAGTACAGGTATGTACTATGGTACCATTAATATGCTCCTTTTTTTTAAGTGTACTGGAAAAAGTCAACATTCTGCGCATTCTGTTTATTAAGATCATGTCAAATTCAGCCATTACACACACACACACACACACACATATATATATATATAGCTTTTTATCAGTTACAGGTGCTTCAGGAGAGTAGTCGAACAATTTCCAGATCACACCATGTGGGACTGATCCACTCAAGTCTTACGTAGACGGTAAAATTTTAATACAGCAGCTTTAATGTTGGTTTAAATACAGAAACTGCTGTTATGCTAATGTCAGAAACCAGTTTGAAGAAGATGTGATGAGGTGAATTCAGCTCAGAGGGCTGGAAGTGATCATGCTTAACTTGGAGTTGTGTGGCTGTTAAGAGCTTATTGCTTTGCTGTTGTAAAACTTCATCTGCAGCAGATAGTCATTTTCACGCATCATTAAGGCAAAACAGGATACAGCAGCAAACAATTTTCAGAAAACAGTGTTAACTCTGGCATCTGAAAGCAGCAATTCCACACAAAGTCACACGTGGCTGCTCATTCCTATTATTCATATCATTTTACTGTTCTATGTGGATGGATTACATTATTTTATGATTGACACAGTGGATATTGTAATACTAAGGCACATTAAAAGCAGCCCACTTAAATTATTTTCCCTGTCCATTAATGTTATCTGATTTTACAAGGAGCTATATATTTGGACATTATAGTTTTTTTCCATAAAAATAATATAATTCACTATTTCAGAGTGAAGTGCTAAATGTGCAAAAAGAAGATGGAGATCATCAATAAATAGATTAACTTGTGGAACCATCAATGTGACCATCAATCGGGTGAATACATAGGGTGCAGGCTTATATGTACCGGTATTGATTCATCAAAAAAAAAAAAAACGTGTATACATTTTAGTCCTCAACTTAAGTTCAACAACATTTTGATATTGTCAACAGGATGTAATGGTTGCAACACCAAATTCAGTATTCCATCTCTAATAAGAACAACATTCTTTGTTCAGGAGTGAGGGGCAAGGTGTCAATTTCCGGAGGATGTTGACTTTCTCTTTCCCAGATTGTTGAGAAAACAAACATGGCTGTTGATTTTGTTCCCACTCCCAGTGACTGAATCATAAACGATAAGCCAGACAGCAGCACACCTGCCACACAACGTCACTGATGCCACACGGATTTGTCCTGCACATCTTCAGCATCTGCCTCGACTGGGTAAGTTCAAGGTAAAACAAAACCCCGTGCAGTGAACTACACGGACTACACAGAGATGCAAACAACTATGACATGTATATAATACATAACTTTATAAAGTGTATTTGAAGAAATGTGCATAGTTTTACTTTTACCTCTAATACACATATTAAGGAAAAAAATGCATACTGAAATATTATTTGAATTTAAAATCCTTCATTTCATTCCAAAATATAAAAAAAGTAACTTGAGGGGGTAATTTGCGCTACGTAGGTAGTTTACCCGGTGGTGGGTTTTGTATTTCTATTTATGAAATATGATATTGAGAAAATTCATATTCATTTAAGAAGCTTTGAATTGAAACGAGTGGTTGAAACTTTGATCCTTCTGGGTTCACAGGTTTATGTGAGGCTGAGGCTCTCAGGAGGAGACTTATCTGATGCTTTGATATTGAGCAGACACTTCTGCATCGTCAATAAACAAGCCCTCTATCCTGACATCTTGGAGGGAAAAAGAAAAGAAAAGCCATCTAACTGCCCTCTGTTACTCACTGAACGCTTTGCTATTGTTTTACTGTCTTGGGCAGCTTGTGACTATTGAGCCTGCACCCGGACGGTGTCCAAAAAAGCGATCTGTGGAGGCCAATTTCTGCCTGGGCCATATGCCACAGCCCATGTCTCAGTAGGCGTCTCAATCTACCCTCCTTATTTATTTAACAGCCCCATGAAAGAGTTATGAGTTCCCAATTCGAAAAATGTGACAGCCAAAAGGCTGCATCTGTCCACCATTAAAACAGTCTTTTCGGCAGGCTGCTAAAATGGCTTCACTCCTGCAGAGGGTCTATACTGAACCTATAATCTGTGCTCAGTGTAGGTCGCAAGCGGATTGTTTGCAGGCAGATGCCTTTTCAAGGTGATCTGGAAAATTACGGTATTATGAAGGTGAAAAGGTGAGGAGGCAAGGAACCGATCCGTCGTATAACTGTGTTCTATTTCCAATTCCCTTGCGTGAGGCCTGATTATGCCAATGTGGAATAATTGAGAGCTCAGTTGTTTTTTCACCTTGAAGTGGCTAACCAGCCTGTAATAATAATTTAGCTTCTCCCTACCTGCCTCAAGGACGGCGGGCTGCTGATATGTGATGGGGCAGTGGAGGCAGGTGCCGCCGTGAGATAGACGACGTGATCTGATGAAAACGGCACAGCCAGGGTGCCGCCTCCATTTGTCAGCGTTGTTTCGAGATATCTGCAGGTGAGTGTGGGTTTCATTTTTCATCACTTTCCCCATCTGCCTTCTGATATTGTGTTTTTGTCTGTCCGGGTAGCTTTACAGAGAGCATACTATCACGTTATCACAGTGATGTTAAAGGTTCATTGTATAGTCCACAAATATCACAAAGGAAGAATGGATTTGTAGGATGCTGGAGCATCTGGAATTGTTTATTATAGTTCTGATTCTTCTAAAATACAATCATGAATGGGATACATACATACATACATATATATATATATATATACCAGCGGCAGCCGGTAAGGAGATGCACATGGACACAGATGCGTTCGGGATTGTGGCAATACCGTAGGTTTATTCACAACACAGGTATCTAACTCTCAGGTCCCAAACGATTATTTAAGTCTCTTTACCAGCTGTCTGCTCAATTGAAGTTATTGACTGACTTGGATGTTCACTAACTACCATTCCCAGGTGTATCACAGTCCCGCAGAGGACAGGAAGAGCGATAATCAACTCAAAGGCTGTGTCTGGGATGTTTATGTGCCTTGTCCTTTGCGTACTGCTCAATGAAGGTCCATTGTTCCTGAGGGGAATGGGATAATAATTCAAACACAAAGCTCCCTCCTAAACTAAAATGAAATGAATAATTTTTTTAATGACAGCTGGTGACTATAAAATAAAGGATTAGCAATTATCATTTTAGTGAATTTATAATATTTTCTATTGCAGAACTTGCAAGACAAAACTAAACTGGGTAATTCGGCTGTGTCATGAACTTCTCAGCATTACATTGCACATACACACATGACTATACTGTATACAATGGTTTGTCAGTCTGAACAACCACTGAAAAGTTGATGGAAGCGCTTGGATCACTGATGGCTTGTGTTATAGAAATAAATAATTCCCAGAACACAGCTGTGCCTAATCAAACGCATGTTTTCCAAATTGAGCACATTTAAATTAAACACTCGCTAGGCTGCATTAGGAATTCTGTCATCATTATGATCAACAGTGCTCCCGATACTATACGTGCATTCAGTCCTACTGTGGTGCAGTGTGGTGCTCTATATTTTGGATGCAGACATTTTTAAAACCACTTACATTTGACAACAACATCATTATTGCGTGAACATATGCACAAAATACACACAAGCAGCGATTTACGGAGATTCCAAAACAGGAAGGTTCATACAGAGTTAACAATACACAAAAGCGACTGTGATCAATCCATTTTTTTTTTTTGAGATCCAAAATCCACTAAAGTGACATCGCATTGATGTCAGAAACCAGTTGACTCTTTGCAGAGCACTGGGGATGAGTAATACAAGTAACAATGGCACAGCACCACACAGCTGCAGAGATATAACAAATCTAAGCTGTTTTGGCTTTTTTCAACAGTCTCCCCGCAGGAGCCCACAGAAGAATGTTCTCTCATGCAGTGGGACAGAATTGCCCGGCTTTGCTCAGCTTTCAATTATTTAAAAGGAGTCGCGAGGAGAAAGATGAGGGTGAGAAAATCCCGCTCCTCTCACATTACACCACAGAGGAGAGCCCTTGAGATGCCTCGGTTGTCTTATAAAATAATACGGAAAGCCCTGAAATCCTTTTATTTTTCTCTTTTTCTGACTTTCTATCATTGCCTGAGTGTGAAATTACTTTTTTATCAAAACCACACCAGTCCCGCAGCTCGTGTATTGTGCTCAGAGGTGCACTCGTGTATGTTTAAAGACATTATGGGAAGATTTAAATGGACCAAAGGTCATCAGATAGCTTTCATTCATTACTCTGGTGTAAGCTTTGAAATGAGGTACTACTGCCACGTTGTTATAACTAATATGCTGCTAAATAACACGTATTTTACGCACCAATACAAATGACTGGCAGAAAACATGCTGAGGTTTACCTAAAGCCAAATAAATGATCACAGTATTTGTTGATTATTTGCTGAATTAAGCACTCTGCCTCCCGGCCTCCCTCCTGTGTCTCGTTTATCTGTGTCTGTGTGTCTCCAGCTGGCCGTGGCTACCTGACTACAGCACCTGCACACCTGGGACCAATCCACTCATCATAGGCTGCAGTATAAAGACTTGCTCCTCCTCTCCACTCACAGCCAGTTTGTTCACTCACACCATGTGGATGGAGGAGCCTCCACAACAATCAGCTCCTCTCAATGGGATAAAATAGAGAAACATGAAATATCCAGGCAGTTAAACAACCAAAAGTTTAAAAAATAAAATAAAAAGAATCCAATGAGGTCAGTTTCGCCACTTTGTGTTTTGGTATTGTTTTTAACCATGAACCCTGACCTTGCTCACAGCACTTTTTCCCTTTCTTCTCTTTTTTGAGTGATTTATCAAACTGGCTGTAAATATAATAATTCAACCATGGGGGCAAATAAGGCCCTGCAGAGACGTTTGGAGGGGGAGGGGCTCAGATTTTACCAACAAATATTTTTTTTAAGACTTTATTATCAAACATGTAATTTAAAACAAACAAACCCAATAATAATAATAATGTGATGTACAATAAAGTTATATAGCAACATAATATAATACTGTATAAACATAATGTATTGTTCCCACCCTCTTTTTAATGTTTGTCAAATCACATCTGTGAACATTGCAAACACCTATTTCTTTGTACAATTCAGATTGTGTACAATTCGGTAATATGCAATATTAGGATAATATACAACCCAACTCCACCCAAGAATGAGAATAAGTAACATCCCCTGTTATACTGAACACAATATTAACATCAATAATAAAATGATACAATGATACATTTACTGCCTGTCAGAATGAAAATTATATGTTTCAGGATTTTGTTTCACATTTCTCTCTTCTATTATTAATACAGGGGGTCCTCAAGTTACGACGGAGATCCGTTCCTGAGAATGTGTCGTAACCGAATTTCGACGTTAGTCGGAACATACATTCATATGTATGTATTCGTATGTAGATAATAAGTTGTGCCACTAGATGTCGCTATAACGCCACGCTAAAATAAGAATTTATTATGGAGAATTGCCTTTTGTCCCTCTTGACACACCGTAGGAGTTGATATCGCGAGTGTAGTGAGCATTTCCTTTAGATTTCTGATATCAACCGTGTAGACCCTGTGTTGTGAATAAACCTACGGTATTGACACGATCCCAAACCCATCTGTGTCTCCCCGCCAGCCGTCCATTTCACATAAGTAAACACAAGGCAGAGTAGCCTAGCTGTGCTGTGGAGGTGTTGGAGAGCCGGCAGGCGCGCTGAGAGACAGAGAGAGCGCTCACCAACTAGTTCCCGTGCGAAGTCTGTACGTATTTACTGGGCAAACCGCTTAAGCCGAAACAAGGAAGTTCACGGGAGATGTGTCGTAACCACGAAAACGTCGTATCTCGCGACCGTCGTAATACGAGGACCCCCTGTATATAAAAATGTACAGCTCGGGACAGTCAACTATCTGAGATAAGCTTCCTTGAAGAATACATTAAGCAAGCTAGGCCTATTCCATAAAGCAGGATTATTTCGGTAGTCTGTCTTATTTTCCAGTGAATTCGGTTCCATAAAGCAAGCTCAGCATAGTTCAAACTCAGTTACCACGGCAACTTATGCTGGCAAACTAGCCTGGTCCGGACCAGGCTAAATGTCAGGCTTAGCCTGAGTCGCCGCTTAACACTGACACTTATCTGAAAGAAAATATATAATTATATTATATGACTTCATTACTCAACTCAACTCACTTTTATTTACATAGCACTTTAAAACAACAGAGTACCAAAGTGCTATACACAGTTAAAACATAGATAAAACCAACAAATTGACAATAAATGATGATAAAAGTTACACAATAAAAGGTGCTTCTCACAAGGGTTAAAAAGCCAAAGAAAAGAAGTGGGTTTTTAAGCATTTTTTAAAAACAGGAAGATCACCATCAATAAAATATTAAATAAAATACATCATGAAACACTGTTTTAAAGACTATGTATTGGTTACATTTAAAATATTAAAATAATAACCCCAATCCATGCCATTTGTCTGGGAGTGCATCTTCAGAGACAGGGCTCATCCGTAGGCTTTTCCAGACAATCATTTATATGAGAGATACAGATTCTCTAGAGATCTGCCAGCTGATCGGCCCTCACCTTCTGCACAGCAAAAGGCGTAATCACGCACTAACAGTCCCACACACTGTGTGCGTGGCACTTTTTTGAACACGGTTGTGAATGCTGAAAATATTGGCAAAGTAGCAGTATGTCTCACTGTGTGCGTGGTCTAGTTGGCTTTAAAAAGTTTTCTCAGTGTTTCCCCTCAGTAACAGGCCACCATTATTGTGAGAAGCACCTTTTATTGTATAGCTTTTATCATCATTTATTGTCAATTTGTTAGTTTTATCTATGTTTTTAACTGTGTATAGCACTTTGGTGCTGTGTAAATAAAAGTGAGTTGAGTTGATTAATGAAGTCATATAATATAACCATATATTGTGGCAAATGAGGACAACTCCGAGATTGGGTGAATTAAAACAGCGTTTTACTCCAAACAGAGGACAGAAGACAACAACATTATGGCGGTAGGCGCCAAAACTATATATACAGAGCCACGCCCCATTACCCATAACTCCCTGGGTGAGAGATACACCCCCAAGTGTCCGCCACAATATTTTCTTTTAGATAAGTGTCACTGTTAAGTGGCAACTCAGGCTAAGCCTGACAATTCGCCTGGTCCGGACCAGGCTAGTTTGCCAGCATAAGTTGCCATGGTCACTAAGTTTGAACTTTGCTGAGCTTGCTTATTTGGTAATCCTGTTTTATGGAACGGGCCCCCAGACTAGGTGATCATAGCTGAAGTGGATGAACTACCAGTGCAAAAGATTTTCAAGACAGCTACATACTGTATACTTTGGAACCCCCATGGGGACCCCGGATAGAATACGTCCCTGGCACCCCATTGCTGATCGTAAGAGGCGACAAATAGGGCGAAATGCAATGTAATGCAATGTAATGTGATGTAAAATAAATGATTTTACGCTAATGCACCTATTTGTTTGTCAACAGTGATTAAACAACAAAGAAGAGGAGGAAAAATACATTGAGATCCTGTACGTGAATGGAAACCATGAAGAGGTCAGTCACCCTTAGTCAGCCACAGGCAGATATCTGCACAGAGTACATCGGGTTCGATAAAGTCAGCTGAAAGGAAAGAACAGGGTCCACACCATTAAAACATAAGCCCTACCAGTCATCACATACCCTGCTGGTATCATAACTGGGTTTGAGTAGGAGACAAAGGCCAAGATGAGGAATCTTTTTGCAATCTCACAATGCGTTGAGGGTTTTAACCTAAGTCCTGCACCATCAGGCTGAACACTAAACAAACAGAAGTGGGCCAAGGACTAGAGACAGTCGGAGCCATTCTTCAGGATGAAGCAACAAACACATGGCCTGAAGATTTGACCAACTACCATCACTGAACCATCAGTGAAAGACAAGCCCATGCCTGACACGTACCACGAACAGATAGAAAACACAGTCCAGCACTTAGAGACAGTCCAGCACATAGAACAATGTACACCAAAGGTATAACCAAAAGGCCGGGTTAGCATAAAGGGAAACCTGTGCTGAGCACGGACTAGCTGTATGCAAGCCCCAACAGGACATACTGTCAAATATGGTGGAGAACACCAGCACTAAGATCCTGTTGAGATTCCAGTCTCTGTTGATTAAACCACAGTTGCAGACCAACTAGACATAGCAACGGCTGATAACAAGCAGTAGAAAGCAGTAGTGAGAGATGCTGTGATCCCCGCTGACAGTGACACAATTTATATTGTGAAGCTCTAGAGTAATAACACTATAATAAAATTTGGGTTTGAGCCTGTGTATTATTACTTTTCATGTATTTACGGATAATGACAAATGACATTACACTGCTGTTGTTTAGGGTCCTCTGGGCTTTCTTCAGGCTCTGTTGTTAATGTGAATCTGCATCAGGGTAAAAATGCAGATGAGTAAATGTTTTTTGTGGTAAGCGCTAGCGTGTTTACGGCAGACAATTTTGTGTGCTGACACATCTGGTAAGCTTTGGGGAAATTAGCTCTCAGATAAAGGCCGCATAAGGATGTGTGCACCTTGAGCTGGAAGTCTGAACTGCCCAGAGACAACAGACCTGAATGTGTAACTGCTGGCTGCTTTATCTCAGGCTCAGCCATCTGGAACAATGGCATAAAGCAAGTGAGAAGGAATCTTGTTCATTAATGCCATTCTCTTTGTACTGACAGAAAACGTGTCAAATGTCCGACTGCAGGGACCAAGTGTTCCTGGGGTGAATTTACCTGAAGACCACTTTGTTGACACATCAAAGAGAGACTTGAGACTCTTGAGACTCCAACGATCTCCTAAACCAAGAAATTGGCGCTTTTGAAAAGACACAGTGGAAAAAGGGGTATGTTGTTTTAATATACTTCTAGGAGGGGAACAGATTGAAATGTTGTTTTAAAAAAACAATGAATGCAGTGTTAGGGTGTTAATTTGTGAGAAAATGGTGAAAAGGTGGAGTAGTGAAGATATATAATTCATGACAGTAGCTGCTCGCTGCAGAGATGATAAGGAATAAAGGATAAAGGAATAATGATGGAGAATGATACAGATAATGACTGTTTAGAAACTCTACAGTGCAGGTGTGCAACTGTAATCCACTGCCATGTTCGTTTTATCATGGGAGGGCTGCTTTGTTGTTCACAGAGACAAACAGAAACAAAAGCGCAACATTTGTCTCATAACAACATCTCACATTTTAAGTAGTTGAGGTTTTCTGGAAGTTACAAACAATACAACAATGTGGGATTTGAAGACGTTTGCACAGAAAGAAAGTGATGCAATACTTTCTTTATTTTGTGGTTGTTGTTGGTAATACATTTTGTAATGGAGAACCTCTCACTGTCACTGCTAGATTCAGATATGAAGTGTATTTTTTTCACAGACAATGTAACTAAATACCTCGTGTAGTAGTGTAGTAATTACTGTCCTATTACTGCAATAGAGGGGGAAAATCCATGTTGCATAACACCTTAACAAATCAATTTCTTCAGATCAGTCAAGATGCCAGAGCAGCTTACTGTAAAATTCAGAAATAAACACAGTTACTAAGGCAAACTGAAATTCATGGACCAACGAAGACAACACAAATAAGCAGTTTGCGACACACTGAAAAGTTTGTTTTTTTCCCAGACATGCTTATTCGTGCGCTCATACTCTTGGCAGGTTGGCAGGCTAATAAGATTATCTCTCAGCTACTGTGAACCTCGGCCAACAAGATTCAAGATTCCTCATTGTCACTGTACTGCTGCAGCAAACATTCAGTGACACTCCGTGAGGTTGAGACAGTGGTATGACATCATTAGAATGTGCTTGAATATAGGAATGTAAACAGCCTGTACAGCTGAAAGAGGAAATTAATTCAAATATAAAACTGAAGAATTATTTAGTTTTATTTATTATTCATGTATATAAGTTAACATGTATAGCCAATAGTTGTATGTATTTTAGTTTACAATTACTAGGCTTAAAGTTGGACCCATATTCTATAGCAGGGGTGTCAAACTCATTTTGGTCTGGGGGCTGCATATGGCCTAATCTGATCATAAGGGGGCCAGACCTAGACTTTTTGAGAAAAGTATGTACAATTTCAACAACACCGTTCCTCAGTTTAACATTTATTTGAGTGCATTGTGCATTACAACTGATCACAGTGATTGTACAATGTCGCAAAACATTTAGTCACAGGTATGTGGAACTTAAAAACACAGGCCTGCATGTTAACATAAATCAAAATATATTATTTTATTATTTAAACTCCATTTTCCACATCTGTGAAGTAATTCTGAACACATAAATTGACTCCACACACTTGAGTAGCAGCTATTTTAAACAGAAAATTAAGTAAATTTGTCACCTGCCTTGTTAGTGCATAAAATGTATACATAAAATATAAATTAGAAAAACGCATACATAATATGTATGGCACACATAAGAAATTATATTTCACTTGACCAAACTCTTTTGTAGTAAATCTGTTGACTAACACTGAATTTCACAGTAATAACCACAGCAAGTATTTCACCACTGTTTTTTCATAGTGCAAACAATGTTTAAAGCAGCATTTCACAGGATGTAGTCTTGCTTTGTATTTGCTCCTGAAACTTGGCATTTTTTAGCTCGCACAAGTGCATCAATATCGGGCACCATGTCCTGAGTAGCAGCCAATTTCAGAGTGTCATTTAAGTGCTCATGTGTGAGCTTTGAGCGCAGCCTTGTTTTATTAATGTTCATTATCTGTAGCAAGGCTGAACGCGCGTGACCAGTCCACTCTGGCTCTGTCCAGGGCACCAACGATAGCACAGAAAATGTCCTCAGCTGTTGTGGTGTCTGTCATAGGCACCAACTCAACAAACTCCTCTGTGACAGTCAAAGTCTCATCAACTTCACGAATAAATATGGCGAGTTGAGTGACATCCGTAATATCAGTGCTCTCATCAGTTGCAACAGAAAATGCCACAAATGACTCCACTTTGCGTTTCAATTGCCTGTCCAAATCTGTTGATAGTGCCGAAATCCTGTCTGCCACAGTATTCCTTGTCAGGCTAATATTGGCAAACGCTTGTCGCTCCTCAGGACACACAATTTCTGCCACTTTCAGCAAGCAAGTTTTAACGAACTCCCCCGCACAGTACGGCTTTGATGCTAATGCTATTTTGCTAGCAATTAGGTAGCTGGCTTTCACTGCGGCATCACTGGTCGCTCGGCTCCGGGTAAAAACAGACTGCTGTTTCCTCAGACCCACCAACAATTAGTTTATCTTCTGCCTTCTAAATTCTCCATGCAAGCTGCTGTATTTTTCGCCATGCTGAGTCTCATAGTGGCGTCTAAGATTATATTCCTTGAGCACTGAAACTTGCTGCATGCACACCAGGCACACAGGTTTCCCATTCACTTCCGTGAACAAATAGGACGGGGTCCATTTTTCTTGGAAAATCCGACACTCGGTGTCCACTTTTCTCTTTTTTGAGACATCACTCACTGATGAGAGTGTCGAAACCAAAACTAAAGCAGTTACAATTCCAAAATTCCACTGAAACCCAGATGCAACCCATTGTTGGCATCTGCTGTTAGTTCAGTGGCAGTGTTGTGTCATGTTGTCTGCCCTGACTAAAACAGTGCGCCCCTATCAGACAACATAGGAACTGCATATTTATTAAAAAATGTAGTTCATGATTTTTTTTTTCACATTGCAGATTTATCCCAAGGGCCAGACTGGACCCCTGGCGGGCCGGTTCCGGCCCACGGGCCGTACGTTTGACGCCCCTGTTCTATAGACTTAATGAAATAAGTTAAATGCAAGAGAGATTAAGTTCTGTGTTATGCAGTTAATAATGTTTCCTTCTCATTTTGTTGTGTATAGATCTGCTAATTATTTTATTGAGAGATGGAGCAAAATGTTTCTTCGTGAGTGGATTTGACTGAAGGGACTGTGATGCAAGGTCTGTTTTGCAGCAGATAGTTTATGGCTCAAGGGCAGGGAGGAGAGCCACTGCCAGCATTTGGCTTTGTGCCCCAGGGAGGTCAGGACCAGATCTAAATTAGCTAGATTACATTCTTTCTGTTAGCAGTGTGAGACGGAGTTACAGTATTAGTTTCCCTGACTCCTACATCTTCTCTTTTCACTGTGCTACAGTCTAACGTTACTTTGCAGGAACACACGAGGGTGGTAGATGTCTGGTTCCACCCATTTAGCTTTAGCTCAGCCAATGAGAGCATGTCCGTGTAGAGAGCAGCTCCGGCTCTGAAATATCTTTGCATAATTTAAAACTCCGATCTGCATGAAATTTAATAAGTTAATCCTGCTAGTGTCATCCTTTCCCACCCTCCACCTCACACAGCCCACATTGTACATTACCATGTATCGTGTGACACAGGCCAATGACAGCCAACAACCGAAGGCTACCCCCCCCCCCACACACACACACACACACACACACACACGCACAAGCCATTACCTGTACTGGAGATACCGGTAAATGTTACACCTAAAAGAAGAAAATAAGCACTTACAGTTGTTGACTCCTCGATGTTTGCTTTACAAAAAGGAAATGTCATAGTTTTCGTTGATGATTTACACAAAGAACAGCAAAATCCACCTTCTGCTTATTCTTATTCTACTTGGTCAGCTACATGTAGAGATTCGGTATTTGTGTTTTCCCTATCTGACATCACATTTTATAGTAGTTTTTGGAATATGTCAATCAAAATGAAAAGTAATATTAATGTGTAGATTTGTGTCTGCACATTGTTTTGTATTCAGTTTTCATCAGTTTTCTGCAACTACACACCTGCACATTTAATTTTCTCATTTTAACATATCTCTGACGAAGTTTTCCATTCTGCTAGGTTTGCATGGTTATTAAACAAGTTGATGACAATGAATTCTTTTCTGGATCTTTGTAAACATTCTCTGCAGTATAAAAAAAATAAAATAATAGCAAACTTCCTTCTCTGCATTTTCTTAGACAACAGAAGACATTTACTTGCCTTAAGCACCACCTTCCTCCCAGGCCCACCAGTTTAATGAATTTATGAGGAATGGACCTTATTTCTCACCAGATATGCAGAGCCAGACTTTGCCATTAAAGATAATTAAAGTTGCTTAAAGAAATGAGTCGTGTGGAGTTATGGCGGAAGGTCTGATTGCTTCGACCCCGTGTTATATAAGTTTAATTTGAATCTAATCTGTGCAAGGTAAATGCATTAGCTTTGAACCTGTGGCCAAATAAAGAATGTTGCATTCCACCATCAATTCTGCTTGTCCACCAACAAGGCCTCTACACTGTGGTAAATGTAAAATTGATTGAAAAAAGAAGGAGTGCAGCAGCATTTAAATTACATAAGCAAAGTTTAAAAAACAACACACTAATCTGGCAATGAGATGATATACATTGCTGTATCCTGTATAACGGCGCTATACTATACTATACTATACTAGTTATTACTGGACATACTTAATACTTACTTAAGTAAGTATACTTAGTATACTTAATACTAATCCTATATGAAACAAAACAATGGTAATTATCAAACTATTTGCTAAGCATAAACCTGGATAACTTTCTTAGGTCTTATGAACTGAGTACTGAAGAATGTGCTGGCAGATATGAGAGTATTATTAATGTTGTATCTGGGGTACAGGTAAATTTATACTACTACTCTATAGTATCAGATCTCTCATTTTATCTTACGTGGCCTGTTATTACATGTTAACTTATAAACTGTTCAGGGCATCTGACAAGTGAAGGTTTTGACCTTAATAATCAAATATTTAATACAAACAAAATGAAATATATCATGATCTGGAGTCACTCTTATATGGGCAACATCGAATACACTTGCCAGTGATACAGATCATTTCTAAATAAAACATTTAAATAGAAAATAAAACAAAACAATTCACCATCTCTTCTAGGCAATTAGGGATGTATACTTCGACTTCTGTGTATAAAGCAACAAACACACTCATCTGCAGCAGCTATTTATAATTCATGTGGTGAGACCACACAAGATTAACCTTGATCTCTCCTAGAACAATGCATCACTGTATTGCACAAGTTCCTAATAGAACAGCTTTTGAAAGCATCTGTTTGATTTGTGTTTTATCACCACTCAGATTTAATGCAGATAGAAGGAAAATCTTTAAACGTTCTGTCATGAGATATATAGAAGAGCTGGCAGAGGAGTCTGTGTTGGTGGCTATTTACATAAGCGATGTGTGCAGTGAGAATTCGTGAGACCTGCTACGTGTGTTTGTGGGTTGGGGGAGGATGGATGGGCTCAGTGCAGGACACAAGAAACTGACAAAAGAATAAATTGTATAGACTCTTATGCAAAGACAGAGATCTCTGTTACATGCAGACATTTCCACAGGGGGAATTATCCACTTATAAACACAACAATTTCAAAAAAGAAAATCAGACAGCCTTTATTTTGTAATGTTTTTATCGTTTATTTTTATTTCTTTCCAAAGTCTAATTTCAAACCTTGCACAGAGCAATGAAATTTCTGCCCTTAATTTCTATCTTGAATCAGCAATAACAATCAGAGTCTGATTTTCCCCAGTGGGGACCCAGGGTAGAAGAGGTCCCTAACACCCCTTTGTTGCCCCGCATTTGTCGCCTCGTAATGTTATCTGTTGTACTGTAATATAATATAATGTGATGTGATATGTTGTAATCCAGTATATTGTAATATGACAACTGCCATGAAGCAGCATAGCTGGAAAAGAAGAATAAGTCTAATATAAACGACCAGAAAATGTTAAATGCCACACGTCACATAACCTGCGCAGCCAAAAACACAACATTGTTATTAGGGATGTTTAATATTGGCTTTTTTACCAATAGCTCATATAACGATATTGTCCAACTATTAATTTCCGATAGTGATATCAACCGATACCGATATATGCGTGGTCCATCCAAATGAAATAATTTCAGGTAAACAAACAAAAGTAAACACAACAAAACAAAAGTTTCTCAAAAACTATACATCACATCTCTCATACTCACATTTTGAATGAGAGAAGAAGTAGTGAAGAGTTTGATGTGTAGAATGTGCATGTTGTGTCATTAAAAAAGTAAAAACTGATACAGATAATTTCTGATATTAAATTGTAATGCCAATAATATTCTCATTCTTATTCAGTGCTAGAGCGACACTCGTCGCTCTAGCATCTAGCTGTAATTATTGACATTACTATTTTTTGTATTGTGCCTAAATTGTAAAACCTTAAATAGAAGATTGGTTTGTCAGTTAGAATCAGTTGAGAAATGTAAGGTGATACTGCTTCTCACAGGCCGGACTCGGCTGCAGCCATGCCTTGCTAACATAATGACAATATAATGTCAAAGGATATTTGTTTTGCTCTGAGGGCAGGTAATTGGCAGTAAGGTGAAAGGGTGGTCACATTTTGGGGAGCGTGCTGACTGCTCCGGGGCTCGGCAGATAACCTCCTGGTGGCTGTGCACACAGCGAGCAGAGGATAGAAGAAAATAGCTCCATGGTGCCTGTGTCTGTTGGGTTTGGTTCAGCCTACTCAAACTGGACGCTGACACAAGTATGCTGCACCAGCCACACTCTGTGGAGATATTGTAATGTCTAGAAAGCATAAAGTGGAAAGAATGAGCCCAGCCAGCTGTGCTCACCTCCTTAACATCACCTAACAAAGAGACTGAAAAGCCCAAGGGGAACCTGGTTCCTCAGCCTCTTGCGCAAGAGCCGTGCTCTGTTTGGTGAAACAGCTCCAATGGAACAGGCTTCCTCCACTCATCCACTTTCATTGGTTAGCCCACACTCATTAAGAACTAGTGAAATGCCTTCATCTGTTCAAAAGCCTCCGGTGTAAAGATTAATTCTGTCTGCAACATCTGGTAGTTTTCCTCCATTCAAACGCCTCTTTAGGCAGCAAATGCCCATCATTATAGCAAACCTGTTTGTTCAGGCAGTGTTGTTGTAATACAAGTTTACTACAACACTGCAATAGCAGCGAGTACTGAATGTGGCTTTCCCCTTCAGAGCAATAAATTAGTTTTATATAAATCTCCACATCCGGGTCACATGATAAATAAGGTTTAAGTAAGGTGGTTATTGCTGATATAACACTGCAGAGCACACACAGACGCATTCATCACTTACCGTTAATATGCAACAGTGTTAGTCTCGTTCCATCGTACTTTGCTTAGTCTGCATACTGAGTCTCATGTTGCTTTACTGCACATTGAAGTGCATGCAAAAACGCCTGGTAAGGTGAAAAGCATGCATAATAGTGACAAATACTACAGTTAGTATTATACAATGGGCGCTTGAGTGGGTGATTGGACAGATGATTAGCTTTTTTTCAAATATAAAGGATAATGCATTACAGTGTATAAAGGATAACGCATCAAGGTTGTCAAAGGTCAGTCTTGCAGAGAATACAAGCAGTAGAGGACATATCAGTTGTAGCCCTGCTCTCATGCTAGTGGGATTAGCAACATGAGCTCCTCTCAGGCTCATATCAGGTCATCACATGGAGCAGCCCCAAGTGATCTGTATCCGTAAATAATGGATGGTCCTGAGAGACAGAGCTCTGGTTCAGACACTGCGACTCAAATGAATACGGAGAGCTTGACCAGTAATTGATAAACTATTACACAAGCTCTTTATATATACAGGGGATCCTCGTGTTACGACGGTCGCTCTCTCTGTCTCTCAGCGCACCTGTCGGCTCTCCAACACCTCCACAGCACAGCTAGACTACTCTGCGTTGTGTTTACTTATGTGAAATGGACGGCTGGCGGGCGGTGCAGCGGCAGCCGGTAAGGAGATGCACACGGACACAGATGGTTTTGGGATCGTGGCAATACCGTAGGTTTATTCACAACACAGGGTCTACACGGTTGATATCAGAAATCTAAAGGAAATGCTCATTACACTCGCGATATCAACCCCTACAGTGACAAAAGGCAATTCACCATAGTAAACTCTTATTGTAGGGTGGTGTTATAGTGACATCTAGTGGCACAATGTGTGCACAATGGCACAATGAATGTATGTTCCAACTAACGTCGAAATTCGGTTACGACAAATTCTCAGGAACGGATCTCCGTCGTAACACGAGGATCCCCTGTATATAGAGGATAGGATCCCCTGTATATTTAGACTATAGTTGATCAAGACAATAATAAAAATTATAAAAATAATCATAATCATGTATCACAAATAAGCTGCAGCTAAAAGTGATTGCTGTTTTTTTTCGTATATTCAATACACAAATGTAAAATGAGACAGATAACTTGATAGTGAAAATTGATTGATACAGTAAGATTCAAGTTGTTATATGTTTTACATGTAGTTGTAAAATGTCTGTCTAATCTCTTACCAGCACAAACCTTGATGTGACCTTGATTTCTTAACTTTCTTGCGTTTAGCCTACCGTTAATTAGAGTTTACACCTGGGCTTGACACCTGTGCAAAGGTGTCTATGCCATGTGTGAACAAATGTGAGGTTTTGTGTGTGTTATTCCTGACAGGTGCATGAGGTTCTTGTGCATGAGTTTTTGACAGGGTTACACGTCGCTCTGACAAAAAACACTTCATGCAGTTTCTTTGATAAGACGCTGTCAGTGGTCCTCGCTGTTTTATACGCAAACTGCAGCAAACCTCCGTTCAACCTTTCCATAAGTGAGAAAGCTTAATACGCCTGTTTTTGCTTTTTATCCACTGTCTGTGGCAGTGCTGTCACTGCTACTGTAGTTTAAAGCTGTTACAACGTGTCTGTCAGAGGACAAGATGTGCATATTTTGTGTGCTTATGTTCTCAGGCCACTTCTCTTTTTTCACGACATATGAGAAATATCTCACAAACAGGCCAACGGCACTGCTTTAAATGTCTATGGAAAGGTGTGCATGTGTGTTCGAAACATTATACAGTATGTGTTGCAGCTATATTGCTGTGATACTGTACAGTGACAGAGGGCAATTGACCTTCATTATTTCATTAGTTATTTCATTATTTTTTCTCAAATCTCTACAAAGAATCATCTACAATAAATACAGTGAAACCTCGACTTACGAACGTCTATACTTGCGAACTTTTCGAGATACGAGCCGGAGATTCAAGATTTTTTTGCCTACTCTTACGAACCAAATTCGACTTCCGATCCCGAGCCCGGAAAATTAAAAGGATTTCCCCGGCCGTCGCCATTACGTGTGACCCGTGAGCGAGTCTCTCAGAGCGTATCAGGTTATAAATGATATATAATTATAAAATTAAAAATGTAAGAAAAAAGTAGAGTAGCAAAGTGCAGTGTAGCAAACGTAGAAATTAAGCATACGGTATGTGATTCTCCCACTCAGCCCCTCCCACCTCCCGTCTCTCAAGCGCCTACGTCACGTCTTTCAAGGTAAAGTGCTTAAAAGTTTTTGTTAATTGATTTTTTAATTCTTATCTACTGTTATGGTTTTCTGTGTGTGTACTTTGTTACTGATTTTACGGTGTTTTAAATGGAGTAATAGGGCAAAAGGGGTGACTTTAGGGATAGGTCGGCACGCATTATTTGCTTTTACATTAATTCTTATGGGAAAAATCGCTTCGACTTACGAACGTTTCAACCTACGAACTCGATCACGGAACAAATTAAGTTCGTAAGTCGAGGTACCACTGTATTATGTTGTCTTGAGACCTCGCATCAGACGAGTTTGTCATTGTAGATGTCGGTAATAACACGTAAATTCATCTTAAGAGTGGATGTTCAATTCAACTGCAATATTTAGTTTTGTGTTAAACAATAATAATAATAATAACAATTTCTAACCAATTATGAAGCAGCAAATGTTAGCAAGTTACTTAAAAGTGACTTATTAACTGTGTTGTTAGCAAGAAATATATGGAAAGTGATGTCTTCTTTCTTAATTGCACAAACAGAGAAAACTAGTGTCATTGAGCACAAGATGGAACACGTTTCAATTGCTGAGCCACTCAGAGATGGAAGTGGTGATATGAAGCACTGGCAGCAGTTGATAAAGAATGATGAGTGCTGATTGACCTCAGAGCCCACATCAATCTGTTTTATGACAGTAATTAGTCCTCTTAATTATGTGCTGTGTTCCAACTGTCATGGCGTCCAGAAGAAGGTGTTCAGAACGGGCCGCGTTTTGATAAAACGTGTTACTTCTCAGTCAAACAGATAGATGAATTACATAACGGTCATAGAGCAAACAAGAGAATATTGTTACTATTTTCAGAACACTGTGCTATTTCATTGACGATGCTGGAGCCTAGAGAGGTAGGGTGTCCCTTTTCCTTTTACCTTTGTCTCCGGGGAGGCTGTGGTTTGACAACGTGAGTGGACAGCCACACACAGGCGGGTGGCAGGGGAACAGCAGAGACGTCTGCTTTGGGTATAACACAGAAGTTGCTGACCCAAGAGACCCACTCACTCACCTACAGAGCAATGCAGTTTGATATTTAGTGAGCCTGCCCTCATCCTCTGGTGTCAATCTCTGTTAACCCGCTCCGGATGGAGCGAGACGCCCAGTGAGAATAGAATAGAATAGAATAGAATAGAATAGAATAGAATAGAATAGAATAGAATAGAATAGAATAGAATAGAATAGTCATTATATGTCACATATAATGGAAGATGATGTGATGCTGTGATCCAGTGACTGTGGAACAAAAACCACCACACAGGCTCTGCTTCATGGTCGGAATGCCTTTGAGCAAGGCACCAGACGAGAACCTGTTCACAGGGTCAGCGCACTAAGCTGGCTGATGATGACACATGGCCAAATGCCGATGAAACCAATAAGTTTGAGCAGGCTCCTCTCAGTACAGTATACAAATAATATTTGTTTTTGAGGGTATGTTATACCCTCATGCATTGCCACCAAACCAGAGGCAGGAGGAGGATTTACTGAGAGAGCTGTCCCCTGCCACCCTGCAGCAGCGTAGGAGGACGGAGCATCAGCTCCTGCCAGGCTGAGGATTACTACCTCCGTTTCACACACGCACAAATTCACCTCTCAAAAGCTCTCTATTTGATTATATAGCACTTTCTGTGTCATCATGAGCCAGATTGCAAGGTTTATTGTGGGCTCATTTATTTATTTCATTTTTTCATTATTTATATTTATTTATTTTTGCTGACCAGATCCTCTTCAGATTCCAGTATATGCTTCATGTTTCTCTCCATGCACTGTTTGTAGTTTTGAGAAAGGACTGTGAACCGACAGTGTGTCATCGATTTGACAGGATAGTCTGAGACATGTGAACTGAATCAAAAGCAGGTAAGCCCAGACAGAAGGATTATGTTGTATACTGCAATGCTGATTAGGATCCTGTGCGCCGCAAAGGTAAACATTTGGAAATGTATTATTTGGATTTTACACGGGTTGATCAATTCCTGTATGGTAAACGTTTTTTTTTTCACGCACCATTTCCAAATCTGGCTCCAAATACATGACATCATGGCGGCTTAGTGTTTCATATTATCAGTATAAATAAATGCAATCTGTCAAACTTTGAATTGAATTTTATAGTCATATTGTCGTAGTCGTAAATAATGCTACATTTCAATGTACATCATAATCTGTTAAGTATTAAGTTAACCTGTTTAACATTAAATTAACTAGGAAGCGATTCATCTTGGATCATCATCATCATCATATTAATATACAACACCAATGCAGCTGGATTACATAAAACCTAGTAACACCCCAACACCTAAATATGCAAGTGAAACACAATGTGAGCTTTTAAGGACCTCACTGTTGTAACGTTATTTTGCTGAACAGATCCTTTATGTGTCGTGAAAAAGCACAGCAGCAAATTCTCAAATTGACTGAGCACGGTTTGGTCGTACGACACGATTGGCGCTTGAAACCCATTCAGTCAAACCCAAGCTATGTCATTTCCTTTCTTGCCATCAAAGATTTGTGATACAGCTTGCCCCCAACCAATGGGCACGGATCACCCTTCAACGCAAGACCCGCGTGGCTGCCTGGAATGTCCAGACCCTCCTTCGGCCAGGAGCGGCCACCCTGTTGTCCAAGGAGCTTTCCCGCTACAACATCACCCTGGCGGGACTGTGCGAATCTCGATGGCAAGGCAATGGTGAAATCACAGCAGGCGACCATTGTTTCATCTGGAGTGGCCCCGAAACAAGGACTGGACTCTACGGAGTGGCCCTTGCCTTGCCCAAAACTCTCCGCAAATCACTCATCTCCTGGATACCAGTGAGCGACAGAATCCTTACGGCACGCTTTAACCATCAGCACAGCAAACTGACAGTTATTGTTGCCTATGCCCCCACCAACGTTACAGCGGATGATGTAAAGGATCTCTTCTTCGACCAGCTCCACCAGGTTATTGGACAGGCTTCACCTCACGATATAACCATCATACTCACCAATGCCAACGCCACCTTCTCCTCAAATGAACGGCCACCCGGCTCACCCATTGGCACAGTCACTGCTGATTCATCTACAAATGACAACGGCAACCGCCACCTATTGCTTTGTCATTCCTACAACTTCTGCATCATGGACACCTGGTTTCCTAGAAAACACATCCACCAATGGACTTGGTACAGCCCAGATGGCTCAACCCGAAAGGCACTCGATCATATTTTAATATCTCGACGCTGGAAGTCATCTGTCACTAACTGCCAAGTGTTCAGAGGTGCAGAACTCGGTAACACAGATCATCGCCTTCTGGCAGCCAACCTCAAACTAAAGCTGCGGACCAACAAACCAACAGACCAAGTTTCAACAACGCCTTAACACTGCCAAACTCTAGGACCCTGCAATCGCTGCTGAGTTCAACTCCTCGATCAGTAACCGCTTCAGTACACTGGCTGATGATGAGCCACTGTGACTAACAACAGCGACCTGAAACCCAAAATTAATCGCAGAAGAGTCCTGGCTGCATCAGCTTTACAGTCACTCTGGAGACCACTCTGGCGGCATCAGTCCATCTCCCGCTGTACAAAACTACGTATGTACAATGCTGCCGTTCTGACCGCTCTGCGGACCGTTGAAAACATCAAATGGCCCCAGCTAGCCTCCAACCAGGACCTGAGAGCCCGCACGGGCCAGCCCCGTGCCACCAGCCTTATAGCACAACGCCGTATTCGCTGGTTTGGGCATATTCTCAGACTCCCCGCAGACAACCCTACAAAATCTATACAGGTGGTCCTCGAGTTACGACGGAGATCCGTTCCTGAGAATGTGTCATAACTGAATTTCGACGCAAGTCGGAACATACATTCATATGTAAGGTAGATACTAAGTTGTGCCACTAGATGTCGCTATAACACAACGCTAAAATAAGAGTTTACTTGGGTGAATTTTGCCTTTTGTCCCTCTTGATACACCGTAGGGGTTGATATCGCGAGTGTAATGAGCATTTCCTTTAGATTTCTGATATCAACCTTGTAGACCCTGTGTTGTGAATAAACCTACGGTATTGCCACGATCCCGAACCCATCTGTGTCCGTGTGCATCTCCTTACCGGCTGCCACTGCACCCCCCGCCAGCCGTCCATTTCACAAGTAAACACAACGCAGAGTAGCCTAGCTGTGGAGGTGTTGGAGAGCCGGTACCAACTAGTTCCCGTGCGAACTCTGTACATATTTCCGTCGTAACTCGAGGACCCCCTGTACTTTTGTCTGACCCAAGATCCTCAGGGTGGAAAAGACCACGAGGCAAGCCCCGTACCCGATGGTGGGACATCATTGAAAGTGATCTCAAGAAGTTTGTAGTAACACCAGAGAACACTGAGTCACTAGCACATGATCGGCAACAGTGGAAGAAACTGGTTCACCTGATTGGCTCTACGCATGGCGACCCATCGTCTCCCCACAAGAGCAATGACTGACTGACTGACTGATACTAGAGAGGTCATGATAATTTAGATTTTTTTTCCCTCTCAGAAATTGCTGCCATCTATCTGTCTCAGTGTGTTTCCAAGCTGCAGTGTTTGGGACCTTCTAGTTGCGTTTGTTTTCTCTGATGTCGGCCACACAGAGCGCAAACAAGCAACAGGGAAATTCATGAATGCATTTGTTCTGGTTTTATTCCTGTGTGTCTGACCAGCCACAACTCTACATACATTAATTATGGTGAATTGTGAACGAAGAGGTTTTACTATTTTGTATTTGATGTGGGACACTAACCAATGTCTGATACTCACTGCAGCATGGGCTCTGAACAGCCTCAGATGTGTGCACATTTTTTTAGCTTGTCCTTCACATTTCTTTCACAACATGTCAAATTAGACAGAAAACATTCAAGGTTTGATGTGATCGCTCAAAAGTAACTCAGAGTAGAATAACGGAGAGAACATTCTTGGTTGTACTTTACTGGTGAACCTCCAGCAGCTGTTGTGTTGTAATGTCCACAGTGCCCAAATGCAAGCCCCGGACCAAACAGGCAGGTGCAGTGATGAATATTTAATAAACTGACATGCCGACAGTTAGATGAGAGGATTGCTAATCCAAACTCAAAGTTAACAAAGTGAAAGGCTGAAACAAACAATCCAAAAGTTCAAGTCACTCCAATGCCTTTTAATCAGAGCTGATCATAACGGCAACAACAGTTTTGGCTGCTGTAAGACGGATCTGCCCTGGTAGCTTGATTGATTTGCCCACAGGTGGCCGTGTGCAGAAGGTTTGAATGGTTCCTGTTTCACCAGCAGCTTGACAGCTGTAGAAGACTGCTTACCCAAACCACTGTTGCCTCTGTTGTTCGATAAAGAGGAGCGCATCATGAAATGAATTAACAAGACCTGAACTATTTGAAGTAAATGCAGATTGACGTAGGCGTATTAGTGTTTCATGTTATTAGTACCTACAGTGGTTGTTATCGAGATAGTGCTACATTTCACTGTACATCATCATACAATGAAATCTGTGAAATGTTAATTAGACCTGTTTAACATTAAATTTAATAAAAAGCAATTTCATATATATATATATGTGTGTGTGTGTGTGTGTGTGTGTGTGTGTGTGTGTGTGTGTGTGTGTGTGTGTGTGTGCGTGCGTGCGTGCGTGTGTGTATATATATTTATATATAAAACATTTGACAATACAACTGTGCTAAGAGAAACAATGATTATGATCATTAGCAGAACCTCATTGTTTCCCCAGTGCCTGAGTCTGCACAGAGAAGATTGAAATCAATTTCCTGGCAATGAGGGGGAGGAGATTGACACCTCTGTTACAGCAGACTGAGCAGACAAACATGGAGTCGCTCACCAGCTCTCGTCGGCTTTGCAGACAAACACAAACAAAAACAATTCAAACGGCTCAGTCCGGGGAGAGACACACTGTAAGAGGACCACGGTCATTTGGACTGAAAGCTCACTAAAGATTTGGATGAGGATTTAGATGACAGACTGGGCCCTGCATTCTTATTTAGAGCCTCCTGCAATTTACCTTTGCACCATATTTCAGTTAAAAAGGTTGCTTCCCTTCAATATAATAGCATTATAAAAGCAGAGGAGCGTGAGAACAAACTCAACCGGCGAAGAATCTTTGAATTTCAAGAATTTCTCAAGAATTTCTCATTCAATAAAGCATTCATGTGCTAAGTGATTTAATAAACACCAGCCTAAGCAGTAGAGGGCTCAAGGTAGGAAGAGGTGAATTATGGGATGTTCACTGTACCTGCTTTTGTTTTACGCTAT
>JAFBJQ010001306.1:111179-128454 GCA_016785345.1 Trinectes maculatus
AAATGCTAATGGTAAATGCTAATGCCACCTCATAAAAACATCACGTATGGCGCAGAAGGGGTGTTGTCAGCAGAGTGACAGCAGTAACTGAGTGTTCATTATCCTTTTACAGACAAGCTCAGCACAGCACCGGGTAAGTTATTGGTATGTTATTGAACACAGATGGAGTTGCTTCTGGCAGGCAGTGACAGAACGAGTGGGTGAGCTGAGATGCAAGATGGTGAAGGGTGGGTCAGAGCGTCGAGTCACTGAGCTGTGCCCACAATAGGTACTGTATGCCGACTATAAATAAACCACCTTGACAACGCCATCATTTGTCAACATTAAGTTCTTGTGAGGCGAAACCAGATAGTCGAGCCGACGGTCATTTACAGGGAAACGTCTTCGCTGAGGTGCTGAAATAAATCCCGCGGATATGAGCCTGAGTTTTTATTGTTCATAATATCTATTTTTTATGATGTGAAAATTTGCAGCGCACATGGCAGATGGCAACGTCACAGAGGAGGACTTAGGATATGGGATCTAAAGTCAAGCTTCCCAACAGAGTGTGTTGTTAGTCGAGATTATCTCTCATTTAAGGTCTAGTCCTTGGTTGTGCACTCTTTGCTTGTTTACATCTATAAATAGTATTAGATACATGAACAGTGGCATTAAAGTGCTGCATATGGTATTACATAGAGAAAAATACCATCATCACACTGACAGTGTCTAAGGAAAGTGAACAGTTATATAAAAGACAAGACCTTGTGTCATTTCTGCCACAATGTTGTTACTTCTGTATCCAGGAAACGGTGCATAACATTCACTCACGATGCGCTGAAACAGTGATTCTGTGTAAACCCTGATAAAAAACACCAGGATTATATTACATGTGCACTGGAATTTATGCAGAAATTTCTGAAATTAATTTAAATTTAAAAGAGCACACAAACAGGTGATAATGTTGCTTCGGTTTTACCATTGGGAAAATGTATTATTTTGCAGCTGAACTGTTTACCAAGACTCAGTGGACAAAATAAATAAAATTTTTCTCACTTTCTCTTTGACCAGATTAGCCTGCAGCACGACGCACTGTCAATACTTTGCATGAAATGAACAGGTGGAGTGCAATCAATCCCCTGTGTTTTTCTCCCTAACTGACAGGATTGTGAGCTGAGGCCTCAGTAGCTCCCCGCAGGGTTTGGACTGCATGGTAATCTTTTGCCAGGTCAGTCAAGCTGTGTGTTGCAAATGCTGGAATTTTTGTAGCCTCACTAACAATTACATTAGAGTTACAACATCTTTAGTATCACTACTTTTAATTACTGTCTTCGAGTGTGGCATCATAAAGTCTGTCACTTTTTATGCACCACATCTTGTCATCAGATTCTGTGATGTAACGTTTGTGATGTCAACAGCTTTCATATCGGGTCCCAGTCTTCAGAGGGCAGAAATGTTATCGGTATTCACATTATTCCATCCGAGTAGGTAGATCTTTGGGTTGGATTATTGGCTTTGATACTGTTCAGTGAGCATCTGGTTGTATTAACACAGGGATAAAGTCCAGGCCCTTAATTTAGTCACTGTATCTTAAAATAGGCAAAAGGAAATCTCTCACTGAAGCACTACTCTAAAAATGTAAATTTTTAATCTAAAAAAAAAGGGGCAAAGCGAGCGTATGTTTTTAAGGAGCTGATCCACCAGCTATATTTGTCAACAGATTAGCAAATATCTGATCAATTTAACTTGGCTCAAAGCTCATTCAATCTTTGTTCCTGTTTTTTATGCAGCTGGTTAAGCCCGAATTTGGCATTTAATAAAATGAAAAAAAGCAAAATAGTGAAGTGAGGACACACAGGATATAACAATGACATGGGTCCAAATATAACCGGTGGGATTTGTTTGACCATGTATACTAATGGCGTATAGTGTGTGTGAGGTTGGTGATTGTGGACCTGAGATCTGATCTTTCAACTTGATGTAGGAGGAAAGATAATCTCTCTGGCATTCCTTTTCTCTCAGGATACAGTCCTCTTTTTAGGAGCATTGTCAGGACTAAAGCACGTCCTCTGAATCCGACCCATAACTACGGTTAAATAGGTTCAGGCCAGGCTCAGTTCCTGAACTGAACAGCTGCAGTGCAGAGCAGTTGTTTTAAAGTTTTCCTTTTCACTGCTTCCTTCCACAAGCTGCATTCAGATGCAGTCTGTTTCCAGCTGGACTGTTTTTACCCCCTCCGCCTTCCTACTTCAACTTGATGTAGGAGGAAAGATAATCTCTCTGGCATTCCTTTTCTCTCAGGATACAGTCCTCTTTTTAGGAGCATTGTCAGGACTAAAGCACGTCCTCTGAATCCGACCCATAACTACGGTTAAATAGGTTCAGGCCAGGCTCAGTTCCTGAACTGAACAGCTGCAGTGCAGAGCAGTTGTTTTAAAGTTTTCCTTTTCACTGCTTCCTTCCACAAGCTGCATTCAGATGCAGTCTGTTTCCAGCTGGACTGTTTTTACCCTACATCCTTAGGCGACGAATAGCCAAAACCCTGTTCTCTGAGACACCTGTGTGTGATTGATGTAATAACACACATCCGGCCTGGGACTGGTGATTGTGTGTTCTTACAGTTGTGTGTGTTTGACAGCTCGTACAGGCAGATTTTACACAGCCCCAGTCAGTTGTCGTTTTCCCATGCCTCATTTCACCATTTCACTCTGTTTCACTTTCTGTATGTGTTTACACTTAGGAGACAGAGTCATAATATTTTCGGTTACTGCAAATCCTTGACTCTGTTTTTTTAAGATTTTGTCAAAATTGCACCAAATACCTGCATATTTGTGGTGGGATATATAAAATGTCCAAATGAACTAATTATGTGCAAAGAAAAACAGCTCAAGAAAACACAATTAATTCTTTGTGTAAACTAACAGTGATTTGTTGTCCTCTAAAATCATGTTTTTGTTCAAGGTTAAATAACTTTAACCGTGTTTTTAAAAAAAAAGAAAAGAAAGAAAAATCACTGCCTATTATTTTCATGAAACATGACACAGAATGTCTGAAAGCAAACAACCAAAGAGGAAAACGTCCTCTACAGTTATTTTTATAATGCAATCCTGTTACAGTTTTTCTACTGGTTAAATAAATATTTTAGGCCTTGAAACATCACACAGATTGTGAAAGTAGGTATGGTGCAGCATTTGGAGGTGGCTCTTTACATTTTGGAAATGCTTCATATTGAAGATCTAAGATATCTATTTTTGGTCCCTCATCCTTTCACTTCAAACAATCTCCACATTAATATGTGAGGGCTGTCCTTTACTCTCCAGCTAGAATCTGCCCTCATAAGAATGAGCATTGATTGGTTTAGCTTCCCGATATCTAATAGCCCCACTGAACCGTATACAATTGACCTTTAATCCAGAATGAACCCAGCAACTCTGGTCATGCAGGAAAAGTTATTATTTTAGCACACTACACATTACCGAGTGTGCATGATTAATAATGAAACCAACATTTAAATAAAACATTATTCAATGCCTAAATGCTGCTGTCATTGCTTTTGTGGCTGTTTCCCGCTTGCATATGTAAAACTAACCTTCACCAATACTGTTTGGATTCATTGAACACCTCTGACACATGTCAACATGGCTGACCCTGACATGCTGTGAATTCCCCTTCGATTGGCTGAACATGAATAAGCCAGCTCGAGTCTCCTTCATCTTATCATCAGCGGTAAAGTGATGGAATAGAGGTCAGCCTGTGCAGCGAGCAGGACGTGAGATGTTTCCATGCCAAAGGATAATAAGCACGGGCAATTGAGTCCCAGTGTTGCCAGAGTCACTATCTGCCTTCAGCTGGATAACAAGAGGGGATCAGACCACCGCTTTTGCAGGGCATCCAGGGAAGTGAGTTTAATGTCACTCTCCAAAAGCTATTTCCAAAAGCTCACCTAACATGTCCTCTTCAAGGTCAGAGGACAAGAGGATGAGAGTTGAATGTGTTTATATGCCGCCTGCCAACACCAATCCAATTTTTCAGATTCAGTCAGGGCATAATACATACTCCTGGAGGTTCATTTCAAATGACTGCAAAAATAAATTTTTTCCCCATGTTATCATCCGTCTATTCAACTAGTTCTTCCCATGCGGTAAGATAGTAACAGTGTTAATTCATCATTTCATTGATTTAGCTTTTTGAAAACAAGGTCACCCAGGTTTTCGTATGGAATAAGGGAAAAGGTCAAAAACAATGGGAGAATCTCTTGCTTTGTTGTTCTTTAATGAGAATTTCTACAAATCCAGACAAAGTGCTTCACAATTAAGCCTGAAATGTCAATGGACATTTCAATGTGTCACTTAGAAACAAAACCTGCGAATAAGTTGGGACAGTGACACAACCGAGCTTTACGAAGTCTCTTTTCTACAACACCAATGTCACCATTCACCACCACCTCACAATTTTTTTTACACAGCAAACTCAACACTGAACTACTACAGATAAACAAACCATCTGTCTAAATGAATCTCCCTGTGATATGGGCTCAAGATCAGTGCTTGTTTCTTATTCACCACTAGCAGCAAAGTGGTCACCCGCCTGCAGCTTAATGGCCACAATAAACAACAAAACGGTTGACATTTAACCCCCCATTTCTATTTTCTGCAATATGTGTGACTGTAACTAACATAAAATACCTGTCTCATCACCATGAATCAACACCTGGTGCTTGTTATATATCTTTACTTTTTTTTAACTCTGGTTAAACGCTGTCATGTCCATTCATACAGTCATTGTGTTTACAAGCCCTGTCACCGGCCCTTGTAGCACAAGAAAACCCATTGAAATCTCTATCCCCAGTTTGCCACTCACAGAATAGTGGTTGATGGTTGTCATCTTGTATGAAGATACAGATAAATGTGCTTGTCAAGCTGCCATTGACTCAGCATCTGGCTTTCTGAGATGTCGTATCTTGCAATTATTATTTTGCCCATGCATATATGTTTATGGAAACTGTACTAGTGTGTTATTTCTCATAACAGTCTTTTCTTCCTCTGTTTTTACGTGGCAGCAGTAGCAGGTAAATGATAATGTAAGTTACAATGATTTATTGTCTATATGTAGGGTCTTACTTTAATGGGTCCCAGCTGACTTTGGCGAGGGGAAGGGTGCAGCCTGGACAGGACACCAGCCAATCACAGGGCAACGTACAGAGACCAACAACCAGTCACACTCATATTCACGCCCACTTAACAGTCTCATACTTCAGAGTCTTTAGTCAACCTAACCACCAGAGATAGATTCAGGGACTGTGGGAGGAAACATTTACATTTTGAGAGTGATTAGTTTGTAACAGGTTGTGTTTATGATGTAGTCAGTAAATGATATGGTTGAGGGTGCTACTTTAAATTACTAAAGTGATATATGTGCACTCATACTAATCACAGGTCATAATATTGCTACATTTGGGTTTATTATAAAAGCCAAAAGTGGTACTAAACGAAAAGCCATTTGGGAGCTGAAGGAGCTGTCTCTTACTGCTGAGCTGAGCCAAATGATCTGGCCCGTTTAAAGAGACAGTATTCCCATCACTATTTCCTATATTCTCAGCCATAATCAACAACTGCTGTTAAATGAATAACGGGATGATAAGTTACAGTGTAATTCATTCAGTTACTCATTATACTTATTATAACCCACAGGATGAAAGGACAGACCAGTCACACACAAAGTGAGTGTGCCACTGCTGTCACATCCCCCAGTCCACCTCACAATTATATTACAACCTGGTATGTCTAGACCTAATTACACCAATTTGATGTTTCATGTTTATTTAATTTGCAGTAACCATGGTGTAGCAAAGAGCTAACTCATGCACCGAGATGGTGCTGCAGGTCTGATTGCCAATGCACACTAGTCACGAATGAGCACAATCGCTGGCAGCAGCAAGAGGCAGGGGCTTGGAAATTGATATTGATATGTCTGCCAAGAAGACAGGTAGATTGTCAGTAACATAGTTACACTGATTTATGTTCTTTATCTATTTTTTGTGTAAATGATATCTCTCAGAGGTGTAGATTTTAATAACAGCACGTGCAGTTCATGTGCTGTAGCTAAAGATTATGCCAGTGTGAAGCTTGAATTAATCACTGCCCCGCCATCCACTGTGACCATCGCATCACATGCATGACACACATTGTTTTTTATTCAGCAGACATGACTTTTTCCAGAGTTAAAATCTTTTTATTTTTTTTATTTTTGCTGTGTATTCAACACAGCCTCTGCAACACATCTGTTTAACATGCCAAAGGGGGCTACTGCTAGAAAGCATTGTGTTTCTAGTCAGCGCCTGCTACCGTCGTGCAGCAACCCACCATTTTCATCTCCCTGAGCAGATATAAATGGACACATCTCCACAGGGCTCCACAGGAGGTAAACTTACTGCCTTCGGTGAAGCACAGGCCACGCAGATTAGATGTTACAATCATTATATGCTTCTTGCTGCTAAACAATAGGCATGTACAACAAGTAAAGAGCCATTAAACAACAGGAAGAAGCTGTTGTCTGCCACATGTAGCCATGTTGACTCTGGTTTGTTAAACAGTATAAGAGTCACGTCTGTCATTTTGAGCTGTTTATTTTAAATGTGGTATCACTGACATGCCTTCATACATTGTGATGCTGTTCATATGCTAAACACGAGGCACATTCGCAGTCCATACAGCTATGTGAAGCATTTGGTCCTACTCTGCAATTCATTGAGATTCTCGAACAGGGACTCAAAGATCTAGAGCCACCGCTGAATTATATGCATAGTGGGAACACATTCAGTACAAGTTGAAATTTCTGTTCTAGACAATGGATAATTACAAACTGTGCACCCAGTTCCAACATTATACTGCACAATCATGATTTTGATTTCTTTTTAAGTGGATTCCATATTGATTACGTCACATGCTGTGAAGCTTCATTGACAAATGAGAAAGAATGTCTGAAAAAATGCAGACTGCAGTCCTCCTGTAAAAGCCCTGTATAAAGTACAATGGCACTTGTTTACTGCACTGTTACTCCCAAAAGGAAGTTTCAGCACCATGGAGAATGACACAGTAATGCATAGGCATGGGGGAAACAGACTTCAACTCGTCAAAGTTCGCTGCAGGAGGAGTCAGGAGTCAGGGTTGGCGCATGTAGCACGCCTCCCTCTCAGTGTCATCACATTTAAGGCATCTCATGGCCAGGGTTGTGGTGTTATATATGTTGATCGGATATGAACTGCAAGTCAAAAATGTTTGCATAAATGTAGGTCTATTTTATTTCATTGGAATTTCTTGGTTGCTATTCTGTGGTTCCAGACATGAATAATCTCTAGGTAAGCAACTGATTTCTGGTAAACGAATGTCATGTCTGATTTTTCTGTGTTACAGTACGTAAGTTGCATGTGGAAATGAAGCTTCTAGCTTTTCATTATCTTTTTTTTTTTTAACTTTTTATTTTGGATTTTGAATTTTGAACAGAAAGAAGTAAATGGAAAAAAACATACAACATACTCATGGGTGTAACAGTATAGGGTCACATTCTTCCCAATACATCGACGTACAGCGTCATACTATTCCAGGCACATTGCATACATAATCCATTTTTCCCAACGTTCAACACATTTCTCCAATTCCAATCTTAAAATATAAGTCAGTCTCTCCATACAATAAACTTCTTTCACTATCCCCCTCCACTGGTGCAATGTTGGGGGGTCAGTTTGGAGCCATTAGGTAAGCAACTGATTTCTGGTAAACGAATGTCATGTCTGATTTTTCTGTGTTACGGTCCGTAAGTTGCTGTATGTGGAAATGAAGCTTCTAGCTTTTCATTATCATTTACATTTGTAATTAGAAGCAAAGCAGGAGCACAATGATACAGGTAGCCACCATGGTCTGAATCATTTTGACACTTTGTATTTATCTTGACACATAATAATAATGAATAATGAATATAATATGAATACAGCAAAATCCTGCCTTATTCTCTAAGAATTCCACTAAGGGCCTGAGTTGGTTTTCATTCATCCTCTAGCCAACATCCTACCCGCTCCTTCAGATAATTATAAAATGTGTGCACTCTACTAGCATAGTTTTCCATCATTACCACCATTTGTACCTGCTTATTACACGTTTCTCTATGCATGGTATTACTTATAGCTGTAGGCAGTTAACACGCTTTTGTATTTGCAGACATGCACACCTGGGTAACTGTGTCTTGGGACCGCAAACAATAGGGCAGCCAACTACTGTGCGCCCAAAGCGAACTTAATACATTCCTTTCTGTTTATGTAACAAATGTGAACAACAAAGGAGGTTGAACATTTCAGGATAAAAAAAAGTTTTAAATACCCAACAACAACAAATTGCTGTAACAAATCACATACATATGTTTCAAATATCTTAGACCACAGTGGCATTTTTAATGAAAAATATGTATTATCACATTGTTGTAGATGATGAATAATAAGCAGTATCATATAGTGAATTAATTCCATCATCTCACTTCTGCCATTTTTTTTCTTAAAATGTATTTGCACACACTCTCAGTTCCAATTACTCGAGGAAATCCCCTGTGTCGAGGGAGTGGGAGAGCAATGCTGGAGATCCTCATTGAGTAGCCAGTGTGCATCGGTCATTAGCTTCCCACAGGGTGCAACAGCACGCATGGTCTCTCAAGCAGCTAGACAACGGCACAGCCTCCATCACTCAATAAGGAGCGCTCTCCACATCGAATGCAAATTCCCAACTGAACTCTTGCACTAAATTCAGCACATTAAACATCTCCCATGAAAACAATCCCAAGCTTCCACCATTCCTCCACTTACAGTGTAACTTTATAACACAAAATCAACAGCATGTTAGCAGAGTTTCTGTTGTATTATTTATTAGCAGCACCCGTTGTTCTAATGGTGACAAGGAGGACCTAGCACCTCTTTAAACCTGCACCATTCTGTGCCTGCAGTTTGATGGCGGTTTGAGGAGGGTTTCCCCTGCCAGGTGGTGATATCAGAAATTCCAGGCACATAATTGCATCAGCGTAATTCAACAAGACCTCCTAATGTGGCAACTGAGGCCTTTTGAAGGTTTTAAATAGACTTTCTTATGATGTAAAAGTAGATGTGACACAACATTTTCTTTGACTAGTATTCAGATTTTTTTTAAACATCAGCATGTAATAAAACAACAAGCTCTTCACCGTCACATCTTGTGGTTTGATTCCTTTCCACTCCGTCTGAGTCTTGCCAGGGGAATTGATTAATATTCATTTCATTTGATATTCATGGCGTGGATCGACACTGTGTTTGTCTGAAATCCAAGGGGGGACGCGTGTAGAGTGTAGAGCACAACAATGCAAAATTAGGGCGTCATGCTATAAGCAATACGAGATTTTCACAGGAAATCAATTTATTTTGGCATCGCTGAAGCTTTGGGTTATATTCAGTTTAAAACGAAATATGTACTGTATGTATGTAGAAAGCTTGTGGCAATTGCTGTAGCTTTCTTGCCAACATACATGCATGATGGAACAGAGAGAGGATGGAAGGAATTATAGTTTCTATTCAGGTTTGAAGAGGCAACATTGACCATTTTCATGCCAGTGTTGTGCCTGAGAAAATTCACCCAGGTCTTGATTGAGAGCTGTTAGCATTCAATGGTGTCGGAGGGGAAGCTTTTCAGTCCCTTTAAAAAGAAAAACACTGCTTCCTAAAAGCTTATGTTTGGAGCGAACCATGTACAAAGACAGGGTGTTATTTTTTCTCCCTAATTAAAATGCATGCAAACGGAAACACCTTCACCATTCTGAGGTTTTGCAACCCCCAGAGCCTTCAGATAACACTCACCAGCACTGAAGGTTTAATTCAATTTTAAGTTCACAGTCATGATTAGAAGAGGGGAGTGATGCTTTGTAAATACTAATATTATATTAGTTTGAATAACTGCCTAAACCTTGTCCTAACAATCAGCAGCCACTGGCTCCTTCTGTAGCATGTTTATAACACTTCGGCCTTTATTTGACATCCCATATTTTTTTCCCTAAAACTTAACACATACATTTTTTTCTTTTAACCCATGTACAGTTTCAGTACAACACTACGTCCCAAGTTTAAAATGGGCTGTACTCGCTGGGAGCCGCTGCAAGATCATATTATTGCGAAGCCCCCAGTAAGATGTGTGTGTGTGTGTGTGTGTTTGTGTTCTCCTGTGCCACTCTCTACCCTGATTTCTCCCGTGCCTTGCGACTCCAGTGCCAGCTCATCAGCCACGCCATTTGATCAACGCCACCACAAAACCCACTCACCTGCCATTCCACGTCATATACACCCAGCGAACAGCTGGTCGCTGCTTGACAGCCGGTCTGCCCCTTGCTGCCACCTTCCTCCCACCCTTCCTCCCTCAACGACCATTTTGCGAATTAAATTCACCTTCACTAACCCAAATCTCTGTGCCAGAGTCTGCTTTTGGCTCCGAAAGAACTTACCCCTAATGTGTGAAACTCACCGCAGGGGTTTTACTAAGTATAGACAATGCAGCTCTGTTATGCTCCTTTTTGTTATTTGTAACCTGTAAAAGGTCAAAGTGGGAAAAAATGTTTTCAATAATAAAGAAAATAAATAACTTTAACAGTGTTTGGGCTGATCAAGTTTTAGTAAAACTGAAAAAAAAAAGTTTTTCTCTAACCTATGCACAACTTCTGCCATAGAATATACAGTGAAACCTCGACTTACGAACGCCTATACTTGCGAACCTTTCGAGATACAAACCAGAGATTCAAGATTTTTTTGCCTCCTCTTACGAACCAAATTCGACTTCCAAACCCGAGCACGGAAAAATTAAAAACATTTCCCCGGCCGCCGCCATTACGTGTGAGCCGTGAGAGTCTCTCAGAGCGTGTCAGGTGACTGAGGCTGTGTCCGAAATTGCTCCCTAACCCTTATATAGTCCACTACATTAATTTGCCTATGTAGGGAGTAGGGAATAGGGATCGAAAAAAAACGCTTCGATTTACGAACTTTTCAACCTACGAACCCGATCACGGAACGAGTTAAGTTTGTAAGTCCAGGTTTCACTGTATGCTGATCATATCAACCATCTAATGGACACATGATTAGCTATGAGGGTTTGAATCCACTTAGTTAATAGTGTGTTGGTGCTGGAGTGTGTCAGGGAGTGAAACACTTTTGAGTGTAACTAAAATGGGATTTATTATCTTTTAGAGGAAAGGGATTTCTGGAAATGGTACTGACACTTAACAATTTAGGTAATTGTTGTAAAATGGCAGATATTGTTATCACAAAGCACAACTTGTTTGAGTTTCTGCCCTACTTCTTTTACGTTTTTTTTTAAAACTCATTTTCATCTACCCTGTATAGATTGAGTTTGGGGCTTCCGGGCTTTACAGCCTCTCTTCTCCCCTTTGAGAAGATCTCATCTCTGTGGGAGGACACAAGACTTTGCCTGCAGTGTACACGTCCGTGTCTGGTACGCCATCCGAACCAAACTGTGCAGTAATGATTAGTGTCTCAAACAAATGAAACAAGGGGTTGTGTTTTGCTGTTTCATTTGTTGTTTTCCAAATGTGCAATGTTATTAATGAAATTGCCTCCTCTGGGCTTGTAATACTGTTGTTTATACCACAGTTTTTAATAGCTTTGTTTTCATTGTGTATCCAATAGTTGGGACCTGCCCTTTGTTCAACGTGTGGCTGCCTAAAGCTAGATGTGCTGTGGAGACATCAGCATAATGAAGAACATCTGTTGTTCAATGGCAGCCTCACACCTTGATGGACTAGGAGCAGGCACATTTAAATGAGTGAAATTTAAACGTGTCTGTGGCTTCAATGATCCTTCATTTAAGAGAAATGAGAAACTAGAAAGTTTTTCATTTTTAGTCTTAATTCTTTGACGTGGCAGATATATAATATTTGTTCTCATACAGTATGACAACCCCTCCTCTGTCTCTGACTCACACGAACAGATGGGCAGAATTATATAACCGTGTTTGTCGCCAAGATACAGTTTTATTTGTTTAGCGCTAAATCACAACACATCACCTAAATGCACGTTCCAGAGTGAGGTCATGACCTTTCAGTATAACCGAGACACCAGTTTCCAAAGCAATTAATACCCAGCACCAGTGGAGACAAAAACCTGAAGTGATATTAATATGAATATTATATATATATATATATATACAGGGGGTCCTCGACGGTCTCGAGATACGACGTTTTCGTGGTTACGACACATCTCCCATGATGTGTCGTAACCACGGCTTAAGCGGTTTGCCCCGTAAATACGTACAGACTTTGCACGGGAACTAGTTGGTGTCGGCTCTCCAACACCTCCACAGCTAGACTACTCTGCGTTGTGTTTTCTTATGTGAAATGGACGGCTGGCGGGGGGTGCAGCGGCAGCCGGTAAGGAGATGCACACGGACACAGATGGGTTCGGGATCGTGGCGATACTGTAGGTTTATTCACAGCACAGGGTCTACAAGGTTGATATCAGAAATCTAAAGGACATGCTCATTACACTCGCAATATCAACCCCTACGGTGTGTCAAGAGGGACAAAAGGCAGTTCTCCATAAGTAAACTCTTATTTTAGGGTGGTGGTTATAGCGACATCTAGTGGCACAACTTAGTATCTACCTTACATATGAACGTATGTTCCGACTTACGTCGAAATTCGGTTACGACACATTCTCAGGAACGGATCTCCGTCGTAACTCGAGGACCCCCTGTATATGTATATATGTGTGTGTGTGTGTGTATGTGTATGTGTAGGTGTGTGTAGGTGTGTGTGTGTGTGTGTGTGTGTGTGTGTGTATATATATATAATGTATGTTTCCATCTGCTTTGGGAGGAACTTTTTCCCATTAGTTATCTGTATAAGAGTCTGTATAGGTGTCACCATTTTATTTATGATGGAAGTTTTATGTACGTCAGGTCAAGATTTCGAAATCAGGTAATTATTAATGGAGCAGCACTGGCAAGTATTCAATAATACACCTCCAGCCTGTTTTCAACTGATTAAATTTCCTTCCTCCAAAGGAGACAGGAATATATTTATTTGACTGCTTTAATGGAGGCGGTCCCCCAACTCAGTGCTATAACGCCGCACTACTTTATTTAAAGTAGGTGTGTCATGATGAGGAATACCAAAGAGTGTGGATGCAAGGCACTGAGAATGAGCAGACTCCTGAAGGCTGCAAACCAACACCTCAAGCAGAAAACGAATGCTGTGTGTCAGACTGGCAGATTGATTTGATGCTGGGAACAAACAATCCATTAATGGCAGTCCTAAATGCTGAGCGGTGGAGTGAGAGCACTATGTAAATGGAAAAAAGGGGGATGTATGGCTTTTTGATTTTTCAAGCTGTGATCAACAACTCAGTGCTGTGGAGAAATGTTGTCAAGCTGCTTGTTCCACCATCAGGATAATCACTCACTTGACCTTCCCTGAATGCTTAGCCCTCGGACTGCCAAATCTGGCTGCGTCCTGGGAAAAAGCCTCACTCAGGCGCCGTGCGTCACATTTGCGCTGGATCCTGCTTTCCTCAATCCACAATAAGCACTTTTTGTATATACCAAAGTGTAGGAACGTAAGTGCTTTAGTGATGCACATAATCCTGTGCTTGGTGTCCATATACTGCCTCCCATTGCCTTGTTGCTTTCCTTCTTTTATGTTTCCTGTTTCTGAACATGTATTTTCTGATGAGTCTAGGGAAGGAAGGGAATTAAAGATTTGCCAGGCGGTATTCTTGCCTCACAAATGAGCCACATATTGGCCCCAGTGTCACCAGTGAATCTCTTGAGTTGATGTGGATGCACAGAGTCGTTTGTATGACATTATGTTTTGACACGAGGAGAGCTCTCATGTATTAATGGTCATTAATTTATATATCATTTAAAGACACTATGACTAATATATTAGAAGGCAGCTGTATAAATGTGTGAATGTTTTATGAGATTTCAGTGTGGAAGATGCACATCAACACATATGCTGGCAATCACACTGCACTTTGCTCTATTTTTAGACATGCGTTAAATTTTTCATAAATTATTTGCTCTGGAGTGTGTGTCTCCGTGGCAATGGTGTAAACACACTTTCACAGGGAACAAGGAAAAACCCTGACCTCTACAGGACAGCATGTAGCTTCAGTCATGTGGATAATTTATTATTTTTTTTAATTCACATAATTTTTTTGTGTAAAGAATAATAAAATTCCAATAAGCAAATGTTTTGCATTGTTCAAAACAGCAGACATTATGTCATCAACATCAACTGAGAGATGACTGAGAAGGAGTTTACAAATTTTATAATGGAGAAATCAACATATTTTAAAATGGACATTTATTCAAGCATCAATTTATCAAATTTAATTCTTTAATGCGAATTTGGTAAGAACTATTCAGTGACACTTTATTAGCAATCAGGTCTTCAGAATACAACTGAACTATTTTTGTCACTGTTCAAATATCAGATCAGATTTACATTATATCAAACAACCGATGTACGGTAAAGTTACATAGTTACGTAACACAGTTGAACATACAGCTGCAGATCGACAGTTGAGTTTTTTGGTTGTGAGGCACTGAGCAGGAACAGATGTAGAGGTAGGAGGGTTTATCCCCAGGTTCCAAGGACATCCACCCTGGATGGAAAGTAGGCCATTAACAAAAAAAAAAAAAAAAAAAAGAGGCCAACAGCTTACTAGCCTGTGGCTGAACATCAAGCACACGGTGGGATTTCAGTTTCTGCTGCAAGAGGGACAGATGAAGCAGAATCACTTGGTGCACCAAGTTATATTTCAATTAGAATTTTCTAGATTGTGCTACAATGAAGATGCAGATCAACTGAAAGCAGCAGTGTTTTTATGTGGGATCCATGTGTGACATGGCATCAGTTCAACATGAGAGTGAAATGGATATGAACCGGTTAGAGGTGAAAGGGTTTGAAATTACATGTGGGCCGAAGAAAATGAAATACAGCGATTTGTTTGGGCGCAAACAGGGAAACACAGAATAACCCACTGTAGTGAGGGACATATTAGACCTGTATATGTGCGACATAAGTACAAGGGAGACGAGGGTTTCTGCTTTAACTTCCTCTTAAAAGTAGCTTTATTTGCTCTGAATGCGTTTACGGGAACCAGCTGTTACTCAGCTGATGGGGAAGAAGTCATTATATTTGAATTTCCTGACTTCTAAAAATCCCATACGCTGTTGGCGTGTGGGTGAGGATTATATCCAGCCCTGTATTTATTATCATCATCTCATGTCTGGCACACCAACAGCAGCAGTAGCTACTGCAGTCACTGTGGAGGACTTTGCTGCCTGCAGTACTTAGTTTGTTCCAAATTACAGAAATGGAAGCAATTGGTCCAAATAAAAATTGTTGTATTTCTGTAATTGCTTTAATGAATCAAGGCTCTCCAACTTCATTAAACGTAACAGTCACAGCCTTTTTAAGGTCCACCCAGTTCCTTTGAGATTCAAGGACCAAACACTGCAGGGTTTTAAGCACCATTATAAGGGAAATATTTTTATAACACCAAGACGTTTTGGCTGAAACAGGAAGGACCGGTCCTAAAAGTGAAATGCTGCTGATTGAGTGATCAATTTGCACCATTAGGAAAATGATTCCCTTGTGGAGATGTGACGCAGCCAAGTGTGTCATTTGGCCGTTGGCCAGTGGCAGACTATTTGCTCTCTTTTCTTCTCTTACACAGCAAAACAACATATTCTGCAAAGAGTAGTAATTGACCCAGACATGTATTTCTGATTGCAAGAGTTTGGAGACAGCTGGCGATAATGGCTGGGTCAAAAAAGTCAAATCAAAAGGCTTTCATCAGATCAAACACTTTCAATGACCCATGTCATCATCTGTCAGAGTCTCAAACTGTGTCCCATAGGAACAAATCTGTTGTGAAAAACTTTTTCTTTAACTTTGAATTTATAGTCAAATGCAGGCATGTGACTAATATGCCGCCAGCTGAACCTAACTGTCTCTGAGTCAAAATAATGTTAATTATGTTTTCAGTACAAAAAGAGCAACAACTGAAGTGTTGAGAGAAAATGTCTAGAAAATAAAACATATTGCATCCAAGAGAGCTTCTGCAGCTCATTTAATGCTTGAACAGCCTTCTTAACTTTGTGTTTTTAACGCTAAAACCAAGTCATGAAATTTTCTGGTGTCAACCTGTCATTTCCTTTTTTCACAATAGTACAGGCTCTCAAGACTCTTTTTAGATGAGAAAACAGATATTAGCCAATGGCTGAATACCTCTCCTGACCATAATTGGTCCAAGGTGGTGGTGATGGGATGACCCAAAACATCTCTTAACTTCCACATGCTGTTTTCAGTACAAAGAAAAATTACTTCTCCTTATTTGTTCATTTATCTTTTCATTGGTTTGTTTGTTGACTCATGTCCCTCTTCTTTCAGTGTTTTTTCTTTTCTCGTACATGATGATTTTAGACTCACCACTGAGTCCCTGACTCTAATCCCTGCACAGCTTAATGGTTTCTGCGTGTAATACGGGAGATCAAGGAACTAAGCTAAATCTGTCTATAACTTTTTTTTAACTAAGTAGGACTGGAGATGTGCATCAGTGGGAGGCTCAGGATGCAGAAATGTAGGGAATTAAAAAGTTATTATGATACAGTACTAACGTGAATGTTAAAAGCTCTAACGAGAAGTCAGTACCTTATGTGCTGTTGTTACAATAATATTCCTAAAGCTTGTTAGACAACTTATATTCCAGCTATTTCAGACAAGTTTCACTCATCAATAAATAAAATCCAATTAATAAATAGTGACGCTTCCCCCCAGTCCTTTATCATATTTTTTATATATAGCTTTCAGATTTTCTTAGCTTTTTATCACATTAGTCTCAGTTTTTCTGTGTTAAGGCTCTAATCTCAGTGTCACAGCAGGTAATGATATTTGACCACTGGTGTGGACCCAAGTATATTCCACCTCCATCAGACTAATTAGTCATAAATTATGAGCAGCTCACTGACAGATATTCAAACTTGCTCTTTCTTTCTATTGCCTTTTCCCGACAGCTTAATTCACAAGTCGAAAGCATTTTTCTTTCACGTCACATTTTCTTTTTTCTTCGTGACCCAAGTGCTTAATGGTTTTCCACACATCCTCTGTGCTCCACGTTGTTCCTTTCATATTTTCAGGCTTTGTGCGTTCGCATATCCACACAGCTGACCTGAGGAACTGAGGCCCAAAGACTACGTAGATGATCCCTTCCCTTCAC
>JAFBJQ010001306.1:129045-193180 GCA_016785345.1 Trinectes maculatus
CACAGTAAACTCTTATTGTAGGGTGGTGTTATAGCGACATCTAGTGGCACAACTTATTATTTACATAGGATTACATACAAATGAATGTATGTTCCGACTAACGTCGAAATTCGGTTACGACACATTCTCAGGAACGGATCTCCGTCGTAACACGAGGACCCCCTGTATTTTGTTTTTTTTTTATAAATTGTGAGACACCATGCCTCTGCCATATTTCCTGTGTCTTACTTTGCGTTGGTCCATGTTAGACCGTTCTGCATGTGTTCCTCTGTCAGAGAGTGTAATGAAGACTGTGCCGTTTCATCAGCCTCGCCACGTCAGCTGATGTGGCCCAAAAGTACACCCAGGCCTGTCATGTAGATGGATGTGGTTTATGTTTCCTGTTTATTCAAGCTGGCAGTTTTGAAGAGGAGTTACATTTTGCACCTGAGCTGAAGAGTGACTGACACTTGCCGTGTATTAGCAGGCTGTGTGGGCTACGCTGAGCTCTGTGTCACTGACAGCAAAGACTGACATTTGCCAAATCCTGAAAAGCCTTAATATTTAATAATTTAATACTACACATACTTTACAGTCCATGTCCAAATCAGGATTTGGTGACTTAAGAGTGTGAAGGTCGTAAGTACAGTATCTTGACTGACTACCGAGGAGAACAAAATACAGGGGGTCCTCGTGTTACGATGGTCGCGAGATACGTTGTTTTCGTGGTTACGACACATCTCCCGTGAACTTCCTTGTTTCGGCTTAAGCGGTTTGCCCCATAAATATGTACAGACTTCGCACGGGAACTAGTTGGTGAGCGCTCTCTCTGTCTCTCAGCGCGCCTGCAGGCTCTCCAACACCTCCACAGCACAGCTAGGCTACTCTGCCTTGTGTTTGCTTATGTGAAATGGACGGCTGGCGGGGGACGGGGGGGGAGATGCACACGGAACCAGACGCGTTCGGGATCGTGGCAATACCGTAGGTTTATTCACAACACAGGGTCTACACAGTTGATAACAGAAATCTAAAGGAAATTCTCATTACATTCGTGATCTCAACCCCTACTGTGACAAAAGGCAATTCACCACAGTAAACTCTTATTGTAGGGTGGTGTTATAGCAACATCTAGTGGCACAACTTATTATTTACATAGGATTACATACACATGAATGTATGTTCCGACTAACGTCGAAATTCGGTTACGACACATTCTCAGGAACGGATCTCCGTCGTAACAAGAGGACCCCCTGTACTTTTTTTTTTCAACTGCATCACCTGAATCAAAGAGCACTAAGTGTATTGTTATGTGCTTCACTGAAAAAAGAAATACTCACATATGCAGAAGATACATGAGGAGTATGTTAAGGGCAAGGTCGCTGCACAATACTCACTTTTCTGTGAATGTGCATGTGTACGTTATAAATCGTCCACATTGTGTATCAGCACTGTAATGTCACAAAAACAAATTCCCTTACTTTTATCAGTCTCTGCTGTATAGAAGTGTCTCATTTCCACAGCGAGCGGCCTCTGATACGGGCTCACAGTCATATTTATCAGTCCAATGCTAAGTGATCCTTTTAACCTCGAAGCACGTTCCTCGTATCACGTGGATTAACACAAGGTGCTCTCATCATCACATCATTCCCCGTAACCAGACACCAGTATCAGTGTTGTCATTCATGCTGGGAAGGACAACGGCTTCCTGTCAGATAACCGTCTCTGCCTATACACAAAAGCAGCAGCCCCTGTCAGCTCAGCAGACAGGAAGAAACTGAGCCTCCTTAAGAGAAATTCTTTCAAGTGTTGTCGACGCACTATAAGTCATGATCAGTAACACTTTCACGTGTACGCCTTTTGTGACTTTAACGTAGAGTGACATAATACACTGTATCGATTTAAACCAGCCAGAGTGCTGCGTTTGGAATAAAAAGAGGAAGTTAGGCCGAGGAGAGGCTGTGAAAGTAGGTTCAAGAGTCGACGAACAGAGCACCACCTGCTGCCACTGATACAACGTCATCCACTCCAATGGAATTACTGGCAACATGAGTTGATTTACAAAAACCCCATCCTGAGCTTCTCATGTATTTTCATTAGATTGGAGGGAAGCGTTCAATTAAAGAAACGGATTATGCCTATTGAAGGTATTTTTACTATTGTCATGGAGAAAATCATATTAAATACAAGTTTGTGATTCATGAATATGCATAGACAAATTCAATATTACGAGACTGATTTATAACTTGTAATGAATGGATGGATCTGTAGCCACCCAGTATAGGTACCATAGATTAATTTATAGTTAATTACATCTGAGGGAAAAGAAACCTTCAATATATTTCCAGTTCAAATATATAATTATAATAAGCCAATATGGTCCAGCAGTTGACATCAATATTCATAACTAAGACCGGCCCTTGATTTTGCTCTGAGCTGTGATTGTTCTGTCATGTCAGCCCCCAAACCCAAAGCACGCAGATCATAATTATGCATGAAAGAGAACACTGGTGTTCAGAAATATTCATTTAGAGTAAACGTGCATAGTACATACATGATCATTGGCTTTTTATATTGTTATAAGAACTACAAACCCTAATGGCTCCTACTTAAAATTTCCTCCTGTCTTCTCTTTTGCATACAACTCACAGTGATTAATAAGCCAAACCGTACGCCGTATAATTGCAGAGTTAATCTAATCTGCATACGGAACAAAACAATACAACATAATTGATAAGGAACAAAAATATTGGATTTATTTCTAAAAAAAACAATGTTCACATTTAATGCAAAATAAATATCTATTATTAACTTAAAGTGCCTCAACCAAAACAAACAAACAAAACATTTTAGATTTCATCAAGGAGGCTATGGTTTTAAAATCCAACATCCTTACTTTTACACTTAATAGCAGTTTAAACAGGAGCATTGACATTTTCAGATGTGCCCTCCATCAGACAAAAGCTTCAGGATCTGTGTAATATTTGAACCATCTGTTTTTATAATTTCCCTTCAAATAAAATATATGTTCCGAAGCAACATGAATGCTACTTTGTAATCGGAAATCCATTAAAATCAACATGAATGCAACATTTCAATAGCTTTAAGGTAAATACACGTGTCTGTATTTTCTGCAACCAAAACAAAACTGCATCTGACATGAAGGTTATTGAGGAAAACAGCATTAATCAAAGCGCTAACATGTAAATATGTAAATAATGTGCCAGCTCTGTGGTACTGCAGGTCATGGTGTTGGTGAACACACCGCAGCTGATGAACTTTGGGACTGCTGCTGGCAAATTTCACCAGTAGACATACTGTATTCAATATGTCGCACCAGTGTTCATATTCCACTTCTGATTAGCAAAGGCATTACTCAAACCAAGATAGATCAATTATTTGCATAGCCTCCCATTGTTCTCTCCAAGCAAGGGTACAGTCTCTTTTTTTTTCTGTGTCAGCCCTTTAAGAAAATTGTGTGCAATTGGAGACTGAACAAGTGTAACCACTAATCACGTAAGCCTTTCGAGGTCATGTCATATTGTGCTGTATACAGTATAGTGCAAATAATGCTTATTCGCCAAAGGTTCCCTTCCACGTTGTATGTGTGTGTGTGTGTGTGCACGTGTTCATAAATTTATGCTTGTTTTGCAAATAACTAATGCAATATTTCACTTTGCTTTGGTTATGGCCCTGAGCCTGGAAGTCTGTCCCACATAATCATTTTTTTTCTGCCTCAGCAGCCACAGCAGTGTGCAGCCTCTTTTCCACTTACACCCCCCGAATTCAGAAGCACTTCTTGATTAAACAAAATTGATTAACTATCATATTAGGATTTTTTTCCCCCCTCTATTTTTTACTCACCCATAATTTTATAGTTCATAGATTCTGTACTGCTTGGTACAGATAGCCATGATGGAGTTAAGTGCTTTTGCTAAGCTCCATCGTGGTGCTCAGGTTTTTACATTAACATTCATTTACCCCTGATAAAACAGTGCTTGAGGGTTTGTGTTCGGATGCTGATGAAAAAAGAGGGATGGTTGAGCATCACTGACCCGCCCCCACTCAGACATCCCAGGAAAACCAGACATGAATGCAATTTTTATGTCAAGCTGCCATATGGTTAATCAATGCGTCCACATACAGTGTTGTTTCATTATAAGTTGATTGAATTTCGATATGGAAAACAATTCTTTGCTTACACACACAGTATCTATCGAATGATGCTCTTATCTGTTAAAGGTATTTATCCTCCCTGTGAATATGCAGCTTAGTCTTTTTGTGACTGCGGAGATACCGTTGCATTACTCTGTCCACATCAAAAGCTGAAATGAAAGCTTCTGCTGCAACTCTTTCAGTTTCAGCCACTTCTTGCCATGCATTATTCTGATACGTGTCATTGGTTGCTGGGCTTAATTGGGAGCTGTCTCCACAAATATAAGCCCGGGGAAGAGGGGTGGGCTGACAGCAAAACAACATTTCCCAGTGGAGAGCAAAAACCTGACACTCATAAAAGATGTGATCGGCTCTTTGTGTGTTTTCATGTGACAGTCCATTAGCAGAGGGAGAATGTGTGTTCAGGATGGATAGACAGATCTGTACGCTCTGAAATGATGTTATTAGCATCTTCTCCATAGACGGAGATAGATGCATGTGGACACGTGTTTACTCTCTCGTATGTATAGATGGACTACAAGCAGTGCAATAATGAAAACACAATACATGCATGTTCGTCTACACACCGAGGGGTGCTGTTCACACTTCGACACAGTCATTCATATCTCACCATCAAAGGCTTATAAATCTGAATGGAAGTGAAGGTCAGTGGCAATGAATCAATGACTGACTTAATCCACACGGCAGTGTCTTACAGATGCCTCCCATTGTGCAGCGGAAAGGTCCCCGGAAACGATTGGCACAGGTTTGATTAATTGCGCTATTAAACGCAGCAATTTCCTTTTTGTTAATTTGAATTTCACGTCAGTGTGAGATTGTTCAGCAGTTTGAATCATGGTGAAAAAAAGACAGACTTTGATCCGGCTCATTGAAATCTGTTGTTCCATTAGAACACCGTATGACGCAGTCGTCATGGGAACACTTGCATTAAATCATGAATGCAGATTTGCCTTGGGGTCAAATTGGTCAAAATGGCCAAAAACTGGACAAACTGTCATTCTGACCCGAGACTGGTACCAGATAAAAAGTCACAGGATTCAGTAGGAAGTCAGCGGAGTGAAAACTCTGACCAGACTGTGTCGACAAAGGAATTTGAGGTCACCCAATGTCACCATGAATATCTGCACTGAATTTCATGGCAATCAGTTCTAATAGCTGCGATGGTATTTTACTAAAATCCAGGGAATTAACAAAGGGTTTTATCATCTGTGGACATTATATTTCTCGATAAATCCGTGGCAGTCTAAGAGTTGCTGTATTACTTCAGCATGGATTGAAGAGATTGCAAACTCAGCATAGAGGTGAGCTCTGGAGAGGCTTTAAAAACAGTCGACGCTGCTCTCACTGTCTCAGCGTATCTCACACTCTCTGACTGTGCGGGCGACTGGGAGGAGGAGTGTGATGTGAAACATAAGCTTTACCTCAGGCTGGCCCAGCGTGTGCCGGTCCGTCTGCTGGAGACTGCTAATCCTCCAGTCGCTGTGAAGCTGCGTGAAAGTTCATTTCCCTTCACTGGCCGACATCTGCGCTTTACGCGTTCTGTGTGGACCGGTGAGAAGCACGTCAGCTTCCCTTCATCAGTCGGATGAAGCTGTGCGTTGACTGTAGGTGGCATTAATGCCGAGGGGGTATAATGAGTAATTATCACCTGACTCTTTGTTCTATGTGGGTTTTATCTGATACAGAACAAAGTTATCAGACTTTCTTTTGCTATCAAGGTCAAACTTCCAACGGTATTATCAACTCAGCTGGAAGGGCTGAGTACATTTGGACCATCTGGGGCCATTTAAATCACATCCTGGATTTAAATTGTGTGTTTCGCACAATTACCAGCTGGCACCCTGGTGCACTGTATGAATTACAAGCGCCACATCACTAGTGATGGGTTACAATGACATCACTGCTATATACAGAGAGACTCTTATATACAGAGAGAGTTTTTCTCTGAACACAGCACGTGGCTCTGCTCCTGCTGTGTTTACTCTAAATGATTTAACTACCTGGATGACGGACTGAAATTTCCAATTTGCAAAGATATAATTAAATTACCGGCCTCCTCTGGTAATACTAATGCAGAGAGACGGCTTTGGTAAACACAATATACTTTTTTTAGTATTTACAGGACATGGATAGTAGCATAGTTGAAAAGCTTTGTTATTATGCAGGCTTGACAAAAAATGCTGACATCAACATGTGCTTATTTTCCTGTAAACACTGGAAGTTTATGTGCAGGAGGCTCATAAGCTTCTTTTTGTTGTTGTTGTTGTTGTTGTTGTTGTTGTTGTTGTTAATGTAGCATTGGAGACATTGGCCCTGTTTAGGTTGACTCAGAGTTCGAGGAAATCCTGGGTTTTCGGTTTCACGAAGCCGGTTCAGCTGGACTCTGAGTCAGTTACCGTGGCAACATACTCCGTAAACCTAACCTGCTCGCTCGCAGGTTTTCTCCAACTAACCCTGAGTTTGTCCTCTTTATCTAAGCCTGTGTGTAGACAGAAAGGCGTGGTAGACATGGCGTGTCCTTTTTTGGAAGACCTGACCAGATCTTTTAAATCAAAACCGATTTTCCGATTCAAATATACAATATGAAATAGTGACAGTGTTAAATAGTGACAGTGTTGGGCCAGCTGAAACACTGACATGCTGAATGCAGCCACTCACTGCTGTTCAGGACAGGCTAAACAAACATAGCCTACCATTTTTAAAATTCATTCAATCTTCTGCCATACCACTTCCTTTGCAGCATCGACTGTGCTGCTCTTTTTTGTTTGTTTGTTTTTGAATATGTGTTCATATTCGGTGTAGCAATGCATAAGAACGTCCAACTCCACCCGGAAGAAGTAGGACATGCTGGGTTTGTTTTCACGTGTTGCCATGGTGAATCACGTTATCTTTGTTCCACTGATGAGGACTTTTTATCTCCGCGTGTGCGAGCTAAACTCAGAGTCAAATCAACTCCGAGTTTACTGAACTAACTCTTATCCCCTGTTCTGAAACCGAAAACTCTGAGTTGGACAGCTCAAGGTTAGTCAACCCAGAGTTGAGAGTTTAACTCAGAGTTTGTTAACCCTCTTTTCTGAAACAGGGCCATTCTGATTGGACGAATACGAAACTCTCAGAGCCCCATGTTACAGTGACTGGCAGTTTCAGGATGACACATTTTTCCAACCACCACCAGCATCCTCTGAACTGCTAATGCATTTGCACTCGCGTTGGCTGTAAAATGGTGTGATCAGGTGCATTTAGGGCACCTTGTTGGTGCATTACTGGCTTGAGACGGAGGAAAACAGTTGTGTGCCGAACAAAGGCCTCATCTGAAGCCAGTGACGCACTGACTGTGGTTGTTATCAGAAGATGAATATGCACTTGCATAGAAGGGTGAGCAACAACAACTCCATGTTCCGCTCAAACAGATGGTCTGCTTACATTCATCCGGTTCACGCTCTGGGGAGAATAATTGTTCTCTCTCTTACCACCTGGAAAATCCACCTTTTGTCATGTCAACCCACCAAGGTACAAGTGCTCCTGACTTTTAAATGGAATAGGAGATGATAGAGTAGAGAGTTCTGTATGACACAATCATTATTAAGACATTAGGTAAACCCCTTCAAAACCATGCACTTTGCACAGTGATCTGGCAAAGTGGGTTTGGAGACTCTTTGAACCCAGTAGCATCATGAGCTTTAGATCCAAGCACTTAAACCATTCAAATACACACCCTGAGTGTTGATGCATCCAGCTGTTTCACTCTTCCTCCTCATTGTCCTCCTCCTCCTACGTCCTCATCAGTGGTCCCTCATCAGAAATTAAAAAAGATCACCAACGGCGTGAAATAAAGATTATGGTCTTGAAAGCTCCGAGCAGCTGGTTCCCGCAGAACCAGACATATGGACCAGGAGGGTCTGTGTTGTTTTGCATTCAGTCCTGTCGGACATGTAAGAGGGGAAATTACAGTCCAACCTGCGTGTCTGTCAGCAGACGGGTCCACCGGGCTCTGATCCACGGCGGGAATTCATCGTCTGTAGTCATAGCAACAAGCTGGGTCTAATGGGCTTAGCTTGAAATGACCCAAAGGCTTTTTTATTGAAGACCACTTCCTCATACGGTGCCCTCGCGAGTCCGTATTGATGATGGGGAAAACATCAATATCTGTACACAAGTACACACATATCAGCTTTTTCAATACGAGACTCAACTCATGAGCTGTGCGGTGCACAGGAGACAATCTTGTTTCTTGAGCTGATAAAATGAAAAAATAAATAAAAACCCGAGTCAAAGCAGAATTGAAAGATGATTCAAAAGGTTTTATTTTGATTGATTCTACCTGAGGTGCAAGCTTGTTGCAATCCAGACTGCACCTGTCAATCAAAGGCTTTTTTGTGCTTCGCATGTGATTTATTTCTCGTCTTTGTGCATTCATTAGACGCATTGTAATCTTTACATCTGAGGTATCCTCTGACCTCATTTAAAAATACTATGGTATTCTATAAGCTGCCATTTACACCAGCTGACCAGCACCGTCTTCACACTGTAAACACGGAGAAATAGTTTTACGGCCTCTGTTTTTGAAATCACTGAAACAAGCATCAGAATGAGAAGCTGATCAGGAGGAAAAAGCTGCAAGGTGTAAATAAATAACTCTGTTCCCATAAAGACAACTGAGATTCCCCCATAACCACAGGACTAAACTGCCAGTAAAGGAGGAAGCTCAGGCCTTTGCATTGATCGCTGTGCAAATGTGAACCAGGCTGTAGCTGGTAAATGTCTATTCAGTTGACTCCCCACGGTTAAATAAGGCGTCAAAGAACAAGACTGCATGGAGAAAAAAAAATAAGATACATCCTCAAAGGCAAAACTGAATCTGCTTCCTTGATGGGTAAAAGACAGACATATTCTCCCGGAGAAAAATTTCACCCACCTTCTTTTTTTCTTTTTGGAATTTTTTTTTTTTATTGAGGATCTTAGTGTCTCTCGTGAGCTGGGAGTGAACAGAGTGGAGGGATGTCAAGAGCAGCAGAGGCAGAGAGGTACAATGGGGTTATGGTCCATCCAGAGATACTGACTTTTATTATTATTATTATTATTATTTTGACTGATGCAAAATAAAACAGAGATATGACCTTCGAGATGAAGACCTTCTTTTCATTTGGTGTCACAGCCATGAAATTCTCAGACAGACACGAGCGCTTTATCAGTATTCTTACCACACTGCAGTTTCCTATGTCCACCAGGATTACAGCGAGCTCTAGATCTCTCCTGATCGACAAAACTCTATATACTGCATATACTCAGTGCATTTTTTTTAACACCCAATAAATATGAGTGTTGGACAGGACAAATATATTGATTTGTTTGCTCAGAGAGACACACATATATAATCAGGAGGATCTAAAGGAATGCAGAAGTTTTTCCTGCTTCTCACTCTTTATTACATCATTGAGAAGCAGGCTGAGAATTAGTTTTCTCCATAAGGGAGAGCGCCTCCTCTTGAGTAGCATGGATCCAAATCTTTTAGATTTCCCATATTTTAGGTACATGTCCAAATTTGGGGCTGATGATGACATCTGAGAAGACGCCTCTAAATTTCTCAGTTTACCATCATGTATCATGTATAATGAACAACATAACAACATTGGATCTTTACTGAACATCTCAATGTGCACTCGTCAAACCCAAAGACATATACAGGGGGTCCTCGAGTTACGACGGAGATCCGTTCCTGAGAATGTGTCGTAACCGAATTTTGACGTAAGTAAGTTCATAGGTAAGGTAGTTACAAAGTTGTGCCACTAGATGTCGCTATAACACCACCCTACAATAAGAGTTTACTGTGGTGAATTGCCTTTTGTCCCGCTTGACCCTCTTGACACACCGTAGGGGTTGACATCGCGAGTGTAATGAGCATTTCCTTTAGATTTCTGATATCAACCGTGTAGACCCTGTGTTGTGAATGAACCTACGGTATTGCCACGATCCCGAACCCATCTGTGTCCGTGTGCATCTCCTTACCGGCTGCCGCTGCACCCCCCGACAGCCGTCCATTTCACATAAGTAAACACAAGGCAGAGTAGCCTAGCTGTGCTGTGGAGGTGTTGGCAGGCGCGCTGAGAGACAGAGAGAGCGCTCACCAACTAGTTCCCGTGCCAAGTCTGTACGTATTTACGGGGCAAACCGCTTAAGCCGAAACAAGGAAGTTCACGGGAGATGTGTCGTAACCACGAAAACGACGTAACTCGCGACCGTCGTAACTCGAGGACCCCTGTATTCAAATTACAACTGCTGAACCTATTAAACTGTGATTTTGCAATCTGTGCTTGAGCTCCCGGTGACCAACGTGACATTACCGTATATACGTATACAAACAGGATTTAATGTGATGAGATGTAGAAACATAATGAGATGTACAGTGATATGCCTCCACCATAACCTCACACTCTGTCCGCCCCATCTGCATGCATCATATGATTTGTATGTGTGACACAGTCACATTTGTACTGACGCAGGCTGCAGTGGCCCGACGTAACCAGACTAGAGACGGGTGTTAGAGGTGCAGCGTGACGCAAGTGGAGCAAATGGGACTGGAGAGTGCCAGTTGTAATGGTGGGATTCAACAGGATTTTTTTCTTTTTTTCTGTAGGGAGTGTTGACAAAGAGAAGAGACAGGCGAACAAATGTACTTTATAGTTAACTGAAGACACCGATGAGAAAGCAGGCACATGAAAAAAAAAACACCCTGTCAAACCCATTCACAGTGTTATTTTAGTTGTTGTTTTTAGTGTGACAGAAAGCTTCCTGTAGGCTGGGGTCAGATCCATATGACTAAAAAATACAACAGACTGGTTGTCTCAGTGTCGGTGTCTTGTTTTAGAGCAGTGTGCGGTGCTTTTATACAAGAAGGAGCATGTGTGTGAAATTCCCGTCTCGCTCTCTGACAACACTCGTCTGTATTTCAGCTTAAATAAAGTAGGCTGCATAAACAAAGGCACAAAAGCTGGCAAGAAGCCGTCAACACGCTCGCGGGAAATAAAAAGATGAAAATGGGTTTTAGCTCCGTGAGATTTCGTCTTCTGAGACCTCGACACTGATGTCTTCCTGCTCCGAACTCACCCAGGGATGTCCGGGAGGCTCTGTCCCTCTGAATTGAAATCAGTGACAAATTAATGAGGCGGTCGGCACAGTCAGTCCCAATACTTTCAAATGTGGCAGGACACATTTCAGTGTAGCACATTTCAGAACAAAGCTGTGCTTATGTAAAGTATAAACGTGCTTGTCGAGTCACAGGAAGTTGCCAAATTGCATTAAAAGTAAATTAAAAAATAATTTGCGTGATTTATGTTGGAAATAAGGAAAATTGTAAACACTTAAAGGATGCTTCTTTTCTTATATTATGATTGACACTTACCTATGGGGGAAACTAGTACCAGTACGACTCCGTGTGTTGCTGGCTAGTTAAAAGCTGAATCATCTTTAACAAGATTAGCTCAGGTTATGCATCTGTCCATTCTCCAGCAACATTTATCCTGTATCCCACACAGGGCTGGAGCTCATGGCAGCGTGCGGTGGGCAGCAGGCTGGGGACGCCGGGGACACGCAGCCATCAACAGACAAATGCATTCACACTGACATACACACCTAGAGGCAATTACGAGTTTCCAGGACACCTAAGCTGCATGTGTTTGGACTGCAGCACCTGGAGGAATCACAGAGAGAGAATATGAGAACCACTGCTGTACATAAAACCTTTTTCTACACTGTGCACGTCAGGTGAATGCAATGAGGAACAAAATAGAACATTTTCCTGCAGTGACATGAAACTGCATGAACGGATCACTTCCCACTTTAGATTGGACTCTAAACAGGTGACTTGCTACATCCTTAAAGATCCCCAAACCCCTCTAATCCCCTGCAGTCAAGTGTAGCCCACCATGTGCTTGAGCACGTGCAGCGGCATGTCATCGGAGCCACAGTGTGAGGATGACTCACCGCATATGCACTCGCTCACACAGGCAGATCTCCAGCGAGGCTACGCCTGCAGGCACCAGAAAGCACTGACTGCAATGCTGTTTCCTGGAGACAAATATCTGTCCAGATACTCCGCTAAGTGCACTGCCAGATAATTGGGAAATAATCCACTGATGCTGAAAATGAAGCACACGGGAACTTTTGGGGTTCGCTCGCAATTACTGGCTCTCTCCTGATGGAGGGTGATTTTAAGTGAGAATCAGTGTTCTTTGCTGAGGCTCACAGCTTGCTCCTGACTTCAGATTTCACATGATCATAGGCATGTTGCTCATTTGCTGGTGGATGTGCGTGTGGATAGTTCAATGATCAATCAATCAATTTATCAATAAATAGGACTCCAAGACTTTTATAACCTAATGGGAACCAATACTGTTGCGTAAGAAAGAAAGAAAAAAAGGCTTTATTTGTCATTGTCACAATGCACTTAACGAAATGTGGTTTCTGTTTTTTAACCCATTACACACATGTGTGAGCAATGAGCTGTGGTACATACAATACATGCAATACATACATTAGATACAATACATGCAGCGCCCGGAGAGTATTTGGGAATAAGGGCCTTATAAGGTCCTTTTCTATTCATAGACACTATGGCACTATTTTTTTACTCAAAGCTCATTACCACATTTTTGTGGTATATATACATATGTGTGTGTGTGTGTGTGTGTGTGTGTGTGTGTGTGTGTATAAAACAAACACCAACGGGAAAAAAAAACATTTTATATGCTACATTATGACATTATATCTGTGTCATTAGTATCAAAGTTGTGCCATTCTGATAAAAACCACATATTCATATTGAGAGCAGAGGATTATGAAGATAAATATGCTCTGCTGAATACACCGGCTAAGCTCTGACTCGGCCTAATTACAAAGACACCCGCTCTAAGGCCCAATCCAAGCGCGCTTTGTCTTCATAATGCATTCATGATGGGGTGATTCATTGTGCCCAGCGCGAGTCGTTGTCAGCCTGAAAGTGAATCTACCTAATAATTGCTCAAACAGGTGTTTAATGAGAAGCCCCAGCTCCTGGAGACTGATGGGATTAAAGGACATTTTCCCATGTTCTCTACAGAGAACACAGAGCTCAGACGGGCGATGGTGCTACCAGATGCTTTGAAGTGTAGAACAAGCTGGCAGGAAGCGATTCCTTACACTACCACCAATTAACCAGACTTTTCCTTCTGACTAGGGACTGTGTCATCTAGCCTGGAGAAACAGTCTGCTGACAGGGAAAGGGAGTGTTCATATCCACCCAGAACTTTAAAGTCATTTTAATATTATATATTTGCCCGATTATGATATTAAATTATCAGGCAAATATAAAAGTTAGAGGAAAGAATTTTTTTTCTGTGGTGTTATTATTATTATTATCATACATGTATGTGCGCTGGACGTTTAATTAGTACCGGTTGAGAGAATTTCCCAGAAACTTTGCAATAGAACATAAAAGAAGATAATAGTTTAGCTTCAAACCGGTTTTCATTGAATGTCGCTTTGGAAAGGTCGGTGCTATCGCTTTCAGGAGAGAGCGAGTGTTTTTTCCTCAGACTGCAAATAGTTTTCTCGGCGTGGGGTCAAAGGTGACTGGGCCCTCCTTTTCCAGGAGACACTCATTCAGGACTTTCAGCTCTTTCAAAACGCTTTTTTACCTTGATATTGATTTTTCTTTTTTTCTTGTAGTTTTACATTACTATCTTTAACCTTATTTTAATGCATTATTTAGTTTATCCTGTAATCTTCATTCGTTGTGTAGCATTCTATTCATATATTTCCACCTTCATTTTTTTCCTCGTGTTCCCCTTTTTACTTTGTGTTATGTTTCTGTAAAGGCTTTTATGACTGTCTTTTGACAGTTTGCACATTATGAAGATTTTAGCTTTAACTCATCATCAATGTTAATCATGACGTCTACAGGGACACATCCTGCTCGTCAGATGGAAGGAGAGGTTTTCTACAGGGCTAAGCTGAAGTTTGTCCGATCCTAAATCTCCATGATGCATCAAAACGGTTGAAGGTGGATGGTTTATGAATTCAGAGCCTACTCTTTTACCCTTTCGCCACCCTAAGCGTATCTCATAGATTTTTTCTGAAATGTAGTTAGGAATCACGATTATTCTTGAAAGAAATAGCCTTGAACATGTCAGATGGGTGAAACAAAGTCGGCCTGCTGCTGCTGAGCTGAGCTCACCGGGGAAGTTATACCGGCCAATGCCAGAGGCTGCCTTCTTTAAAAACCAAACCGAGACGGAGATGGCGAGTGTCTCGGCACGGAGATGGGAAACAGCTTTGTTACTTTGGACGACCACTGGTGGCTGTTCAGGCCTGATAACAGAAATTGCCCACGGGTCAGTAGCACGGTGCTTAAAAGCACCATTGAGAATCCTGCAGTGACGAACCTGGGAGCGAGATATGGTTTGTTCTGCACACTGCTGCCTTGTGTACATTCATAAAAATGCATGCGGTTCTTCACTTTCAGGTCGCTGCCATGTAAGCATGTTTTTATAAATCTCAACAGGCCGATTCATGTGATGAATGCTGTTGTGACACACTGACCGTCTTCAGTTATACCACATCCACCATGGACATTTTTAATAATAGTTACCGCTAATTCCATTATGGCTGTGACATGTCCGATTACCTATCAGGCCTACAGTGCCATGTCGAGTGTGTGTGTGCGATTTTACAGCGCAGGATGCTGGGGATCCAGTGACACTGGGGGGAAATCTGATGCAATGAAAGAATAATCAAAATGATGAAAAAGCCTGCAGAGACCCAGGAGGCAAAATCTTTCTTTGGCATTTGATTCTGCAGGGGCTGTTTAAAAATGATCCAGCTAAATCTACAAATCATTATGGATGATCCCAGCGACTGGCTTTACCTCACTCCGTGTGATAGATTAACCAGGCAGTAACAATGTCTCTCTTATGGACTGGACGGTGCAAATGGTTGCAGGTTCTAGTGCTGGCCAGCAGGGACAGGGCTGGCTGGGCAGAGTGACAGTGATTAGGGATTTTTAAATACTCCTCCTGCTGAGATCTGATGCAGCCAAAAGAGCAGCTGGGCTTTTTCCTCTCTCTGCAAAAGGGGGGTGGGGGGGGGGGGGGGGGGGGGGGGGGGGAGAAGGGCCACAGATGGCCACGGGCCCTGCAGGTCAACACTGTTCAAAGATGCATACTGGAGTGAATGAGCACGTAAATTAATCAAGGCCTGAGGACACACCGGAATTCCCTGCACTATGTTGTGAAGTAACAATGCCTGCACTTTAAATCTATGTTCTCTATATCTGACGATTAAAGAAGACTGCAGACTGCTCTGTCAGGCTCAGAGGAATGTGATTGCTGCTTATTGATTTAAGGAGACATCAGTTCACAGGTAGCAAGAGGAATGCTAATGTAAACACTTTAACTGTGAGATAACTGAATCTGCGCTAAAAACCAGGAATATGGGTCCTTTCATCAGCCTTCTTAGACATGGTTTATTATGTGATGTCTTTGTTGCTGCAAATTGTGTTTGCGATGGAATGCGAGAGCTTTATGTACGGTACTTTTTAAGGTCAGAACAGATGATGTGGCATCTCTGAAGCTCCCATGTCATCACATGCTGGTAGAAATACAGTATATCAAAGTGCACTTAGCTGGAGGAAGCTGCTGACTGCATTCAACCCCAACATAAACCAACTTTGTGTTAGCGTTTGCCACTGCAAATCATTCACTCCAAAATCACTTCTATTCATATCGAACAATCTCCCTGCAGTATAATTAAGAAAAAAATGTGGTTTTGTTCCACTGATTCGAAACTTTCAAAGTGAAATCGTTCTGTCCTTTTGTTGCATTGAATGAAAACGAATGAAAAGGATATTTCAGCTCATGTCACCGTTTCAGATGTGGAAGGACTGTAACAAGTGACCGAAGAAGAAAATGACTGAATGACTAATTTATTATAACTTAAATGTTCTAACATGAAAATTTTAAAACTTTAGCTTTTCCCTCAGGTCGGCTAAGTCCTGTCTGACTTCATCACATTAAGGCTGGATTACTGGCCTGAGTGTTTCTAAAGAGAATGAGGGTAGATTTAAACATACGTAACAGTTCAAAAGCATCTTAGACAGATGAGCTTCCTGCAGGACTGTACACAAGCAAGCTGCTGGGTCACGCAAAGCAGGGTTTAGGACAAAGGATCGGTCTGCTTGTCTGTTGTGTTAATCTACTGCGCATTAGAGAGTTTAGTCACACGACGCCAAGGTGTTGACCTCAAGGTGGATTTAAGAAGCTCAGTCAACCCTTGTATTCTTCAAACTTTGGCTGGTGCTTCATCCAACATGCATGATCTCAATGGCATGTTTTTTTTTTTCCTTTCCAAATCCATAATGTTCAGGTGCCTCACCTGTTTGTGTTATGAGCGTAGGGAATAAACGCTGTAGCATTTCTTCCCGTTTGGAATGACACAATTCCCACTGCTTCAGCTCCCATACGCCACATTATAAAAATATGCACAGCCTTTTGCACTTTTTGTCACAGGCACTGTACCTTGACATATCCGTCATAAAGCATAAACACTTCTCCTGCAAATACCTGAGCACGCCGTGACCCCACGTTTTGGCGCGTCGCTACAAGATCAAGCCTCCCACAGAGGCTTTGATGTGTCAGTGTGATTCTTTTTGGAGGAGGGAGGTGGAAGCACAGAGCGATTTATAGTGGCAGAGGCGTGATCAAATGTATCAGGAGACAATGCATTGGGATGTGCAGTGAGAGCGGAGGATGTTCACGTCAAGGGAGGGTGGAAAGAGAGACGAGTGCACAGTGTCTTACCTCAGGCGCAGTGTCATCTCAGCTGGGAGAAGCAGTTGTAACATAGTTTTGATGTTTTCCACTGAAGCTTTCCCTTGTAAAATAGTCACACAATGCTGCAGTAGACTTCTCCCAAATTAAAGATACAAAAGTGTATTTCTACTTTAGTCTTGTGCTGCTTCCACTTAATAAAACATCACATAATGTAACTTAATTTACATAATCGAGGTGCAATACAATGAGCAAAGATGTTTTGAATAGAGCTTGACCTTTTTTTTTATTGAGGTGTTTACAGTCCACAAATAAAGTCAATCAAGTCAATCAATCAGTCCCGTGGTAAAACATAGTGAAACCACAAAAATTGCACACATATTAGCATATTCATGTCCTCCATCAGCTGCAAGACTTTGCCTCTGAGAAGTAAATGGATGCTGAGGCAGCAGATCCAATATGCAGATCGTTAACTCAACAGTTCGGACAAAAAAGGTCCTGGGTGTGTATGACGACTTGGAGGTCACAACGACATGTTTCTTTACTGATCTCATTGATTCACGGTTAAAGTGGTCCCATATCTGTCTCGACATCAATGTACAAATTGTAACATTGCCCCTGTTTCCTATGTCGATTCAATCAATATCAACTGCATGGAACGGATGTTTAAAATACGTATCCGGTATCCTTTGCACCGTGTGCTCGGGCATGTACTGTATGTCTCCGATGCATTTCCTTCCTCATCAGCTGACTTTTCTGAAATGCCTGAAACCAGCGCTGTTTACATTACTGTTTGACTTTGGTGGCATAATGCCGTGTTTGATGTATTACCTCCGTCTGCAGATCAGTGAACTGCTGCGAAACTACTGATGTATTGCGTTGCCTGCATGTGCGTGTGTGCATGTTTGTCCTTGTGTGGAATCACACGAACAAGCACAAGGAGGGTCCTACATGTGAACGCTGCTCTTTGTGCTTTCAGTGATCATTAACGCCTCAGGAGAAGGACCACATTACTCCCTGGCGCCCAGCTTTTTGGCGCCCAGCTTTTACATAATGAGATCACAATCCATCCTTCTCAAAAGTCAAACTGGAACGAGCAGATGTGTTTCATAGAGGACCTTTGTTTGTAACTTCACACATTTTATCACATTTTTTTGTTCATGTTACAATTAATGATTGTCAAATCTTGCAATAAAGAATTTTTTCAATCAACCTCCAGATGATAATAACCTAAAAAACTCTTTATATATGATATAGATATTAAACATTAAATAGTCAGGTCAACATGTTCTTATATTCCAGATACATCATCTATTACTTATAAATATTCTGATATCAGGAAAAAAAATCTTCAAATTTCAAATTGAGTAATAATCATGATTATCATTGTGTCGTTAAAGTCACCAGTCAAATCGACGTGATTACATTTATGAGGCCTGATGTATTTTTAAATTAACATCAAATGACAGTAAGGACGTGATGAATGTGATTTGACAATATCAGCTCGGTGTTATTTCCGGTCATGTCCGTGGTTTTATAACCGAGTAAACTGTTCGGATGAGACTGATGTACTGATTGCTTGACCGTAGACAATTTATTCCTGCAGGCCGATCAGTCAGCGTATGTGTGAAAAGGCCCAGGGTGTTTCAGAGAGCTGCTAAATCTCTCATGTTAGCTACCAAGGTGTTATCATGAACGTGTGAAGATCAAAACCAAGACATCGCCGCTTTTTTCTTGTCCTGTGGTAACTTTCTCTGCAGTACGCGAAGGTTGTGTGACAGACAGCAGCGATGAACGGACTGTGGATGTGACTTGGGACCCTGTGATGTGACAAAATGGAGTTGAGGTGGGGGGCTCGATCAGGGATGAGCCGTGAGGGATGAGTGGGAGATGGGCAGATCTCTGCCTCATGCTGAAACCCAACTCTACACGATGCAGCTATTGATTAAATGTTCCCTTAAAAGGCCAGTTGGATGGAGAAGGTCATACCAAGGTTTACACTACAGGGGGACGGCGACGCTTTTGACCTGTCAGCTGTAGATGGGCTCTGAGTGGGTACAAAAAGGCATGACAGGCTTCTTAAATGGAATCTATCTGCGCTGCAACTCAGTGGACTCAGCCCCCCATGGACCGAGGCATGTGTCAAAACATCACTAATGTCTTTCAGGAGTTTTCGACCATGTAGTGACGAGAGGCTGAGTGTGGACCTCACATAAATACCACGAATAGTATTTTAGATCTGCTATGAAGTCAGGATTTAAATGGCATGTAATTGCACCTTGTCCGATAATGGGACTCTGAATAGAGGATTAATGTGAGGTGATTGACCACAGAGCGAGCCCCGGGTGTAATTATTATCTGAAAGCTTTAAGATTAACAACAAGTTGAATCTGTGATTCTCATTAACATCTGTGCAGGAGTAAAAAAAAGTTGTAATTATTATGTTATTTGATACTAAAACTTTCATACCGATAAAGGTTTGAGCAAACTTTTTTTTACACATCCAGCAAACCTGCAGCAACAGTAATGTTCAGTCAGGTAGTGTGTGGTCAGTTTATCAGAGCGAGTTTGTCTGTTTCAGAACTGAAAAGCAGCTTCGGGAACTGAGAGTGATCAGAGCAGTGGGAACAGCAAAGTCTTGGCCAGTCATTAACTTTTTGGAGAAAGAACGTGCCTGCTGAAGGGCACGTTGACAGAACAAGCTGAGGGGCTGGACTGTGGGATCTGCTCCGGTGACCCCCACTTCAGTCACCTCTACTTGCTGCCCCACAGAGCTGAATGCAGCAGTCACTGGCCGCAGGCCGCCAGGGAGGAGTCGCTGAGATTTGGAGCAGGGCACGTGCTGTGTGGTTCCTTTCATGGTGACCATGTTCCTGATTTGGCACAAGTCGGCCCACTGGGAGGATGCAAACAGCTGGACAACACACACACACACACACATAGAGGGAGGGAGCGATTCATTCCCAGTACACATGCTGACTTTCATTTTCCTACATTGACTTCCACGCTAGCGTCAGAAGACTAATTTTAGCTGTAAACACATGACCAAGACAAGCCAATCCATCTATATTGCAACACAGAGGATAACACCATTACAATGCCATTTATGCTGAATGATTTCAACACTTAGTATAATACTTACTATTATATATGTTGTTTATTTTTTTAAAAAAATGGTCGTACCTATACATTTGTAGTTGGTGAACAAAAATGGTCCTGTGCTGCTTCACACTAATTTCATTTAACATTTTTCTGTCCTGTTGATATTTAAGTCCGGTGCCTTCATAACCATGTGAGCATCAAATTGTACTTACATATAATTCTTACATGCTGTAATCAAATGAACTAAATGAGATGACTATGCCACTGGTGTGAATACACTAAAGGCAGTTTTATCCGTTTCTGGGTATCTGAGTGTGTGGGATGGAACGTTTTCGGAGTATACGTACTGCATGCTGAGAACAAACGTTTCGTGTAGCTTTTTTTATTGACTCTGTTCATTATTTGTAGAACATGACATGAAGCTTTACCTGACACACACTTCTAACACAACCAAGTCATAATCTTCAGGCTCTATGGATATGTTTAAGTATTTGGTGTAGTAACATGAAGTACACTGTCCTTAAGTGCCAGAGTTAGAGAATTCCCTGGATGAAGAATTAACATGAGAGTCTGTTGCATATGTCCACCAGCAGAAAGCCAAGGAAGACGTCCGCCCTTGCAGTGAGTTATCAGATTTTATTGTGAAGACTATTTGCTTTTTAATTCGATGTAGAAGGAGGTATGTGAGACAGTTGTGCTGACCGCACAGAACCATTTATTTAACAGCTATTGCTTCCAGTCCCTGTGGGATCATACTGTCACATGGGTCCTCAAACGCCCTTGGCACTTAATTAATCAATTGATGTGATTGAGTGACCTCTGTGTGTGAGACATAATGAGCTCCTGATTAAAATCGTTACAGGGGGATATAGACACTGTCATTGCTCACTGGTCGCAGCGATACTGAGAAACACTGTATGGTAACATTTAGTAAACTGGACTGGTCATCGCAAACAATGTTAAACGTACGTAGTCCCTTTTTTTCCAGTGAAAAGAGCCGACGTTTCGACTGGAAGCACAGATCCAGAGGGGTGATACTTCTATTGAAATGTAAAACACCAGATTGGTAAAAAAATAAAAATAAAAAAAAGATAAATATCAAATAGAAATAAATTATAAATCCAATTAAAAACCATTAACCTAGTAGTGTTTTCACACTCATCAGCTATCAGCTTATCAATTCAGGAGTTCTGTCGTAAAAATTCAAGTAAACATTTAGATATTGATTAATTGTTTTTCTGCACATAAATCTAAGATATGTCTGCCAGCTGGTTCCCATACGCTCCTGTTGGTTTTTTGTTGGGTTTTTTTGTAGAAATGATCTATCTTGCTCACTCTGTCTCGCTCACTCACTATAATATATGGTGAGCAAGTGATGCATTCATTCAACCAATATATACATGTCACACTGCATCACACCATCCTCCATTTACCCTGCTCAGGGTCACACGGAACTGAGGCCACATAAACCAAATTTGAGTGACGACCCTTTGTTTTCATTCGAAGAAAAGCCTGCTCGAGGAAGATTAGTAACTCAGACTAATACCATATATATGAGTGTCAAACCTCATTTAAAGGCTCAATTCATCTGCTCTCAGAATCATCACACAAGTAAACACCAAACCCATCAAATTTCACAGGACACATGGAGGTAGAGTGTGAGTCAATAAGCCTCAGCCACTTAGCGAGTCATTGAAATCTGGATGGAGATGGAGGATCAGAAAATAAGCACTTCAGAAAATGAACGGAGTGTTAAGCACATGTTTTGACTCCAGACATGACCGAGTTTGTCAATCATAACAAAGATAATTAGGATTTGGTTGATTCATTTTGGCTGTTTTTTTTTTTTTTTAGGATTAGCTCCATAAACAGCCGCCGCATGCTCAAGTGTCAAGAAAATCAGTTAATATTCAGGGTTAATCGAGGTAAAGATTAAATCAAGCGTCTTACATGTAATTTAGCTGGGTGTTTGTTGGCAGTGTGAAAAAAGTCTGAGTTTTGAAGGGATGAAGAGATCGTACTCTGATTGGTCGATTGCATGTTATACAATAAACACAATCACAATTAAGAGATCAGTAAAGAAGCACATGATGTAGCAAGCGTAGTAAAAGTGGTTTGTATGCACCCTGGTAGTCCTTGGACCATTATAGTGTTAAAATACAGTACAAAGGACTCTGAATTAACTATGTGTGTTTTGGGCTCCATTGCTCATTCCGTTGCACACAAGCAGACGCAGGTCTTTGTCGACTGAAAGTTTATTTACTGCCTGTTAGAAATGTGGCAACAGTGTGTGTGGCCACTGTTCATTTGAAGACCAGCACGGCTGTTGGCACCCGAATGGTCACCAGTGCTTTTGATATCTAAACAGTGTGATTGCTGGATGGTAGTATGACAGCTGCATTGGTCTGGCATTAACCAGTGTGTTGCTCTTGGCCAAAGATAGTTATGTGTATTTGCATGTTATGACTGTTTGATCTGACCAACACAAACTGGGTGACAGTCAGTTTTGGGTGCATTGTCCACCCCAGTGTAGACGCAGTTATTTCAGATGCATTTTTTGAAATAGTGCCAGTGGCTGCCTGCAATGCAGCTGAGCACTTAGGAAAGACTTTGTGTGGCAAACCCACACTGCTCTTGACCCTTTGTTGTGCCCTCCACACTCAGTGCACAGAAATCCAACATATAAATGATAAGTTTTAATGAACCTACCAGGGCATTCTCCAGGGGACACTTTTCCAAAACAGTTTCTGTTGTGCCTGACATCTTTCCAATAGCCACGCTCCAGTCAATACATTTCAGTGTGGGTCATTGGCCACAGACTACATCAAGCACCATCAGTTTCAAGAACAGCTCCCCTGAAAACTAAAAACTTAAAGGAGGCAAAAAAAAAGGGGAGAAAAAAAGGTATAACAGAAATAGAAAATTAAAATTAAATGAAATTAATTTCAAGTCTGGCTTGATTCCAGAATGATGGTCCCATATTTATGATGAAAAAAGATGAGGATGGCAGAGTTATTATAATAATTAGTGTGACGAGTCATTTACATTTTTAAATATCGTTCTTTAAAAAGATGGGACTGTATTGTCAGTGAAGTCAAGCCTCTTCAGTGACTAAATCCTGTATAAGAGCCAACGTTTTCCTTACAAATGTGAAATTCCATGTTTGATTTTATTACTGGGTCTTGATTGGAGACAATGATAACTTATAAGTATCTGTGAATATCCATTTTAAAAATTTTGAAATGAATCAAACTCAGCAAAGAGCATCTTATCCTCTCTGAAAACCATTAATACCCATTTTCTTCATGTGTAATTCTGGCTCAGATATTTGCATGAGATATTCTGGTCATTTCTCATTTGAAATAAGCATCACATAAAACATAAAACAATACTGTTACCGTTCTTCAGTTTGTTTGATTTTATCGTGATTTTTATTTTAATTGTCTTAATAAATAAGACAATAAAATAGCTTGTTCGAAAAACACATCCTTTGCTTCCAAATGTCTACATATGTGCAGCCAGTTGTATATGCATCTCTCTTTACCTATCTACAGCCAACAGAGCAAGTATGTTTGACCTCTAGTATATATTTTCACTTTCATTCTTAATCCGTCTTTGTAAATTACCCACATTGTGTCTCACTGTCACATCAACAGTGACATGCATTTACCCCTTATCTGCCCTTGCCGTCACTTGCTTGAATGCATTTCAACCTTTGACTTGTTGTAACATACCATTACAGATGAGGAAGAAAAAAGAGGATTTTTGAAGTGAGTGGTGTCAAAAGAGTTTGCTTTTGCTCCATCAAGAAAAGCCTGCAAGCAGCTTTCCCGCGAATGCTTAACCAGCTGACATCTTTACCACATTATGGTTCATTGGTTGTGTTACGGTTGGCTCGTGCAGGCGTTTTAGGCAGGATCTGAGGAAACCTAGACCCTGTCTTTATCTTTCCATGGCAGCTTTCCATTACCGTATGGCACCAAAAAAAGTCTTGATGATCCCCTGATGTTTTAAGCAACTGTGGTATCAGCAAAAAGAGCAGGGCTAAATATATTGTGGTATTGATCGGTCAAGCATTAGCATTTTAGTAGATTAAGTGGGAAACCGTGGGGGTGTTCAGTCTTTCCATAGCATCGTAAAAGTGTCAGTCATCAATCTCTGTGCACCCGTGCACACATGCACTCTGGTGCTGATTTCTCTGTAAATGAAGACAATGAATTGTCAAATGCAGTCATCATTCACATATTACCATCTCTGGTGTAAAGTGATAACAATAACTTTGACCTTTGTCGTTTCATTCAGAAACACTACAGCAGTATTCATGTCGCAGGAGGGGAAACATTATAGTTATACTGCAACTGCAAGGGGCCCATATAAAAAAGCATGTTGGCCATCCCAAGGCAGCGGTTGTGTTCTGGTTGTGATGAGGGTCTGATACAGCTGTGATGATACACTGGGGAAGATGTGGATGTCAGTCAAGGTACAACAATCAGTCCAAAACAGAACATCTGCCATGTTTTTGTAAAAATATTTGCGCATAATCTCCCATTTTAGATTTCCCATTCAAAGATAATAATAATAGGAAGGCACTTGAAGCAATGGGGAAAAAGGCGAATTAATGTTTAACAACCATTTTAAACCATTACAAATTAATTAAAAACATAATTTTCTCCTATTGTGAAGCAACAATACTAAATTTTCTTCCATTATTTGCATCATTATCTTTATCCAGCAACATCCAGAAATTAGCCAGATTGTCAAATCAAACAGGTTTTCTCAATCATGTTGGAAGGATTGGTTTTGTGTCTAATTATAATTAGCAATGCAAAATCATTTTTCCTACAAGAGTTTGTTAATAAAAACTGAGACATGATAAGTAAAAAAAAGATAAAGCCAATAAAACAACTTTTGAACTCAATATTTTAATTGAAAACACACAACACTACTCCAGTTAAATAGTCAGATGCTGTAGCCCCCTGTGTTAGATTTTGCATGCAAAATAATAATAATAATAATAATAATAATAATAATAATAATAATTATTATTATTATTATTATTATTATTATTATTATAGTGCTATCAATACATTAACGGTAAAGATGATGAACGATTAGCAATAACCCTCCCTACAAGGAGAAAAAAATGTTTGCACACTTCTGGCACCTCTTTTTCATTTCTTCACCACATGATAGAGAGAGTAAACAACAAAGGCCCGATAATGAAATCTACTGGGAGAACGGGAGGTCATCAGGTTTACTTCCAGCTCAACCTTGACCCACTTGATCTTGAAACCACACAGCCATTAGGAATGAAAAAACAGACATGCAAAGCACTTCAGGATGAAGGCTGCAGGAGTGAAGGACTTCTTAAACAGTAAACCATAAAAAAGTACTACTTTATTATGGTAGTCAAAGAACATGGCAGTGAATGGATATACTTAGTGAAAAATTAACTAGATACCACAAACAATCACAGTATATGTACTTATTATATGCAAATACAGCAAGAACTCAATCTGAACCGTAACCATAATTACCATTCACATATATGTACGCATATGTACATTATTATGTTAACATTAGCCCTGCAGACTAAAAATAAATATCCCAAAACGCTTAAATTACAATTTAAATAATGCGTAACATAATGCGGCTATAACGAGCAGCTGAGAATTAAAAAAAATTCAGTGTGCAAGTAAAAGCTGACAAAGCATGAAAACACTTTGCGTGCCACAATGTCTAGTTCTTCCTTAATTCCAAATGTGGGTGTTTCTGTTATAAAATATATCAATCTTGTTTTATAATGGTGGCGTAACACAGATTTTTATTTTTTTTTTACATCCTCTTCTCACAGATATGACCAGACCATGGTCATTTGCATACAGCAGGGAGTGCTGCAATGACAGGTTTGAGTTATGACCGATAGTAGAGCTGGCATTCCTGGGAAAGTGTCACCACATACTGCAGTATGTGGTTTAATGGAATCCCAGTAATCAGATCCCTGCGATGCATCCACAGGGCCTGTAGCCACCGAGACAGGAGGAAGAGCACCTTAAAAATGAATGAACTTGAAAATGAGAAGGTTAACGTGATTAATGCTGAAACATAGCAGGGGCAAAGCTCGTTGAGATGATGTGGAGCGCCCTTGGAATTCATTTGTTCAGAGCATCATTCGGCAGATAGGAGTGCCATTCATCTTCATCGTTCATCATCTGTCTGTTGTCTTCCAATCTACATATGACAGGAGAGCCACTGCCGTTTATGTGCTTATAATTCCACTTGCCATATCAGGGGCTGACACACTTAAAGCAATATTCCGCCAGACAGAATCCTGGGAATTCAGTTGACAGTATGATGGCACAAATATGTCATAACTTCTGCTGGAGAGGCATGCTCATTTTAAACGGGATATTTTGGACCACTGGTAATTTGGAGGTTGGGTTGTGTATGTATCATTTCTACATTCAGACAATACCTCACTGATGTGTATGTTAACACTTTATTACACAACGTTAACAAATGCATTATCTGCAAAGTGCATCAATAATGAAAGCAGAAATTCACTTATATTTGCAGTATTTTATAAGGGATGATGCATAGTTATAAACACAAGCATTTTTTGCTCCATTTAGCCATAACAGCTTATTTTCAAGTGCAGTTGTTGGCAGGTTGATGGATTGAAAAAAAAAAAAATGGAAAACAGATTGAAAAGTAATTCATCTCAGAGTTAGAAAAGCTAAATTGTCAGCTAATCATAATCATAAATAAAAGAAAAACAAATAATGTAGAGACCTGTCATATGACTCTATGTTACAGCCTAGTTATGTTTAATATGTTTAATAAACACGGTAATGCTACCATGGGATGTGTGTGATATTTTAAATTTCTGGCCCAAGAATCACTTAAATTGACACGTGACCAGTCTGATCTCACACTCGTGTCGCAACGCATGCGCATTTAAAATCGTTGCTGCAAAACTCGTGATCTCGTTTGTCATCCAGTTTATAATGACTATAAATATATGTACCAAATAAGAATAATAATAATAAAAATAACTTACCACTTGTACTAAAAAAGTAAAAATAACTTCACTCCGTGTGGAATGGAAGGGGAACTTTTTTATCATTAGGTCACACGTTTTCTCAAATGAAGATGGTCAAGTCCAAATACCTTCAACCATGACACCATGATGATCATATGGAAGATCTGCTTCAGCATGACAACCAGCTGTTTCTGTCCAGACTCCATACTGAACTGAATTGTGCCATAAGGTTTCATGCAGTGTTGTATGTCATCAATGTAAAGTTTATACTCTGGAAATCTATAAATAAATACATATTTAACATGTTTTTAGTGCAGGTGGATCATTTAACTAGTAGCTTGCATGCTGAAAAAGTGTAAGTACACAAATTTTGGTTTTGGTCTGTCCTGTGCGGAAGCTAATGAGACAGGGGCTGACTGTGTAGTAAATATGTGAACTGAGGGTGTGAGGTGTAAATTGAGATGCTTTGAAAGATGTTGAATATTCTCAGTTAGGGGCCCATACAGAGACACTACTCCCACCATTCCCCCCAAATGATCAGAGAAATGTGTGACAGATGTCGCTTGTAGTTCCAGAATGCAGATTATTAAATTGACCTCCCCCCATCACTTTGACACTGGTGTAGGGTCACATGTGGAGCAGCCAGTGTGTGTTAGAGAGCATGAATGGTGGAGTGCTATCATGATACAAGTTATTTATAACATACAACATCGAAATATTAAATGTGTTAATCGCGGTAAGGGGAGTTATATATCCTGCATTGCTGTATAATAATAGACTGTTGTCTCTGCTGATACTGTCACATCACATTTTGAAATATGATGTGACAATTTGCAACATGAGGTTTAGGACTGATCAGTTCTGTTGTGTACATTGTGTTGCTCTGTAACATCAAATATGGGTTCGTTAGGTGAATCTCAGAGCAGAAATCTGAATTTGCGTATTTGGGTCTATTTATGTGGATCATAAATAGACACCAGTTTGATGCCTTAACTGAACCCAAGTTAATTTTTTCTTTCGCTGATTCGGTCATGGGACGTTTTGACATTCAACACATTGGCAGCCTTTGTGTGCCAGCTGGGCAGAAAAGAACAGTCTCCCTACTCTGACCAGTCCAACAAGCCTGTCTTTGTCGACATCTGCACTTAATCCTCCCGCCTCCCTTTTTTTTTTATAAGAGAACAAAGTGGCTTTTGATTGTGGCTTTTGAACAGCAAAGGGAAAATCTGAAATAGCAAGCAATTAAGATACTAAAAGAGATGCAGGAGTTAATGAACCAGCATTGATCATTTATTTAACTTGTTATTTTTGTATAATGCTTTAAGCTGTTGTTGTTTCTAGTATCAGCATTAGCATTGCAAGAAGTAGACAGCTGTAAAACTTTAATAACCTTAAATATCCCACAAATCTTTGCAGTTTTGCTGACTTCCTCCTTCCTCTGAAGTCATTTCATCACTCATGCTCCCTTAGATATTTTTCTGAGCTGAGAACCCATTTTCCTTGCACTCAATACGTCTTTCTCAGTTTCAGCATCACAATGCCACTGACACATGAAATGGCCTTGGATAGCGTGCAATTGGCTCAAGAACACAGAAATGGGACAATAAACCTGCAGGCGGTGCGTTTACTGTCAGCGCATTTTGGTACAGTGAATGTGTAACATAATTCTGTTTGACTCGTAAGATTACAGATAAGGGTAATTACACGCATTTCCCTTTTTTTTAGTAGCTGGGATGTGATGCTGAATTAAAGGCAAAGCTTTCCATCTCATGTGTTCCGGGTGAAACCAAGTTCATGTAATAAAGCACAAGGAGCAAGCCACATTTTTTAAAGAGCATTCACACCTGTTTTAAAGAAAATATATATTACTGGGTGATGACATGCATTTCCCTTATTACCTTGCTTGGTTTAATTTTTGTAAATATGGAGGGTTCATGTGTGTGCACACCACCATATCAACTTGTTAATGCACAGGCTTTACTTACTGTAGTTAAATAGTTAAAATAATATATTGTATACCATATGAATGTGACTGTCTGACATGTAAATCTGACCTTGGGTCCTATAGGATCTCAGCTCTGTAAACATCACTCACCCTGTATCAGACAACCTGACTGGGGTTGCTCAGATTTCAACCTCTGTCCATTTGGCACAAAACCAATTCCAGTGGTTCTGCCTGCTTGAACACAAACTATCTCGCAGCTCTTTCAGCTGTGGTGGATGACTCTATACTTCCTTTGCCACGATACACAGAGCTCAGACGGCCTGAGCCGCGAGGGCTGTGCATCAAACTTCAACCGCCTCATTAATATCACTCTTGAAGCCGTCTTTTAAAACAATGCTTCTTTATTAGCATGTCTGACAGAATGTGAAAAGAGAATGGATGTCAAGGTGGAGAAGTTTAATCTTTTGTGGAAGTCACCATCTCTGTTCTTTGATTTTGCAAGGGAGACAACTGATTCTGCTTTCATTTAGAGCATCCTCCATACATGTCCAGTTGCTTTTATTTGTAAGCTTTTATTTGTACCTCAAAACAAATTTGCATGAGTGTAAAGTAAAAACTGATTTTAGCAGCTTTTGATCAATAAAGGGCAGATAACACACTCTCCATACATATTATTAGATATACAGGGGGTCCTCGAGTTACGACGGTCGCGAGTTACGGCATTTCCGTGGTTACGACACATCTCCCGTGAACTTCCTTGTTTCGGCTTAAGCGGTTTGCCCCGTAAATACGTACAGACTTCGCACGGGAAGTAGTTGGTGAGCGCTCTCTCTGTCTCTCAGCGCGCCTGCCGGCTCTCCAGCACCTCCACAGCACAGCTAGGCTACTCTGCCTTGTGTTTACTTATGTGATATGGACGGCTGGCGGGAGCCGTTAAGGAGATGCACACGGACACAGATGCGTTCGGGATCGTGGCAATACCGTAGGTTTATTCACAACACAGGGTCTACACGGTTGATATCAGAAATCTAAAGGAAATGCTCATTACACTCGTGATCTCAACCCCTACTGTGACAAATGGCAATTCACCACTGTAAACTCTTATTGTAGGGTGGTGTTATAGCGACATCTAGTGGCACAATGTATGCACAATGGCACAATGAATGTATGTTCCGACTAACGTCGAAATTCGGTTACGACACATTCTCAGGAGCGGATCTCCGTCGTAACTCGAGGACCCCCTGTATATATCAGCCAGTCAAGTTTGATTGCATGCTATAAAACAGTCGTTCACAAACAAAGTAGCAGACACAGCAGTGCATGTTAAATGTTAAATCCGCTGTCAGCCTTCTTTTCAGTGTACGAGGATGAACAGGAAACAGGGGCTGGCCTGCAGCTCTGCGAGCCTCTGAGCGTGGACAGGTCACTGCACTGCATTTCCCCTTCTCACATGTGACTGAATTATGAGAGGGTCAAATATGGCTGATTACACAGGCCATGCGCCGTATGCACTCTTCCCCAGGGCCTGTCGAAGTATGACCTGCTGTGCTGCAGGGTCAAGCATATGGAGCAGTGAGTGGTGGTGATAATGTCCTCAAAGCCTCACACACACACACACACACACACACACACACACACACACACACACACACACGTCTGTTCTCTTGTCCTGAATTATGGCCAGATTTGCCATATATGGACAATAGGGGATGAATGTATGGCTTTGATTGACTTGTGTTCAGGGATGGCTGGTCTGCTGTGCTTTGAGAAACACACTGAGATGCTCATCAGTGACAGGGGAGCGCGTGATGTATGGCTGACCTCTGTTGGAAGTCATTTGGATGTATGTGCTTTAAAAGCAGATTTATCTGACCTCTACCCTACATGTCATTTATGTTATGGACTCCACTCATCACGCTGCTTTGGGCTTTGGCAAAGGTGTATGTTTTTTTTCTATGCATCTATTCTTTTCTTTATTATTAAGTGCATTGGGATGACTTCCAGTGAAACAATCCTTGTGTTAGTTGAGGAAGAACAGCTAGACTTAAACAAATTCTCAGACTCACAAATGACCTTTTTCTAACATAAGCAGCTGTGGCGTTTTAATTTCTGCTGCCACTTCTTTCTTCTGTCACTTGACAAAATATGACTGAGAGGCATCAAAACAGCTTGATGCCTCTCACGGAGGTCCTCAGAAATAGGTGTGATTCCAGAGAAGTGTTGGCACATCAGCTGTATCTGGAGACGAACAAGGATTAGCGCGTGCTCAAGCGTTGACATTTGTTCAATGTATTCAGTTCAATTCATTTATTCATATATTCCGAGCCTGAGCTGTATCAGCTGTTTTAGGGATGGATGGCTGATCACTGCTTTACCTTTCAAATCATTAATGTAAGTGCTGAGGTGACCCGATCGACATCTTGCAACTTTTTGTAAATGGCTTTATACAGTAGGTCAAACATTTTGAATCCACCTGCCTCAACGGGGTTTTGAACAGACAATTAATGCTGATGTACGTCACTGTTGTACATTTAATACAGGGCAAATGATAATGTTGTGAAATCTTAATGAATATAGTTGTTACTCCGTCGACAAGTGTGCCATTGCATTATTCAGTCACTTTATATTGACAGGCGCCAGCAGAGGTGTTTGGGGTCTCTCTTTGCCTCTGGCTGCCTCCCTGTGGAGGTATTCACCTACAGCTAACATGGAGAAAACCTGGAGCAGACCCAGAACACAGTGGCCTGGCAGCGGTTGACGAATTCAACACATTTCATCCAAAATCGTCTCGAGGGGTGTCGAGGCCACGGCAGGCTGGTGGTAGATACCACTGTTACTTCACACCGGGTTTAGGTTTGGAACACGGGCCCGGTCATTCTCTGTTTATTTTTTTTTTCTTCGTCTCCCCCAACTCCCAGCTGAGTAACACAGACCTGTGGTGTGTGTTTGTTTGGCCCTGCTGTGCGCTGTGCTTCACCGGCCCTCTGGAGCCTCCTCCCTGATACCGATTTTATTTTATTTTATTGTTTTGAATTGTTATCATTGTGTCATTTTGCTTTACTGCTTTTAATCTGTTGACTTTAAAGGTTCCTTAGGGGCCATTTTAAAGCCTGGATTGGAGTTAACACTGTAACGCCACCTTTGTCACTTACCATTGTCCACAAACCTTGTCAACCTTGTTTGCGATAAGATGGTGCAAGCAAGTTGCCGACTCACTACAGAGCTGTCTCTGCGATTTGGCTTCACTTGGATAGACAGAGGAAACATATCCTTATAAAGATTTTAATGGCAGGCTGAGGGTTATTTAGACACAAAAATGATGAAATATGTTGCCATGTATATCAATAAGGCTATTTTCTCAAACGCCAACCCCTTCTTCCAGTCACAGTAAATAGTTAATAGTATAAAAGCAGCCTATCAGCACGACTTTTAACTTACAGCGGGAGTGAGATAAATGCCTCAATAAAAAGCGAATTGCCTTTCATGCTAGTATTTTTTATTTCGCCTCTAGATTGAACAAATCACTCTTTTTCCAGGTGGGATTCTTACTAGGCGGACAACAGCAGACAGAATTAAACCTGTTTTTACGGCCACTGGGCAGATGGTTCAATGGGATGGAGAAAACACAAATTTCGATTGATCTCGACATTGTCCATTGGCTCACAGCAGGACTGCTTTTCCAAACCGTAATGTAATGGGTTGGAAAATGCTATATTTAGTTTTGTGATGTAAACGGGCACACCCCCTATTTTTTTTGTAATAATTGAATTATGCTAACATGACATTTCACACAGACAGTTAAGACACTACACATGCATCAAAGTAGTACACAGTTACGCCAATAGATGGTGCTCTAGTGCTGCTGTGGATTTCAGGGAGATTAGCTACCTGGCTCCGCTCATGCGCAGTTCAGAATAAACAAGTATGAGCAACGCTAACTCTCGTCCTCTCCTTGTTAATCCACAGGTACGGTAAAACTTATATTTTGGTATTCAGAATCGGTCCATAACTAATGTAAAATGTTCATGAATTACTCTGTAATGTACAGGATGATTTTGAGACCAGTTAAGTGTGTTGTGGGTTTGTTTTTGGGTTGATTGTCCCGACGTGTGTCAGCGAGTTGAGTTGTTTTCGTCAACTTAGTTTCATCAACGAGTGTTGTAAGAGAATAAGCAATAGTAGCCACAGACATCTGGAAGTGTGTTGAACTATTGTTAAAAGTATCTGTCAGCAGTGTTAAAGCTGTAATCATAGAAACGACATTCGCGTTGTGGCGCGATATCGCCATTTTGTTAAGTGTCATTCATACGTGTGTGTGTGTGTGTTGTGTGCGAGAAAGAGAGTAGAGCGAGATGGTAATTGTATTGTAGAAATGTGATATGTGAGTATAGGATAAGTTTAAATCAGATTGTCTATGTATTATGTGAGTTGAGTAAGTTAGAAGGAAAAGTGAATATGGATTGTGTGATGCACATGATGAGTAAACCAATTTCTTTATGAAATATGTTGGGTTTATATTTTGCATGCAGTTCAGAATAAACAAGTATGAGCAACGCTAACTCTCGTCCTCTCCTTGTTAATCCACAGATACGAGTTAGTGCATGTATATTTGGGCTACGCAGTGCTCTCTAGCCTGCATAACCCTTGCTGCTGGTCCAGATTTCCCCTAGGTCTGGTGCCGGTAACAGTAACACAAACCAACACATAGACATATTCTTAGCAATTAATGGCAGAGTGGCTGTGGAGAAGTTCAGTTTGTTTAAGTGTGGCAGCTGTGACGGTGAGATTACAGAGCAATAAAAGCACTGTCCACAACAAGGACACAAACATATACGTGAAGATGCACAAAAACAGATGGAACGGAATATTGCAGTAATTCCAGTATTTGCGGTGAAGTAAACGTGTCATAATTTCCCAGGTGCTGTCATAACACTTACTAGTTACAGGTTTGCGTTCGTGCCATTTTCCGCAATGTTACTTTCTAGTTTGACCTAGTTTTCCAACAGTGCCTCAAGGTGTTCGCCAGCGTTATAAGAGGAGAAATGTGTTAATTGATTGATTTTTGTTTTTTCTTTTTTTTTAACCATCGGCTGCTGAGACGTTTCCACCCTGAGAGTTGTTTGGTGGTTCTGTTTTCCTCCCGAATCCCACAATGGCAACAAGTCCACAAACAAACCAGAAATCAATGGGCTTTCTTTGGCAGCTTTGAGAGAGGTGCTTAGCATCAGAGAGTGTTCGCCTGAGGTGAACATCCCACAGTGTATTATGGTGTTGCTCCATTGCCCTGTTCACATCCGCAAGCTGTTCTAAAGCCCATTTGAAGTGAAGCACACAGGGCTTTAACAACTATGAGCACTAGTGTGGATAACTTCCTAGGGCTCTCTCGCTCTATTTGGCCGATAAAATGGCTCCTCTCCACAGTTGAGCCTCTGCATGTTCCAGTGTTTTAAAAGTAGTGTTTGCGTAGAAGAAAGGTGCTTCATCAAGTTCTATGCAGCGGAGCACCATTTAAAGTCTATGGGTTTCACTTCATCCCTCATCCCTTCTGCGCACTGTTAAATCAACAGCCTCCTGATTTATCATTTCTGGGCTGGAATGATCACAGCGGAGAGAGGAAAATTACATCACTGATGATGATGTTTCGGTGTTTGTGGGTTTTTTTTTTCTTTTTATTATTTCATCTCACCGCTGGCACAGACTTTCAAACTTTCATTGTCGCCCTGGGTGGAAGAGAGATTCAAACACGCCTCCTCCGCGTGATTGAGGAGCCTCATAAAGTGCGCACATCTTGGATACATCCCTTTGGTCCTTTAAGAAACCTTCTCTTCCTCAGGAGGACAGTGAAGGGTGTAATTCACTTTACAATATCAAATAATCACCACCAGTGATTCTTGACTTCTGGCTAACGTGTCAGGCGCGAGTTTATGGCTTTGAAAAGCAGCGGTGAGCTGCAGGGAGAAGAGCTTTCACAGCTGGGGCCTGAGGGTGGCGAGCCCCAAAGTGAAGCTTCGCCTCCAGGTCATTGAGCAATAATGAGTGTTATCAAGCAAGTGCCAGAAGACAGGTAACGCTGGTGGAATTTATGAGAGGCCTTGCAAGATGACCCTAAGCAGGACCAGCCATTCCTCACTGGAGACAGGGCTAAGGCTGGGAAAAGACTAATATGGCAGGATTGTGATTAAATAGGCCCTTGATTTTATGGGCTTTAGAACCAACAAGCGAGTCAGTATTTATCCACTCAGGTATAAATTGTAAAAACTGAACACTTCACTGATTACTATACTCAAGGTGATCTCAATGGGAAACATGTATCCGTTGTCTGTTTGTTTGCTTGTTTGTTTTAACAAAGCAGGGATATTGGTGCTGATGATTTTAAATAGTGACGTCCACTAGTAAGAGACGTAAAGTCCAGGAAGATGCTTTTCGGATGTGATTGCGTATGTGGGGCAGCTGTGGCTCGGATAAATAGAGGAAAAATTTCGATCCCCCGGCCCCTGATGGCTGTGCTGTCACCGTGTGAATGAGATGTGTGGATGATAGAGAAGCGCTCAATATAGAAGCACTGTGCGAACGCGTGTGTGTGGATCCTAAATGTGGCTGGTAGAGTAAAGCACGAAAAACAGTGCTGCGCTCCATTTAGCGTTCCTCATTACACCTCAAAGGGCCATAATATGGGAATTCTAAAGTGGATAATGTGGTGATGTGGGCAAAAACTGATGGCAACATGTTTGAGAATTTTTGTCTGAAATGTTTGGAATATCAACAACACGAATAAGAACTCATAGTTAAAAATTAAAAAGCAATTTCCTTACAGTTTTATGTCTCAGTACTTTTGTTGTGATCTTAATTTAATTAAATGTAACTCTGAATTAAACTGGTTATTTTTGTTCTTGTGTATCATGATGGAGCATCGTGTGTCAAATGTATGATATTGTTAGGCTTGAAAAGAGTTAATAGTAAAGATGGGGAAATTTATTTTCAGCCTTTATTCCCACCAGCTGCAAACTGCAGTGAAGGTTTACAGGTTTGCCAGTGTCTGTACATGTGTATTGTCGTGATGACAATTGCCTGATATAGTCTCTTCTGTCAATGGGCATGTACCATGTCTGGCACATTGTACGCAACTGTCTACCACCACCGCCACCACACTCCCTTTAATCAGGCCTGAGATGTGATGAGCAGTCAGCAACATTTTTGGTCATTTTGGATTTCTTCCTCAACAAAATCAAGGACCTGATACATGACTTTTTTTTCCCTTTGCACTACAGGTGTTTTTTACGGAGCCCCTTAAACGAACGTGAAAAAAAATTTTCTTTCACATGCACGCCTGAATCGACCTGCGTCACGTCGTAAACTCAGCCTTTGGGCTAATCTCCAAGAATGGCAGCAGAAGATGACCTGCTGTCTTTCCTGAAAGCCCGAAATATACCGGATAGTGTCATTACTCAACTGAACGACGATAAGGTAAATATAAATGTTAATTTTAGACATATGAATTAGAAATACATGAATTGTATTTTCTACAAAATACAAGCGAACTAACAAAATACAAGCGAACTAACTCCTGTACTGTAATTTTCATAAATACGAATGCGATAGGCTATTTTCAGGTGCGCACCTGAATGTTTTAGGTGCGCACCGGGAATGGTAAATTTTTTTTGAGTTGTTTAATTTTTTTTATTCCCACATGTCCCGTTAGGGGCTTCGTAGTTTTTGTCCAAATTCAATACGACTACTTTCCAGGGGAACAGTACATCACAGGACAATGTACAATAATTAAAAGTGAATCTCCATATTCATGGTGTAAAGCGCGAGGACATGATAGATTAGGTGTCTCACACCTGGTGGCCCGTGTTCTCATTCATGATGATTAACAGCTGCTGCACGACACAGAGAACCTGAGTGACACTTGACTTGCAGATGAGCCACTTGACAGTGTTTGTTCTCTTATCTCACCGGAGAAGTAACACGATCAGGATATGACTCGAGGGACGGGGGCGACATAATGGTCATCTCTTTCAGCTTTAATAAAAAAACGGCAAATTATGGACGGCGCAGACGACATAAACGTTTGCCTGTATTCCCACCAAGCACTGAGCTGTTTCTTTAGGATTTCACAAAGGGCAGCAGTGTTTGCCCCTCAGGGATAAGGTCATGTACTCATGTCATGCAGACATATATATGCTCATCACATCACAAAAGCACTTTTAGCAGGTTGTAATCACAGCGATGGGACTGATACATGGCAAAACATGGCTTATGTGCACAATATCAATGCGACGTTGCCTTTGCACAGTGAAGACTGAACTGTAAGCAGTGCCAGCCTGTGCATCCAGAGGGAAGGTGCCAGCCGCTGTACCAACCTGAGGGGCTGCATCCTCTGATGCAGGAAACTAAGCAATCTAACTACAAGAGGCACCCAAGAGAGTCACATCTGCTAATTACCGCAATGGCATCCACTGAAACGTGTACGTACGTAAGATGACATTATACTGAAGTCACACACACACACACACACACACATAAACGCAAATCCTCCCGTCTCCCTGTTAATCAAGGCATAATCAGTAATCAAGCCGGTGAAAGCGTTTCCAGTCCTTAGGTGGTGCAGCCTTTTCTCTCATGTATTTATTCTGAACGGGAAGCAAGCTCATAACAAGATCTGTCCTCAGATGGCCCACTCTGGGAATTCTGCAAAGTCACATTTAATTAACGACCAGTGAACAGGTGAATGAAAACAAAAAGATTTCATTTTTACGTTAAATAGGGCCTTTGCTTAAAATGAATCAATAGTGATTTGTTAATGCTATTTGGAGAGAGTACGCTTGGTCTCAGTGACGCCTGCTGTCACTGGCAATGTCTGTTACCATGGCGATGCAATAAATAGAGCTTTAGTTGCCACCTTGACCCAAAAGCAGTGGCTCCGGAATCAAATAACATAAGGTATATTGTATTTATACTTCATGCTATGGTCAGGTCATTTGGAGATCATCGCAGCCACGTAATCACACTGAGGGGGACCTATGCTACATATGGTGCTATAGCATGTGGGTTATGTGCAGACGTGTTGTGTCATGCAGATGTCAAATCATATAACCAGTGATGAGTTGACCTTCTCCTGCAGCTCTCAGCATGTGTGTGCAGAGAGAACATGGGTTCCTGTTTGCCTGAGCGGTGCTCAGGTTTTTCCTCAGTGCCACTAATGACATTTGCCGTTGTTGACAAAGTAGACTACAGGTGGAGAGGGCAGCATCTGTGTGTCTGTAGTTATGAGGAACGGTGTTCTTTCAAACCCATCACTGTAAGACATAACAAGGATATTTTGTAAGGTCCTTGCTACCTTAAAGGGCATTTTGAAGCTTAAGACTTGGTTTTATGATGGAGGGCTAAGGGATGCATTTATGTGAATCAGTGTCCTCACAACAAAGAAAAACAAGAATTGTGTGTGTGTTTGTGTGTGTGTGTGTGTGTGTGTGTGTGTGTTTGCGTGTGAGGACAGAACCTGACATTTACCTGGTCATGTAAATGTGCCTTTTTGTCAGTCATATTTGCTGTGAAGAAAAAAAACGAGTGACTCACTGAGATTTAATGAACTCGACAACAAAAGAGAGAGAGAGAGAGAGAGAGAGATGGGTTTTGAGTTAGTTATTATTTAATTGCCACACACTCTTTTCAGGTCTTATTCTGAATGTTTTAATTTTCTGCACACATGTGTATAAAATATGAAATTTCCTAAAACAACATAAAAAAATGGAACCTATAAGCAGCTGTTGTATCCATTGCTTCTCCATGAGGATCTTTTCTTGCACAAGTCTCCACAGTTCCTGGGAAAACGTTGACATGATTCATGACACTGCCTGATCCCACATCCATCATCCATCGAGCAAAATGCAAAAGCAACGTAAACACCACACTCTCGTTTGTAGACAATTTGTCAGTGGCATTATACAGGCATCAGGTAGGTACAGAACCTTGTAGTCATTTCTAATTCTGACAAGAACTAACCTGAGAGCTGTCAGCAATGTCAGGAATTTAAATGGTTTTCATTCTTTACATTTGTCACACGTAGTTTCATCGTTTCACGTCGGCACATTATACAGTAAAGGATAAGGCGCACTTAGGAAACAGGAGTCCCTGCGTTATCGTAGATGTGAACCCATGTATGGAATTAATTTGAACACATTTTTCTGAAAATATTATTATTCATATGATGTCCTTTAAGCAAATACATTTCAGAATCTTCCAATGTTTCCTGCCTTGGCAGTGGCCTGTTATATTTTCCTGAAGCAGTCAAAAGGCGCCTGGAAGAAAAACATCAGAGGGGAGATTCCTGCGATCTGACCTGCCATTCCAGACGACAGGAAAACGTCTGCGGTGTGCGAGCCGTCAGGTAGATCTGCGGCGGCGTCTGCACCAGCAGCTCACGTCGAGGTGAAGTCTGTCTCCTCTCTGAACCCGCGTTGAACCTCTCTGACAGCTTATGACACGCTCCCCTCCCCGCACATCCAGACATTTTGTCATGTTTCACAAAGCGGACAGCTTCTGATGAGGACTTTGTTCCTCTCCGCCATCGTGACTGAGACAGCGAGATGATGGGATCCGCTGTTAGATGTCTGAGGTTTGGGTGGCTTTTCTTTTTTGCGAGTCTTTCCATGTCACTGGGAACTGGTATCAGGCGCTGTTGTTGAGAGTTGTGTTCTTCCTGTGCATCCAAACACTATGCATGTCTATGGGTATTGTTTCAGCGGAGACTTCATTCATTAAACTGACAAACCAAATGCAATTGTCCAAAATGCCCAATTCAAAAACCAGCATGTAGGTTTTTGTTTAATTTTACATCCCCATAGAGCAACAAATAGTTTCAGAGCTGCAGTAATCTGTATTTTCACAGTGGTTTACTACATGTTAGAGGGAAATGCCAACTCATTGACTCTAAGCTCTAGAGTTGATAAAGAACATTGTGTTTCAGGTCATGGAGTAAAAGCTGACATGGAGAACATGTTACCTTCCTCTTTCTATTCTCATTAACTCTGGGATTGGGTTTTATTTGGTCTCAACCCCAGCCGGTTGCAGGGTTGAAGTCATCTGTGCCGAGTCGTGATCTTGGAACTTATCTGAACTCAGCGATGATGCATTTCCTGGCCACAGCCCTATGACATATGTATGCATCCTGCTAGCCGCTGTCCATCAGACGGCAGAGGGCTCAGCCTCTGTGCGGAGCCAACTGTCGGCTCCATCAGGCACTGCAGCTCCTCTCCTCTCACCCTATGCTACCACTCCCATTCCTGCTAATGATTAACATCATAAATCACACTGGGCTGTTTCCCCCTGCTGCCATCAATGAGGAGAGGAGCTCCTCACTGACCCCGCATGCTTTGTCCCAACACCGAGTGCTAGTGTGTTAAAAATGGTTTGGTGTTGTTTGGTGTTGGTGTTAGAGGTACTCAAATATATCATTCACCCGTTTTCTATGTCGGTTATGTTTTACGGGTCTTGGGGAGCTGGAACCAGTCCTAGCTGACGCTGGCCAGGGCGGCGGTCAATCACAGGCCTGACATATAGAGAGAAACAACCATCCCCACTCACATTCTCACTAACAGTTTATCCAGTCCAGCAGCACTGAGATCCAACACTATCCTTTACTGCGTATACTGACTTCACCCTATCCATCAAGGTATTACACAATATAATATCCATTCCATTATCAGCCAGCTGTAGCTGAGCAAACCTTAAAATAAAGCTATGTTTTATTACTTTTTTATATTGCTCCAATTTTCTTCTGTTTAAATGGAATTAGTATCATTATTATCAATGTGTCCCTTTGTCATTGCATTTTAATGTTTTATAAATACTTAATTTTCTGTAGCAGTCATTTCCTGTGGTTAAAAAAAGACAGGGATGTGGAAACTTAAGATAGGAAAAACGCCACTTACTCAGTTTTATGACTCATCAACATTAGTCCACATGCTGCTTTGCACTTGAAGTATTAGTTAGAACTGTTGGTTTATTGCCATAATGTAAGTTAAAATAAGATGATCTGACTTTGTTTTTATGAAAGACAATATTTACATTAAATGGATGATTCTTATGGCCATTTTTGTTGGTTCTTTCGCATGCTGAGCTTTTTTTCACACTGCAGTTTGTCTGATTTGGGTTTGTTTAGGTCTCTTTTACTAACTTGGTGATTAAATCTGGTCTGTAATGGGTTCTGTGGCATTTAGTAAATGTATCTTGTCCTTCTCTGGTAAGTGGACCAGCTATTACACCCCTGACTCCCAATCATCTGGTGTTGGTGTATGCAGCAGATTGTGCTGACATTTATATCATGATCACTGGAGACTTTTTTTTCAGAGGACTTCTAAATTTCAACGCCTTCACACTCATGTGGGTTCCTATATTGAAGATGTCTGGTGCCAGCTGTCTGCCTGGACGAAGAACCATCATGCTGTGGATTCAAAGGACATTTATATCCTGATGGACTCAGTGTTGCACCCTTTCATCAACTAGGAAGAGTCAACTTATGTGACTTTCGGTTCACATCTAGGCCATTATTAATATTTCAAAACTTGAACACTGAAACATCTTGGTGTGTCCCATGCAGCCGTGGTCAAACCTTCCACGTCAACCTTTGTCCATCTGCTAATTCTATCTATTTGCTGGTCACAAAACCTCATTTTAAACAATTACTTTAGATAAACTAATCAGACTATGAACATTCCTGGACCCTGAATGGAATCATGTTCCGTTTGTTTTGTCATTCTCCATTTTGCGTGTGACCTAATATAAAATGGCTTATTTACAGTCCAAAAGCTCCCCAAGGGATCCTGCAATTTCCTGCAATTTCAAGTCCATCCATTTCATTTCGTCCATTGGAAAACGTGTTGGTGATGGAGAAACCGTAGGAAATATTAAGGAGCAACAAAGCCTGAACCTCCGTTTTTATGACTCTCTCAGCTTTTGCTTTTAATTATTGATGTAAACATCCATTTTGACACTTTCTCTGTCAGTGATGACAACCCAGCCGCTTGCCCGACACATGAAAGAGTAATGATGCACTTGTAGCCTCGCTATCGGCAGGGTTCAGGGGATTGGCCAGAATTGTGCTGTGCAAGCAATGGTGCACATGATTTACTTTCTCCCACCTCGACGCCCTCGGCCTTTCTGATAATGTACCCAAGGTGGGAAAGTTGAAAGCCAGGGGCAGAGATCAAAGTGACCCAAGCTGCTGATCCTCAAGGGAAGAGGCCGAGGGCACATTTAAATGTCTGCGCCATTCATAGAAACCCCGCAATGATAAGCCTCTGAGACATGGACGTATTTGAAGTCAGCAAACAACGGTCCAAAGGGAATTGCAAATGAAAATAATTTAAAATTAGCCAAGCTCAGACTCAACCTTTTATTAGATCATGCCGAGTACATTAAAGCTGTATTTCAGCTGGCTAACACAGCCTTAGATTATGCAGGAATTGATTAAGCCAAGACCAGGTCACAAACATTTTCAGAATGCTGTGGTAGCAGCAGCCTGCCTGTGCTGCCTGTGTCACGACCATGCCCAAAGAAGTGAGTAGAAGCTCCGGATGGCGCCGATCACAATGATCCTGATCTGACCTGATTCGATCTGCATTACATAAAAATAACTGGGACGGTCATTGGCAATATTCAGATGGAAAGTTAGTAAAGTTTGTTACTTCTTAGAATAATGCTGGACACTGGGTGACACCCAGTTCATTTTGCTGCACATTTATATTTAGTTGGCTTAATAGGCCTCTTTAAACCTTGGTCTAACTTGACAATTCCATAAATTTGAGGACGACTGTATGAGACAGAATTGTTTTCAGCTCCAGCTCTATTTGAAGCCGAAACACTAGGCCTGATAGATCCAGATTTGTTGCTGTTGATGATTCGACTGCCTGTTCTTTACCAAAAAAGAATCTGAAAACTCAAACATTAGTAAACAGGTTTCGTTAGCAGCGTTAACATAGTGAGGGAGACTGCCAGGATGCATTTAACAATTTATGCCTGAAGGCAACGGGCAACGCAATGGCAGCCAAAGGCTGCCAGATGTTACAAGCAAGTGGAGATTGTATTGTATGCTGCTTTTTGTTTTTGTTTTTGTTTTTGTTTTTGTTTTTGTTTTTGTTTTTGTTTTTGTTTTTGTTTTTGTTTTTGTTTTTGTTGTGTAATGCTGCAATTAACTTGCCTTAACAGATTGATTATCACTACATCCATACAGTTTAGATTTACTGTTATGAAAAAAAACATGATGTGACTTTTTAAGAAGATTTTTCTTTAAGTTTCAAATATTTTTTATTTTTAATCAGCACGGGAGACAGTCCTGCAAAAGAATAGTAGTGGGCTGTCCTGTGCAACAGTGCCTGCCATGCTAAGTATATCCAACTCCATCATGACCTATTTATTTATTTATTTATTTATTTATCGTCATTATTATTATTATTTAATGCAACAGAAAAAAATATGAACTTAGTTGCTTCACTGTATAACTGTGTGCAGTGCTCTTTGCCTACTTTCTCTCTTGTGCTCCCTCTTTCACTTATGTTAGGACACTGACCTGTCCGTGAGCAGCACCGGCACAAATCCTGCCTGTGCTACGAGCACATTATTTAACCTGTATAATATTACTGCCCTGAACAGGCCCACATAGTCAAACACACAAGTTCTGTTGTGTGCATTCATGTGACATGCAGTTCTCAGCATCTAGACAGACCTTGCTCTATGCACCAGGTGCATACGAGAGCACCTGAGTGTGTGTGTGTGTGTGTGTGTGTGTGTGTGTGTGTGTGTGTGTGTGTGTGTGTGTGTGTGCGTGCCTGTCCATCACCCCCAGCTCTGCAGTACACTGCTGATTATCTGATTTGTATTTGCATAGTCAGGTGTAGCACATGATTGCTTGGATCATGACTGCTGCATAAGCCACATAATGCAACATGCGTTGCACAGCAGGAAGCTTCCTGTTTTTATTCCACCTGCTATGGCAAACGATATCCATTTAGTTCCTCAGGCTTTTAACCTTTGCTCATCTATTAACCTATTTCCAGACACATCGAGAGCAGACATATTCATTTGCCTCTGTGATTGAAAACACAGAATGTTTATAAAGATGTACCCATAAGACTTTTGTTGTTTAAAAAATTAAACATATGTTGAATACTATACACAATAAAAATAAAAAGCCTACCCACTGAATAATTAATCTGAAAAGCGGACCATCCACATTTTACTAAAATCGTATTTTAATGCTTCGCAGGCCGGCATTGTCACCTTCATAGTCACTATTACCTTGTCAGTAGATGATTATACTTTCAAAACACGCAATTTTTATTTTGTCCATGTAAATTACAATGCACTTGACTGGCCTTGAAGAAAAGATTTGAAGTCAAATTAGATTTGCCGGCTGTCAGAACACAGTGCACCATTGTTTGATAAGACATAAAGCCCTTTCCCCCTGATGGCTGCCATGGGCATGTGTTTGAAAGTGCCTGAATGGACTATTAATCACTCTACTGTGGTGCTGCACAGTTCATTCTCTGTGCACGATGGTAATACTGCCTTCCAGAAAACTTTTACCAAGATAAAGTAGAGCTCCAATAAATATTCAATTCTGAATTCTGAGAGATGGCAACGCGGTATTGTTTTTTGCATTTTGTTTTTTGTTTGTTTTGCAATGTCATGCTCGGTTTTCTTGAGGCACCGGTGTGCATGCGGAGAAGTGACTCTAAAATATCCCGAGGATGCTCGTGATTCGTTGTTCAGACTTTCAAACAAATAATATTTAAGGATGCATGAGATTCAGCTGTGAGGGAAAGTGCATCCATCTGGTAAACAGTGAACAAATCAAAAATCAATCATATCACTCCCTACGTTTGACACGCAGGTTGATGGACAAGTATATTCCAAAACAAAATGGCGTGCTGTACCCTGCGATCCTGTAGCCATATGGAAAATAACATCACCTTGATTTAAATAATGTATTTTCCCATCACAATCACTCACTGAGGCTTTGGCCCAGTTTTTGTGGATTTAAATTGGGTTTTAATCAGCACACTCACAGATTCAGTGCCCCCTTATTACATCTCGGGAAATGAAACTCAAACTCATTGACTTACAAAATAGGAGCATGGGATGGGCCAACTTTCTCCATTAGACAAGCACGGCCTCAGATGGAAGTGCTAATCTTCCACCCAGAAGCGCAACACTTTACGGTAGCAGTACACTATTTCTGTGCCCCCGATCTGATCACGTCAAACAGAGGACGGCCGCCTGTGTCAATGAACCGGACATTTAAAATGTGCCTAGACTTGGATACTAGGTGCACAGTTGTATGCCTATTGTTAGGTAGTTCAGTGAAAATACAGGACGTGAGCATCGAAATCACTGTATAGTCCATCCTGAGTAAGATATAATCTAGTTTAGGTGGCTGCATATCATGTGTTTACCTGAAAGAGTGGATAAATGGCGTGATGATAAATGGAGTGTGAAATGAGTGTATTCCAGCGTAGGACAGAGCTGAACAATAAACACAATCAGTGATTTACTAGTCAGTATATACCTTTAAATCCTTCAACTTTGTTTTTGGTGAATTGAATATTAAAATGTGTGGTGACTGAAAGAATGACTGTGACAAAAAAACAAGAAGAAATATAGAATGAAAACACATGAAAACAAAATAACACAACCCTTCACAGTTTGTCTACTCATGAGATTGGATTAAAAAAAGTGTAATACAAAGCTTTTATGTCCGGCAGAAACACTGTGTAATGATATGATGTATATGACTGTATCCTCTGAGGAAGCATACTGACCAAAGTTTCCTGAATATTCTGAGAGATTTCATCTGCAAGCCAGATAAAACAAGAGACGCCGTATGGAAAAGAAACTGGGCTATGAATCATCGTGCAAGTAATCTTGGATTTACAAGAGCCCTGCCAATAAAATGAGATGCCTTGTAGCACACTTTGAATAAGTCTTCTTCTTTTTTGTTTTTTGATCATCCCAAATTATTTCCTCTCACGGAATCTGAGGAGAACAATCTGTATGGTTGATCTGCGACATAGATCTGTCTGTAATGCGACCCTTATTATTATAATGCAAAACACTATCGCAAATCATGACATTGTAAATGCATCTATTCTATTCTCTTACGGAGAATAGAATCTCATTTGCCTGCTCTTGCATTTGGAAATCACAGGTGCGGGGGATGAAAAATGCAAATATAGTGGACACTTGTTCAATGTATTCAACATGGTTTATCTTAAAAAATGCAAGAGTCATTTTGAATACAACACGTCAGATGCTTCTTCAGTCTGGATTCGTGGATGAGATTTGGTTTCCGGAATGTGGGTTGGTGCAAAAAAAACTACAGCTGAAGCACCTTTCAGCTTCACTGTCACTCAGATTGGTCAATTGTGAAGTTGGTGTAATTTTCTGAATTTCTCAGTGTCGTGTCCGTGTCACCGAACTAGGTGATGTTTTTGTTCTTACATTGTGTTTTATTTTGATATTCCCATGTTTTGTTGCAGGTCACTTCCTGTCTGCCTGCGTTTCCTGCCACCCTCGATTATCTGCCCCTGCTTAATTTCCTTCTTTATCTGCCTGTCATAGGAGCAGTGTGGTCTGGTGTCTTTATGGATGCTACAAGCAGCTTTTATTTAAACTCTGAAGTCTAACTTCCAACTTAGTGGAAAAGACCTTATTATTGCTGGGTACATCGATGGTTGACTGTGGAAAGTCAAAGTGGAAAAAGTGGAAAAGTCAAAACTAACTCCCCCGTGTGCCAAGGAGTCAGCGGAAAGTTTGTGAAAAGTGAAAAGCCTACAATCCACCAGACTATAAATCTGCTAAGTAAAGCAATTTATCTTTATTATTACTTGCACTAGCACTTGACTGTGTCTTTACACTGGGTGTTTGGAACAAGCTAATTAAACCATCACAGTTTGTACAGTTCGCACAGTACACTGGAAGAAACTCCTGTCACTATGCTCCCAATTCTCTAAGGGCCCGAATTCAAAACAAATTGTTTGACTCCAGTTGTAAAGACCTGATCCATCCAGCCTGAAAGGTTTTGTGTTTGTTTGTTTTGTTTTGTTATATGATGCAAATCCCAACATCCAGTGGTACCCAGTGCTCCCAGCCTCACTCTCAGAGAGATCATGTCACATGGAATATACATTTTAGTTCAAAGGCTCTAATGATACATGATTACATGTCTGAGCGGGTTAGAGCTTATTGAGACTGAGGCTTCAAATAACAACACGGTGGTTGCAGCTTCATCAATAGATCAGGCTTCCTCGCATGCACTGTACATACTTACACATTATGCCTGAGGGCACTTCCATCTTGGTTGGTACCTGGGGTATTCTGTTGCGCATTTGACATGCCGAGATGCTAGTGTCACACATAGGCCTAAGGGTTATAACAGGCCAAGGGAGCAAGGAAATCAGCCTTTCTTCCTTGTGTCCCCATGGACTGAATTCACATGTGAACTGTGAGCATTGAAGTAACTGGGTTTGTCACAACCTGCAAACACACACACACACACACACACACATGCACACACAGCTTCAAGTGTGTTGTGATACTGAAATGTAAAAAAGGCAGCTGAGGGAGAGCAATGTGCAACGCAGATAAATTATAGTGTTGACCGTCTGCTCGGTCATTCTAGTTAGATTAATCTTCCTATAACAAGCATTGTCCCTCCTAACTTTTTTATAAAAAAGTCGAGGTGCAAAATGTGCACTGAGAAGATTCCTGTATATGTGCTGGCCTTAGATCCACTAAGGCCAGCACATATAGTCAGATTCAACCATAATATCAACATATGTTTAATGTCGGGCACTTTTATTTTTCATTTACTTCACTGTATGACAGGCAGCATTAGCTGATCAATACGTGTTCTTGTACGAAGGATTAGCAGGTTGCAGACCATGTTCAACTCCCATGTGTTTATATGTCGAACTCCTGTACGAACTATTGAAAATAATTAATAAAAAATAAATCCTCCGCTCTCATAGTTCTTCACATGGTGCAGTGCTACAAATCTTCAGTGTACACTTAAGATGTGCCGGATTAGAAAGGGAGGAGCACGAGTAGTCGTGAAATGCTTATGAAGTCAAAACCTCAAGGTTCTACTGTATATATGTCTGTCTATGCTCACTTGCTGCTTTACCTATTACACCTAATCAGTCTGGAAACTGATTTATGATCAGAACCACAAATACAATATCAAACTGAAATGCAAACAACATGTTCTTTTCTTCTTTGGCTGTTTTTCTATGTGTGACGAGCACATATCAAAGCTATATAGTTTAAATCCATAAATAGTTGTGATATAAAATAAACATAACATGTAAAATAAACGCCACACCTGAAATATCGTATTGATTTCCCTGAAGACACAACGGCCCATGTTCCACATGGAACAAAAGGCTTGCTGTTCTACTTTTAGCTCTGTTGGTAGATATCAAAGCAAAGGCAAGCAAACTGGAAATAACTGGAATCATGGAAAGTGTGAAGAAGCAGCAGAAAAGTAGAGACATGTATTCTTCTTTGGAGCAGATGTCTGTCAGCTATGTCAGCAGCACAGTGCAGTGGCTGAAGATGTTTTCCGTAATAGTCACTTTGTGTGTGACATTTTTAAAGATACAGGAAATTGTTTTAGATGCTCCTTTACTTTGACATTAAATTTCCATTTTCTGATATCATATGTCTTTACAATGCATTTTTACAATTTGATGGGACCAATGCTACACTGGCTCCCCACTAAATTACACTCCACATAAAAACAACTGAGCCTTTGGTGCAATCTGATATAAGGTACAGTGACACAAGTGGTATGAGGTGATTAAGACAAAGACACCAGAGGTTTTCATACAATAGTAAAGTAAGTTACTGTGAGCATAGGTTTTGCATAGGTTTTCTAATGCATTTACATGCATTGGTTTTGTAACGTAATGTAAGTAATGTAATGTGATTTGTTGGTAATGCACGTAAAAATAGAAGAGGACATATTGGGCAGTTACCCTATTTCCATAGTAGTGGCTGGTATAAATTGATGTGCTGAAAGAAAATAGAATAAATAAATAAATAACACAAGCATCATTGCCAGAGAGGAAAACATTACCCAACCATAAGGACTTTATTGATACATACATACAGAAAAGGTCTGTAATATATTGAATTGTCTCTCAATCTCATAATTGTTTACCTTTTAATTGATTCGATATCAATTAAAGTGTGAGAACACATCAGTTTCGTAAAATTGTTGGGATCTATCGAAATTAGGTCACAGGTGTGAAACTATATTGCTGGAAAACACGATGGAGATGTACTCATAGTCCCAATCTAAAGTAATGTCACTCATCACTCTGAAGTGAATGTGATTGGCTCTTCTCTTTCCCCTCATCTATATTTTTCATTCTCATTTAGCTTAAGGGCAGCAGGTCTAGCGCAGCAGGAATGATATGGGTTTTCCAGACTTTTGACAGACAGTTCTTCCAATGCAAATCCTGCCACACCGAGCAAAACCCGACAGTAAAACATCAAGTTTTCATGTTGTATTTGTTATCTCAAATTCTTGATTATACACCTAAATGTCTACATATTTTTTCTCCAGGTCACCTCTTCTTATTTTGTCTTTGGCTGTGACACTTCTGGCACTATGGGCTTTTGTCTCCGAATGACGTTGCTGACCTTCCACACAAAACTCCTCCTCTCTAACATATGAACTCTAAAGGAGAGAGCCAGGGACCTTACCAAGTGCAGGCACTTAATATTGATTTCCAAAAAGTTCCAAAAACCCTCACTATTCTTTTATTACAGAGGGGTTTCTATAAGAGAGTTTGGCTGATATCTTGTCACTTGAAGTTATTGGTCTTTCAGTGCAGTCACAGTTGGGGGGGTCTGTGATAGAGCGACTGCTCTAGTTAGATTTCATCACAGAAACTTTGACATAGTCTTGTAAATTAAGGAAGTGTCAGATCTTCTCAGCAGAGATACGGGACTAATGGGAGAAGACAATTCAGCACTGTCTTTGCTGCATTACTTTTAGTTCTGTCATGGCAAGCCAATACCAGCCAAGCATGTAAGTTGTTTCCCTTCGACTTCCTGGAAGAGGCCGAAACAATCGGCAATCAAGAGAAATCAGTCAAAGCAACGTGAGGTAAGCTAAACATTCAGATGGATAAACAGCCATGCAAAGGGTGCTCAAAGAAAATGTTCATTACAATAGTTGTTTTTTCTGTCTCTGATTAAATCACATTGTAAATTTCATTTATTTAGCACTGTTGACAATTGTTTTAAGTGTCTTATGTGCTAATGAGTAGGTGAATTACTGGTTGATTAAGTTGTTGGAACTTCATTTAACAGTTGCCGAACATTGTTTTGACATTCAGTTGAAACAGAGGCACTATTGTGTTTAATTTGGAAATGGAAAGAACTAATTTGCTTTGCTCCTGCCTCGACATTACCAACCCTCATATACCCCATCATCTGATATCTGATTTGTACAGTTTGTGGTTCCAGGCGGAGATTAGCACCGGACAGCTCTGCACAGAAACCCTCTGCCTCGACAACTCAGAATGCATCAATGCAATTAAAAGAATCCAGCTCCTTCATCAGCCAAGGCTACAACAGTCTGTGCTGTGTCCCATTGGGAAAACAGACAACAGCCCCGTGGTGACTGCCAAGCCGTCAGCCCACTGCAAAATGTCATTTTTACTGCAGACTATATTTAGCAACATAACATGCCACAATCTATCACAGCCCACCAGGAAATAAAAAATACACAAATCTGATAGAGGTGAGGTATGACTGCACAGTCAGTCTGTGCTATAATATCCCACACTCATTTAAATGAATGTTATGTTTTAGAAATACCCAAAGTGGTATTTAGTAAAAATCAGGAGTGTGTTTTACATCATGGATCAACATCGGAGCATGTGTGTCATCTGTTTTTGTGACTGTTTGTGGGTGTGTGTTTGCAGCTTCCACATGGATCTTTGTGTAGATCAGTGATTTACAGAGTGAAGTGGCTGGTGACAAATAACAGGAATTGAATCTGTTTCTATATTTTAATGTCCAGGGTCCTCTGTTGGATTGAAGGTATGACAAAAACACAAAATCTAGACAATCTCTCAGTAGCCTATTGTGCAACATCGTTTTTAAACAGTCAAACAAATTTCAGCCTGAGAAATTGCCATCAGGTTTAAGCAACACATCTCTAACACAATTTGACGAGAACATAATCAACTCCATTCTACTAAGGTTTATTGTAGGGCTGTTGTATCAGACTGCATTGGTTCACCTAATTAACTATCTACTGAGCGTTTCATGCCAACACATTACATGAGACTAATTAGCTGTCCAACAAATTAAATACCAGCTCGATAGCTTTGCTTTCTGTTTGTTTCTTCTGGTTACTTTTTTCTATCTGAGGCCCCTGTCATATTTTACATGTAGCCTATAAATTAATGTTCATTCTAGGTTTGGCAGGACAGATTTTATAATATTTAGAGTGCATGTTGGGCTGTGTACTACACGTGGCCCATTTTGACAAGACAGTTTAATGCTGTGATTTTCAACCATTGGTTATAATGAATTGGTCCAAAATGTTATTATTTAGCGCAAATGATTGAGCGTCTGTGGCTGCAACGTAGGACAAATAATCAAATACTCTTCCGTGGCAGTAGGTGGCAGTAGGTAGCGCAGTACGTATAGGACAATAGAATAAGTGATGCGTGCGACAGACGGTGATGACGACGTGTGCGCGCGCTGCTCAGACTGTGTTAGATGATGCCGTGCTCACGGTGCGCAAACTGTGTGAAGACAAGACATAAAAGCGTATAGTTCCTTATACAGGTACGATGTCAGTCACGGGACAAAGTGCTGATCCGTGCGCACGAGCCGCGCGTGAACTAAACGTGTTTTTAACTGGTCGCAGGTGCGATGGCGCAAAGCTGCATGCAAGTGGTGAGTGGTGCGCAAGTGTGGCCACGTGACAGATATGCTCCAGTATCAGAATGAACTGAATACACACTGATGTAAAGCTGGAGTGAAAACCTGCTCACAGGTCAAATAGTCAAATAAATGGATTCTGATAGATGGATGAACCTCTGACAACAACATCTGGAATGTGACATCCTGCCCTGTTCCCACTCACACACAAATGGCAGGAGATGGCAGCACTGCTGCACTGTGGGAGATCACACATAAACATTTGGAAACTCTTGAGGAAATGTTGTCATTTTGTTTCCCATCAACTTTCACTGAATGTCCTGACTGGGTTCAAGATCCATGCAGCTCAGCAGTGGATCTTAGGAAAGGACATGAGGAACCAACTGAACTGAGACAAGACTGTGGCCTAAAGCTTCGCCTTTTCCTGATCCACAACAGATCTATGTCAGCTGAGCTTTTCAGGCATGGCTGCTATAAACACTGAACACAGAGAGAGACTGAGAGCTGCTGAAGAAGAGTCTGGAGTTTGCCTTTCTTCACTTCCTGCCAGGACATCAGCTTTGTGTTTATGTAAACAGGCCCAGGCTTCAACACTGAGTGAGTACAACAACAAACTGTGTGATTAAATTGGCATGATACATAGCCTACTGTGTTAGGCAACATTGTGTCTGTGTTTGTAGCGTTCTTGGTTGGTGTTGTGCTGCGGGATGTTTTTAATGTAAAAAATGTGCTTGTGGTTCAAAAATAGGTTGAAAACCATAGTGTTCCGAGAACTTTGGGTCAGAACAGAACAGCTTCACCTCAGAAAGCAAACAAGTTAGTATCAGGAGAAAGTGGATTTAACAGGTGAAATATCTGCAACGACAGCTATGTGGCCAGATTTAAGCAGAGATCATCTTTAAAAAAGATAATTTAATTAGACTTTTATTTAGCTTTAAATTCATTTTCTGTGCCACACTAGTAAATGGCGACAGATTAAATATATTTAACAAAGATAATATAGTTAACACACAATAAGCTGATTTAGAAGTGTTTGATATTGACTGGACAGTTTTAAAGTACTCGAATGGCGGTTGATGAGATCATTGCCAGATAATTTCATGGTGTCTCACTGCATCAGCCCGATATCACAGGGGATATTTACACCACAACTTGTGCGTTCATAGAGATAGCATATATTTCCCCCCTATAAGGTGCACCTGCCGACAGATATGCAATTGTTAAAAAGTGCTGCTCTCATGCATCTTCATATAGTTATCTCAGGACGGAGCAGGGTGGGTGTCCGCTCCATGTGGCTCTGCAGGATCCCTCTAGCACATTAACATTAGCTACCTAATCCTCTGGCAGGCTGCATCCAGGAGGATCTGACAGAGGAGTTTGGTCTCAGTGTCTGAGAACTGCCCTCTGCTGAAGGTGAGAGGGAAATTTGTCTCTTGGAGGCCTGGTGAGAGAGGTGCTTTTAATTATGACTGCTGCGTGTGTGTGCCTGCGTCAACCTGTGTGTCCACAGAACATCACTGTCAACATGGCAGTGTACACCGCTGCTATTGTGTGTTGGACAGTGGGGGCGCCCAGTATTTCAATTAAGAAGCCAGTGTGATGCGCAGTGAACATCCTGTTCATGTGTGTGATTATCCAACTCATCCTTAGTGTCAACCAACCAATCACCATGTTCCTGTTTATCAGCGGCTGAGCTTGTGTTTGTGTGTACCGTGTGTGTTACACATCTGGAAAAAAGAATGCTTTCACATGACTGTCTCTGAAAACCACCGCTCCCTCTCTTCACCTGCACCCATTCCCCTGATCATGAGCTTTGTGGACCAAGTTGTCTTTTGAAAATACCAAATGCAAAAGGCAGGGCAGGTCACAGTGCATGAAAGGTAACGACTATAAGCAGCAAGTAATTATATGTCAGGCAGTGGCAGAATAAAAGAAAGAAAACATGGTGTACCACCACCGCGCCGCCCCCTGTGAAGCTTGTATTGTGACCCTCACAATATATATCTATTAATATCGACTAAACTCCCATCAGTCCCATGAGTTGGTGGCGAACTTCAAGTTTCAGGGTCCTGGAACAGCTTCTTCACATTCAAAGCACTTCTCAGTAGTGAAGCAGCTGTAGACCTGTTAAAAGGAGTTAAAATTTTGTTTTTCACAAATAGAAACAGGGAACCAAAAATAAGTCACGGTTAACATAGAACATGTTACATAACATACACAAACAAATCACTGTAGACACTGAACTATGCAGGCACAGACGATGCACTGGAGTTGCCCTTTTCGCAGCTTGTCTAGGTTGTGGCGTCAAACATCCTCATCATCTTTTTATGGGATACGTCTAGTAGAGAGAAATGAGACATACACTTCCTGTGACACTGCTGCCAGCATTCATCATTATCCTGTCGCCACATCACTGGTTGCCATGTCGAGGGGTGACGGTTAACGTTTGTAGGACTGGAGCGGCGCAGTTGTGTCCTTCTGCCACTTTCCCCACTCACTAAGGCACAAACACTACGTACCATAAAGTGGATCGAGACACAAAGTGTAACGAAGCCGGGTGAACACAAGTGGCGGACACAAGGATCTGGGGCTTGGAATAATAATAGGAAAATGAGCTTATAGAAACAGCTGCAAATGTGGCCAAGGCTCTTTAGGATTAGTCCAAGTGGATTTAACTGGAGAGCTACAATAATGAAAGGCACAATTAAAGCAGCTTCATTAGTGAAATGACTCTCGACACAAACATCTAAGCCAGGGAAATGGCAGGCAATTCTTTTTGATTTTGATTTTTTTTTTTTTCGCCGTTCAGGGTCATTTGAGGTCAGACGGCCTGTAAAATCGACACTGATTTTCCTGTTAATCTGCTGCCATTTCAGACAGAAATTGACTTTCTTGCTACTTGTTGAGGTCGGGATGCCGCACTAAGTGGGGAAGAAGTTGATCCCTGTTGCTAATTACACGCCACATGGCAGTGTTATTCTTTGCTAATTGCATACTGTGAGTTGCCGCTGCCGCTGCTTTTGCCTTAGAGATTTTTTAATCTATGTATTAAGCTGAGAAATTTGGCATCAACACAAGTGGTTCGCTAACAATAAACTAGGCCCCACCACAACTGTGTAGTAAAAGCCTGTGGCGGGGGTGGGGGGGCACTTCACTTCTGCTTATCACAGACATGGAGTCCGTTTCTTAGAATTAAAAGCATATGCATGGAAAAGAGCTATATGCAAACACATACACACAAACAAACACACTCACAGTGCAATTTTAAGTTTTTATTGCCAATGAAAATCTCCATGGATTTCAGCATAAATCTGTTCTCGGCAGTTATTTCTGTTTACACCACTTTTTTTTACACCATTTACAGTAAGCGCACAAGGACAATGATTGGCCTCCTACGTTTTTGGGAGTCTTTGCTTTGTATGATGTGTATTATTAAGGATGATGTGTTGGTTTGATGTAATCAGTTTGATGTAATGGGGCTTGCTGCTGCACATTACCATAATAAAGGAATTACTGTAAGTGTGTGTATTAAATCAAATTTACGATGGTGTAACCTGCATCAGCAGCGAATCTTTGAGGATTGGATAATGAAAATCTTTTACCAGGCACATCTTAATGTTGATTCAGAGAATAAAACACACATGATTGTATTTATTTATGACTTATCTTTACACTGATGGTTATAGGATCACTTAATCCTTAATCCTATTCATCATACACAACTCAGAAAAGCCACAGAGAAATAATATGTGGGCTGCAAATTAATTGTTTTTCCCACTGAACAAATAGTGGTTTAGTAAAAAAAAAAAAAAACATACTAAATGTTAAGTGCATCAAAGAAGCAGTGGCAGACATAAACCATGAAAACTGTTTTGATAGCCCCAGTTTGGACTGGCCACAATGTATATGTTGTAGCAAGCTGTCTCCTGAGAGGCTTATGGATTTTGAGGGTCAGGTGATTCCTCTGTGTCAGTAATTGTGTCACTGTAGCTTCTTGACAGAAACTCAGGTGCTGCCTTTTCCATCGAAAACAATGCTTTATTTTATGCGAGGCTGCTTCAGCATTACTTGCAGGTGATCAGTGGTTTGCACACTGCTGTTGTCTGAGTGGCAAATAACTGAATTTACGCTGTCACTTTACCTTAATGCCAAAGGTCCTCAGTTGGATGAGAGGTACAAATCACACACTCAAGCGCACACGCATGCACAGGTAGCCACACACACACAATTTTGGTGGGGGAATGTGAATTTCTAGATTTATGGGTATATGTCAAACAAGTCAGCTGAATCACAGGAAGATGAGAAAGGTGTCAACTGTAATACTGTTTGTCAGCTGCACTGACACCACAGCTATGGGCTCAGAATATGACGAGAGGGTCTTTTAATTGCCATAGTGTGTGGGAATTGATATATCTTCTTGCCATATTCTGAGCTCCAGATAAATTTTTGTGGCATGTATATATATTAGGGGTGGGACTTTAACGCGTTAATTACGATTAATTAATTACAGAAACGTTTTTAAAAAAATTTACGGATTTAATCACAGTTTGCACTCCAGACAACATGGAACTTTTGTCAGCGCAAGAGTTCCTGGTTCACCAATCTCACTGATGCACAAGACGCGTCAGTGCATGAGGCACAACAACCATGGAGGGTCTGATGAGTGTACATTGCTTGGAATGATGGGCATATGGGTCGTTCCAGCAAATCACAACATATGTGCTTGTGCACTAAGCCCCACCCCCAAACATCTTGTCGGTGATAGGCTGGAACGTGGTTTGTTATTGTTTTGGTGCACAGCCTGTGCCCCTAGTGTTTGTTTGATGTTTACGACTTCTGTGCTGTCTCCAGAGACTGGGATTTTTCACAATATATTCAGGCGTCAGGCAGTTCGCGGATCAGGGGGAGATGCCTACGATTTGAGACAAAAATGAAATCGCACTGAAACCATGCGGGATCGCATAGTGCATCTTTAAGGTGAACTCCCTCTGCTTCGGACTGTTACCTGTCTCCGTCTTTTGCAGTAACGTCACAACCAGACAGGGAGGTGGTAACTCCGGTGTTGGTTTTTCAAAATAAGGCTATTTGCAGCATAGCGTCACATTTCATATTTAAATTATCATTTCAAACTCAGATTATGTTCGCAAATATGTATATAAATGGAACTTCATTTAGTACTGCTCTGGAAAGTACTTGAAATGGCACTTTAACTGTAGGTCTGTTTATTTTTGGCCAGGGATATTTTTCTTTACACATTTCCAATGGCCAAGGTTTCCACTGTACTGAATGTACTTGCAATTGCATTTTTACTAGTGAACAAACTTTTTCAAGACATGAAAAGAGCTTAAGTTTAAATAATATTCTATGAAAGCTTGAATATGGCCAGCATTATAATTTATAGTGCCACTGTCAGACTGATTTAAATCTATGTATGTGTGTATCATTTGATTGAGTCATATACCAAAATCCATTTAAATTGAAAAATGGTGCTTCTTGTGGCAAATATTGTTATGCGATTAAAATGCGATTAATTGCAATTAATTAACTACAAAGCCTCTAATTAATTCAATTTTATTTATTTTTTATTTTTTAAATCTGTCCTGTTCTGCAGCTTAGGCATGCAGTGATGAGAGCTCTGGTTGCCTTGCTGTGCCTTAACAGATTTACTCTGCAAGGGAAGATAATGAGGGGGGACAGGAATGGAGGGGGGGGGGGGAGTGAGAGATAGATGGAGATGGGGTTGGGAAACAACAACAACTATAGCAACAACAATAACCAAATCTACAATAACTATAACTATAACAACACCATCCTCTACAATTACACAGTATGACTTAGAATCATTTAAGTACAGTGAGTAGATGTTAAATAGAAATTTAAGGACAGTCTGACATGAATGGAGCGCAGGGTACCTGAATGAAAATTTATTTTGAAAAGCGTTTACATTTATGTTTGTATTACTTCCGTATGGATGTATGTGCGTGCGTGTGCTGTGAGTGAAGGTGAACAGTGATAAGTGACGCTAGCCAGGTTACCCTCAAGATGTCGGCTCATGCTAAGAAAAGAAAAGTTGATAACGAATGCCGTGTTTTCAACAACACATGGAGTGCCAAGTATTTCTTTACAGAAATTAAAGGTAAAGCTTAATCTGTGTTACACATTTCGCTGTGTTTAAGGATTAGAATTTGAATTGCCACTACACGACCAAGCATGAGGATAAATACAGAAATGTGTCTGATGAAGAGCGCGCAAGGGAGTCTGATGCGTTCCTAGCAAAACTGCAAACCCAACAAATACTTTTTTACCAAACTTCCCACCCCCAGAGATGCAGCCATCAGGATAAGTTACGTCATTTCTCGCAAAATCGCCAGAAAAAGTAAGGCGTTTTCTGACAAAGAGTTTATTAAGGAGTGCTTATTGGACTCTGTTGCGCTGATGCGCCTGGAGAAAAAGGGCGCATTTGAGATCGTGTCACTCTCCTGCTGCACTGTAATGAGGCAGGTTGAGGACATTGCTGAAAACTTGGAGCTTCAGCTGAAGAACAGAGCGTCCGACTTTGACTGTTTTTGTCTGGCTTTGGATGAGAGCTGCGATGTACGTGAAACCGCCCAGCTACTTGGTGTGGCCCTCTGACACAATTCAGGTTTCTCATGTGGCCCCCTGTAAAAATTAATTGCCCACCCCTGGTGTAAGGTAATGTGTGGTGGGATGAGGGAGTAGCTAAGGGAATTACAGCAGAGACCCACCAGGGGAGGGCGGGGGGCAATTGGATTTGTTTTTAAATTGAGTTCCACCCCTCAGATAGATAGATAGATAGATGGATGGATGGATGGATGGATGGATGGATGTGTGTGTTAGGAGGAGAGGCATCTGCCTAACGTAGCAGCAGCAGAACAGTAGGTAGGCTGCAGCTGGCAGGTGCACAGCAGCAGAGCCAGCAGTGGGTAGAGGAGAGTGACCAGCAGGAGTCCAGAGAGGAGTCCGCTAACAGTTGGTGCAGAACAGCAGGGCAAAGTGTGTCTGGGACAGAGCAGCTGGCCCAGCAGCGAGCAGAGGACAGTGGTGAGCAGGAATTCTGCAACATCCCATTCTCTAACCTCCTTCCCTTTTACTGAAGTGCCTCATAAAGATCCCTTTGTCCCTTTGCTCTTTCATAAGACCCCCCCTGCTGGTTATGACCTAGTTATGTGTGGGGTTTTTTTTTTATGGCTGTCTGTTCTTTTGCTGTCCCCAACTGCTGACAAAATGATGGACATTTTACCACAGACTATTGTTGTTGGTGCACACATGACTGTATCTACTTCCACATACTGTGTCAGAATGTGTGTGTGTCCGTGCATGGTTGCATCAATGAGGGGCTGCTTTTAAATAACAGTATAGGTGAGAGAGGTGTGTGTGTGTGCATGTATGTTTCACCCTAACAGGAATGATGGATGACATTTGTCTCCTCTCATTATGACATTTCCTCACAGTCCTTGCTTTGACCTGACGGTCGCTGGAGAGAGAGTCCAGACAACAGCCAACAGGGACCAAGCAGTGGAGGCTCCATGTTGTGTTTTAATTGGGATCTTATGTACTGTCTGTTAATAAATCTTTTCCCAGAGGCAGGTTCTGATACAGGAGTTAATGGCAGTTTTTCTTCTCTCCAGTTCAGGATCGTTTCTATTCCAGGATTTTTCTCATTAAAACCCTGCTATTGCTATTTTTAATTTTAACAGTCAAGTTGTGCTGTTAAAATCTCATCTGTTCATCTGTGATAGTTCATTACCGTGTTTTTTTTTTTTTTTTTTGGATTGTTCATATATCCAGCTGCACAGTTCCTGGATAAATTATGAGCAAATGTGCACACAGTTATAATAGCTGCATCAAGCGGTGTGTGTTTAATTAGTCTGATCAATAATTATTTGGTCCAGATCATTTGTTAGGTTAAACACTTCAAGCTACTCGTTTAATCTGTAAATTCTTAGTTGCATTCAAGATACAGTATAGCATAAACAGAAAATTACTGGTGAAGGACAAACTAACTGATGCTAACATATTTGGATAATATTTTAGCTTACACCCAGTGAACTGCTTAATTTAGAATTTTATGATGTAAAAGATTTATTTCAGAATACATCTGAAATTCCAATTGGCTGTTTTGGCACTGTAATTATGTGGTGAGCTGTGTGAGCGCTGCAGCAGGTCAGAGTGCACTGATCTGTTGTGGTGAAAACATCTGTCATGCCCCCTCCCCCACACCCTCCCAATTGAGCCTCAGTTAAAATCAATTAAAACTGTTTATCACAGTAATGAAAATGCTTTGCCGCAGGTTAAATGATCATAAAGGAGAGGTGAGAGTCACTGACTTTTACAGGTGTCTGCCTGCAAACAATAACAAAGACTGATGCCAGTGCGTTGAGAATCCTTATGTCGTCTATTAACAATTTCTCCCCCTGCATACACTGTTAAATGAATTGTAGGGAAACGCTACACCCTGTCAATAACTGGTTGTGTTCTCATAGTTTTGACAAATCCACACGTCCCATAGGAAGCTGTCCTCGCCTGTCATGTCTGTAAATTCACTATTTAAAAAGGCATTTCATCAATGGATTTTTCAAACAGCTTCAGAAATTAGATGTTAATATTTCCATCAATTCCATGCTTGGATCTTCACAATGTATTATTGCTCTCAGTTACCCACATTACAACATGAGCATTGTGTGAGTGTGTTGCTCTGTGAAAAAAAGTCATGTAGACTGACAGGATGTTGGTTTTATTTGTATGCGTTCAAATTGTAGGTAAAAACTTGCTTATCCCAGTCATGTGAGAGCTACAGTGTGGGTGGTAGCTATGCAGACTCATGCATCTTCTTTAGGGCCAGAGTCATTTCTCAGCAGAACAGTGACCTGCGGCTTTATTCTTTGACCCCCCGTTAATAAATGTCCTCCCTAAAGTTTAACAGAACCTTGATACAGTGGATCAAGGTTGTCTCTTTAAATTCGAACCAAAGGAGCGAGTGAGATGAGTAAGATGGAATGAATTCTGTCTTAGAAACAGCTTCTCCTTTCAACTGGTTGACACTTGTTTGTGTGCATGTGAACTCCTGAGTTGCGTAACCCGCCCAATCGCACTTCTCCATTGTGCCACATCAAAACAAAACTGTGCTCTCCTGTCTCCCAGTGTCAATGCCATTAGAAGCTTAGTGCCCAACCGGCAACCGGCTGCTGCGAGACAAGTCCGGTATTTCACACTTTTTAGCCCGCAGCATATACTGAGAGCTCCCACACATTCTGGAGTGAGTAATCTTTCCCTTCAAGATGGCGTCATCGCTTCTCTGATCACGACAGAGACTGTTCACGGACTCCAGACTGAGAGTGGGTCATTATTTTTCTCAAGCCACTCCGTGGAATGAGCCGATGAATCCCGTCAGCGTCGTGTTGATAGAGCTGGTCGTGGTGTCTTGGGGGCCGTTTTAGATATTATAATCGACTCATCTGAGTTATCAGAATCGTCTTTGGGCCCGTTCATTTAATGATGCCATGGGCTTTTAATGAGGGCCGCATTGTGGAGAATGCCACGTAGCAATGTGATTTTAATAGGATCACTATGGTCGCTGGCAAGGGAAAAACCAGTCGTTGCTTTAGATCTCTCAGAGCACATTCTTTAAGGGGTTGCCGGGCCGTTGTCTGCTTGTCAGAGTTCAGTCTTACAACGGGGCCGTGTGGACGAGACGCCGCATCGTCTTTCAATGTAGATAAGGTGTTTGGAATACATTAACCTTTTCCTCATTTGTTTTGTGTGTGTGTACCCTTTTTGTTCCGCCGCGAAATGAGAAGGTTTTACTGCTTCGGGGCAGATCGGAGCCACACGGGGCTCACGAGGCACCTCAACATTAGCCTTCAGTGGAAATAAGAGAAGAACGAGGGGAGCGGAATCGGGAGGAGGAGGGGGCAGGAAATTGAGGCGAGTGGGGGGGTGGGGGTTAGTGCACCAGTGGCCTGTTTGGGATTTAGGTAACAGCTATTTCTTGTCTCCCTCGCTCATTTCCTCTTCCTCTCCATTCCCTCATCTCTGGCTGTTAAAGCTCAGTACCTCGGGCACTGCAATTATTGGTATGTTAAAAATGAAAGGTCACAACTAGTGGAGGTGTAGAAGTGACGAACGGAGAAGGACTTTCTAAAGCCTCGAGTGACCAGGTACAGAGGAGGACAAAAAGGTAATAATGCTTTTCAGAGATCCCCTTATCGCAAAACAACCATAATCTTTCTGCTTTATTATTACTGCTCATAACCTGCACTGCTCTGTGTACTTTTACCTCTACCTGATGCTGAATCAGAATTTTACCAGGGACAGTGGTCTGTAATACAAACATCCGGATAGTGAACTAGACTGTTGCACAAATCCATTGACGACTATTTAGAAACAACTGTTTTTTAGCAGAACCAGCTTTGTTGTCAATTGGCCCCAGTGGTCAACAATGGTACTACAGCCAAAAGAGTGTTTTCCTGTTTGAAATGAAGTGAAATTAACTGACTGACCGCATGTTTTGCTGAGAAGTTGAGCAGTTTCTCCGAAAACGTCCATGAAAATTATTTTGGACGCAGCCACACGGTGGCATTACAGAAAATGTTAGCCTCTGCCAGTTTCCATTTGGCTTCAATATCCAGCTCTTAGCTGCTTTGTGACAAGACGACACACAGTATTGTGATGCAGAGTGCTATAATTATGGTCATTATGGTCATTTGCTTTTTTGGCACGAGAACGACGGTCATTAGCCTTTATGACTGAAATATCTTGTGGTGCTGGTCACTGCGCGCCATCACTGAGCTGCTGTGTGTGTGTGTGTGTGTGTGAGTGTGTGTGTCTTGCACATGTATTTTGGGACTGGAGATTTTATTTTGGGTCACTCGTATTGTTAAAATTGCCTTATGAAACCCAGCACAATGCGCCTAATGGACATGGCAGTATCTAGACTAAATAGTGGGGGGAAAAAAACACATTTGCATTGTTTTAGCTGCACCTTCACTCCCCACTGAGACCAATGCCTCAATCGCAGAGATTCATGAGAGTCCCTGTTGAAAGCAGGACGTTGGATGAAAACAACAAGCGAGTGTGAGTGAATGAGGAGATGGGACGAGAAAGGGATGGATCTGGACACTGAACTGCCCAAGCAATTGGGTTGTAAAGGGAAGATGAAAGACAGGAACTGCAGGCAGAGGTATAAGCAGACAACACCATCAGAGTGTAAAAGAGAGGAAATGAGGAAAATGAAGTGAACGTAAAATTAAGCAGAGACATGGTGAGAAAGGATAGAATGGCAAAGGGGGGCTGGGGAGATGTATGTTGCAGGGGAAATAGTGCTGTATTTCAGGCCCAGAGGCTTTGAATCACTGCAGGTCTCTCATGCCCTCGGCTCTTCTATATAAAGCTCAAACAGCAGCTGGATTTTCCATATTACTGCTATAGAATTGGATTAATACATCGCCCATCCCTATTTTCACCATCAGCAGCCAGCATCCCGAAGGAGCTGCTCTCACAGGTCGCTGGCCACCTGTCTCCTCTGTCTCATTGTTATGGGTGGCAATAGACAGCAGGAGCGATATTTGGCACGCTGCATGCAGAAGAGCACATCATTAGGAAACATGTTTGTCATTCAGTGTTGTTTTCTGCCAAAGGCCAAATCCATAGATATTATAATTGCACTCCCTGTTGAAACACTGTTACTGCGCAGCAGGTTTTGTCCACGCTGCAGCTTTGCTGGGTTGGAGGATGTTTTGTGTTTATTCAATGTGAACCGTACAAGTTTAAATGAAAGTATGGGGTTTGAATTGATGCACGTTGTGATTGATGAGCACTTTCATCAATTCATTTCACAAACACAGGTAACATTGAGGCACTAACGGCTTCTACTCTGCACAATGATCTGGAATCAGTCTGTAGGGACTTGGTCCTATTCAGCCACAGGAGCTTTACAGGTGTTAGACGATAAGGTCTGGCTTCCAAAGATTATCCCAATTCATCCCAAAGATGTTGGCGTAGGATTGAGGTCACAGCTCTGTTAACTATTTAAACGTATTACACCGTGGACCTGTTTCTGTGTGTTGTCATGTTAAAACCAAAAGAGCCTTCCCCAAACAGCTGGAA
>JAFBJQ010001306.1:193241-215741 GCA_016785345.1 Trinectes maculatus
AGTAACTGTCAGTCCAACAACGCAGGCTAAAAATCCATAACAGAGGCTTTGTAATATTTCCCTTCCAATTTATTTCTCTGGCACTGTGAAACATGTCTGTCTTATTATCTCTCATTGATCAAAGTAGTTCATTTTATGTTCTGCCAATACAACTTCAGTTTCTCTACAGCATCATTGATTTAGTCATTACACATTTTATCATTACACAGCTGTGCGTGCTCAATACAGCTATTCTGATAACCAACGTAACAAAGGCCTACACAAGTAATCTTAGTCAGTGACTATCAGTCAGTGATTTTACAACCTAATTGCTCACATTCAGTTTCCAGATTAGATTTACTACACAATTCCTAAAGTTTAAAACGTTATTGAATATTTGTGTCATCAAAAACAGCACAAACACTGTGCATTCATGCCATTGCTGTTGACCTGATTTGTGTGGGAAACGCATTTTGTGGTGGTAACAGGCAGAATAACGACGATCTCTGGATGAGGATCCTGCGTCAGTCAACCATAGTATTTCTTAAAAATTCCCAACACTCACATATATGCGTCTAATCCATCTATTCAGTGGCAGGACAAAGAAGAAAGAGAACATTGGCCTACCCATGCAGAAACAAGAGGTGAACCTTGTTGTTAAATGACTGCGCAAACGCTGAGCCACCGGTGCCACCTACATACTGGTGGTAAGGATAGGAACGCTTGGCAAACAATCTGTCACGTTCAGAATGAAAGGGTAAATGTTTCTCAGGCACGCGGAGCCATCTGGTGTGTGGTGCAGACACCAGCCAGAGGGAGGCAGGAAGAGATGGCTTCAGTGGGCCTGTGAGAAAATGGCGGGAGTGAGAGGGTGAGTGCGCTGAATCGGTTGGTGTTTCACACTGATTCACTGCTATAGTGGATTTCGCCCTGCTCGCTGCCAATGATCCACTGTTTGGACGAGAATGACACACAAATGTAACTCAACTTGTAAAAGTTTGAACGTTTTTTTTTTTTTTGACAAAGCGTCATTTTTCCGATCTGAAATACAGGAAAAAGATATTAAGCAGTCATCTATTTTATTCTTGTGTTTTATTTTACCTTAAAAGGGGGAACATGAGTTTACAACACTTTGAAACGCAGTCATTTAGTCAAGAGTCAAGATTATTGTACTTTAAAAAGAAGAAAAAAGACAGAGCCTATAAAAGTGAAAAGTTATTGAGCAATAAAATGGTAATTTGCTTGAATAGCTGCCCTTGGGATTTTTGTCCTATGACCCGTGTTAGTTAACTTTAAAAAACACTGAAGTACTGTGTTGTTGAGTCACTGATCTGTGATAAATATGCTTAACAACTGACGTTTTATTGATACATGGCCATTGTTTCCATGTTACTTACGGTAATAATATCTTCTTTATAGCAGCTGACTCTTGATTCTATGAGGTGACTCAGGTTTGCCATTAAGTCATGATACCCGCTTGTTGCCAAAGTGGCAACACTGACAAATTACAGCTCATTGCTTTGTAATGCAGCTTTGTAACATGTGTAATATGGTACTGTGGTTAAGATGAATTGAACAATTTAAATGCACATATTCCAAAGCAGCCAATCAGAGTTGTAGTTAATTTAGTGAATGTGACTAAACGTGTTCAATTATTACTAACGTATAACGAGAAGTGCTTATAGCATTATGTAGATTGGAAGTGCACTTACATGCTCGGGCAGAATGTAATGCAATCAAAATAAGCTGTGCAGCCTCTTTGAGGAGCAGATTCTTTGCGACTTAACATTCATTAGAAAATGGCAATTACATGCAGAAGTAAATGTTGCTTTACAGCGGTTATCTGATTGTTCATATCATATTTAATACTCCAGTGCTCCGTCTTTGACTCCCCCACCCTCCCCCGTTTCTTTCTCTATTTCGGAGCAACACAGCCACAATTATCCTCACAGCAGAGTTCTCGTCAATGCGAAATTAAGATGTGGGGAACTTTTCCTCCCCCAGGGCTAGCGACTCATCCAATAAGGAGGCTCCTACACAGATGCATTCACTGGCTTGTTGTTGAGTGTTTTAGCAGACGCTGCTAGGAGCTGCCATTGAAGATTTATCCAGCCAAAACAGTATAATGCCCCCCCACTAGCCCATACCAATGCCCTTCATCACTGCCACTGATAGACACATGACATCTTTACTGATTGCCTCTCTGGGGTTCTTTGAAATGGGGGGAAAAAGAAGTGCTGATATATTTTGTTATGATTTATTGATTCATATGAGAGGTTAAAAATTACTTGCTCCATTCATAGTGCAATTAATAGGCTCATTTCTAAAGACTCAGGAGGGTTTGCTGAGTGCCAGCCAGCAAATTCTCAATACACTGCCTCCCAAGCTCTGGGGGCAAACTGGAGGGTAAGGTTAAAAGGGCACAAGCGACACTGGTCTCGAGGTTGCTACATCAATACACAGCAGAGAAACTAGCCAGAGGCTGCGATGGGATCCTGGGAGGGGGAGGTGAAGCTATCCGTCATTTATCAGCTCCAGGTATAGCTGCAGTGAGTGGGACACCAATGCATCAATAACCCACAGGCACACATACTGAAACCCTCATGCATAGTGGTACTAATGAGGCGCAATAGAAAAGGTCACTCTGCTCAGCTCAGTGTGTGTAGTAGGCGCAGAACCATGAGGCGGACGCCAACATCCCAGTCGCATGTGATTCACCTCCTGACGATTCTCTATGTTTTCAATCTGTATGATAAAGAGCTCTAGAGGAAGCACACTGAACAAGGGATTCTGGCGAGAGATAAAGGGCAGTCACAGCAGAAAACAGCAGGGTAAGAAAGCAGCCAAACTCCTCCAGACAACCTCCTTGGAAGCTGAGGGAATTTTCATCCACCCTGCAAATATTGATTCTTGTCTTTGCTGCTCTTTCCATCAACGCTTCAAACTAACCCCGCTATCCCTAACCACCACCACCTCCCTGTGCCCCCTCTCTGAAACAGGGCAGGTAGTGTCCTGGGTGTTTTTTTCAAAGTAGCACACCGATGTCATGATGTGGTTCGCTTACTCTTAACTACAATCTCCAGTGACTTCTGCATTACACTCATCACTTGAAAAAGTTTTTTTTTTTTATCGTAGTCAGACTCTGAGGCAGAGGAGGGCTGCACAGCTGTGGGCAGATCGTATTTTGTTTGATTGTTGTCCATAAAAATGTGGAATCAGTTGTGCAAAACCAAACATTATTTTTTTCCATTGAGCGTGATCTTAGATTGCTGAAGGGCAGAGCTAGTAGTTTCAACACAGAGTAAGAGAATATTATGTTTCTGTGGGTCGATGAGTTCACATTTACATTTACTGATTTTATAGAATATTTTATTCACATCGGTCTATAATTTAGAGACGACATCTCAATACAGACATTCTGTGTCAGTGATTTTCAACCACTGTGCCGCGTAACATTAGTGTACAGTGAAAGACTGTACACTAGTACGGTGCACTAGTCAGGTGCATCATGGGAAATTAGCCAGTTTCAATTAATTGGTTCAAAAAAGCTTTTAATAAGTTAGTGTAAATACTTATTGAGCGTCAGTGGCTGCAATGTTGGACAGGCAGTGTAATCAAGTACTCTTCCATGTCAGTAGGTAGTGCAATAAAGACTGAATTAATTTAGGATTAGTGATGCATGCAACAGGTGGTGGTGACAACACGTGCCCTCTTTGCTCAGACTGTAGCAGCAGATCTGGCACCCGTGTTGGACGATGCCGTGCGCATGGTGCGCAAACTTTATAAGACAAATCATATTTTGCTTCTTTATTTGAGATAATGGGAGTGTAAAGCTCCATATGCAGGTCCGATGTCTGTTGCATGACAAAGTGCTGGTCTGTGCGCACTGTGGAGCCGTGATTGGAACCAAAAGTGCTATTGTGTGGTCACAGGTATAGTCCACCAGTTGGAATACAACTTAATACACACTAATGCAAGGATGAAGTGCTCACAGGTCAAATAAATGGATTCTGATAGATGGATGAACCTCTGACAACAACATCTGGAATGTGACATCCTGCCCTGTTCCCACTCACACACAAATGGTAGGAGATGGCTGCACTGCTGCACTGTGGGAGATCACACATAAACATTTGGAAACTCTTGAGAAAATGTTGTCATTTTGTTTCCCATCAACTTTCACTGAATGTCCTGACTGGGTTCAAGATCCATGTAGCTCAGCAGTGGATCTTAGGAAAGGACATGAGAAACCAACTGAACTGAGACAAGACTGTGGCTTAAAGCTTTGCCTTTTCCTGATCCACAACAGATCTATGTCAGCTGAGCTTTTCAGGCATGGCTGCTATAAACACTGAACACAGAGAGAGACTGAGAGCTGCTGATGAAGAGTCTGGAGTTTGCCTTTCTTCAGCTTTGTGTACCAATAGTGGATGAGTCTTCAAGACGTTTGTGGTGATAGAGAGCATTGTCCATGCATTGGAGAATAAACAAGTACAATGTGAGTTGTTTTTGTGTTCTTTGCTGGGATGGCAATGTGAGAGGATGTTCCTACAGTGGCAGAGAGGGAGCATAACCCCCTCTGACTGAGTTCTAGAGAATAAGCACCTGTGGGGAGGGGACAGAGAGGGACATTTGTCCCAGGCATGGCTGCTATAAACACTGAACACAGAGAGAGACTGAGAGCTGCTGAAGAAGAGTCTGGAGTTTACCTTTCTTCAGCTTTGTGTACCAATAGTGGATGAGTCTTCAAGACGTTTGTGGTGATTCTCCATGCATTGGAAAATAAACAAGTACAGTGTGAGTTGTCTTTGTGTTCTTTGCTGGGATGGCAATGTGAGAGGATGTTCCTACAGTGGCAGAGAGGGAGCATAACCCCCTCTGACTGAGTTCTAGAGAATAAGCACCTGTGGGGAGGGGACAGAGAGGGACATTTGTCCTTGCCATGACACACTGTAGGAACGCCCAGTGAAGTACAATACAAACCGAGAAAGCTCTTTGCCCAAGAAGCCTACATTGGAGAGTAGAGATAGCAGGATGCAGTGGTTTACAGTATCAGAGGCTGCTGATGGGTCCAGGAAGATAAGGACTGAGGACGGAGCTGCAGCTCGAGCTGCCCTTGGGGCTTCTGTCACAGATAACAGAGCCATTTCGGTGTGGTGGCCGCTCACGAAGCCCAGCTGATTCGGATGTAGGAGGTCGCACCGCGAGAGGAATTCCCTTTTGATTGACTTAGATAAGAATCGCAGTAATGAGACCAGGCGATCGTTGCAACCTGAGCTGGGTGAAGCGAAGGCCTTTGGGCAGAAGTGCAGTTTTTTGAAAGTAGGCAAAAGCTGTTCCTCAAGACAGTGGAGCATTGATCATCTTGACTGCTGACACAGAGGTGGGAGATAAGGATTGTTGGAGATTGATGGGAATGGGGTCCAGTGCACAGGCAGCATGAAACCCACCAATCAGAACTTTTGATACGTTATTCTGAATAATGTATTGAACAAGAGAAGAGTAGCACAAATGACCTGGGGAGACAGAAGTACATGTTGTAAGAATACAGTGTGTATTTGCATCCAGCTGGACGGCTGAGAGAGGGAGGTTGTGAGGAACTGACTGGAGGAGGTGGAGAGAGGCGAAAGAGCAAAGGGGGATTGCTTCATGTTGGGTTTACTGGTGCACTGCTCTAAGTTCTGGGCCTGATGTGGGGCGTGGTTGTCCACTAGTGGTTCAGAGGAGTTGACCGATAATGGCAAATAAGGAGGCAAACATCAGCTGAGAGGATTGTTGTCCGGTGGAAGTGAGCAAGAAAGTTCATTCCCAAGAGTCTTTGAACCCATCAGTACCTGATAAACTACGATTCTTATCCCGATTGTGTCTAGATATGTTTTGATTATATTTGAATGATCTGTATCAAGATTCTGGATGGTGTCAGACGGCAGTGGGTGAGGTAAGTTAGCGTGAGCAGTGTTAGTGGATACAGTCTCCAGACATGAGGTCAGTGCAAAGCAGACTCTCTGTGGCATCATTAACCATTAAGTGAGGATGTGCAGAGAAGTGGGTGGGAGACATTCTGTGCAGGTTGTAGAAGATCAAAACGGAAGGTTGCTGAATGAAAGGCAAATCTGCACTACTGACTGCTGTCTGACTAATGTGTCTATTAAGAACTTTAAAGGCAAGAACGGCCAGTGCTCCAAACGTTACCTGGGTGGCAATCAGAGTTTGTGGGAGCCTCTGCTGGTTCTTGTCTCTTCTGTCCATCACCTTCTTCTGTGCTACTATTTCTTGCTGATACAGTGGAACCTCGACTTACAAACTTAATTCCTTCCGTGATCGGGTTCGTAGGTTGAAACATTAGTAAATCGAATCGATTTTTTTCGATCCCTCTTCCCTACTCCCTACATAGGCAAATGAATGTAGTGGACTATATAGGGGTTAGGGAGCGATTTCGGACACAGCCTCAGTCACCTGACACGCTCTGAGACTCGCTCACGGGTCACACGTAATGGCGGCGGCCGGGGAAATGTTTTTAATTTTTCCATGCTCGGGTTCGGAAGTCGAATTTGGTTCGTAAGAGGAGGCAAAAAAATCTTGAATCACCGGTTCGTATCTGGAAAAGTTCGCAAGTATAGGCGTTCATAAGTCGAGGTTTCACTCTATTCCCAAATGCTGTTGCTGCATTTACAACATAACTCAAGCACATGTACATTTCGCAAAGTCAGTTTTCACAGATATATGTTAATGATGATAGTATTGATTAATCAATGGCCTGGTCGCAGCAGACGACTACATTACAAAGAGCAACATTACTTGCAAGCTTGTCTGTGTGGCACAACGAAAGCTAATTCTTTCATGGGGTCATGGGTCATGACTGATTAGAAACCAAATATATTGACACACACAAAAATTTATAAAATGTTTTCATTTTCATTTCATTTTAACTTGACGAAACATTTTTGTTTAATTTGAAAACTGAAATGAATTCATTTATTAAATTAATTTGGTTAAAAATGTCAGTGCCCTCTGCACCACCCAGGGCAGGCAGCAGCGACTGTACAGGAGAGAAAATCCAAACACCCAACAGATGTCCAAATTCTTCTCGTCTGAATCCCTGTTGAGTTTCACCAAACTCACAAATCATACCTGAACTGACTGTTCTAACCTGATTATCTGTCGTGATTTCATCATACACCTGCAGCTCTGATACAGCTGATTCAGATTCTGATTCCCCTCTATGTAATACTATAATAACCATGTTGACATAGTTTTTACCTCGACTATGTACAGACACTGCTGAGTCTGAAGAATAAAATGTACGTAACAATTATAGCAAATGTAAGTGCCCATTTTTAAAACGGTAAGAATTAAGGTATAAGGTATATAATGCGGTATAATCCCTGAAAAATAGAATATTTCCCTGTGAAATATATTCATAAAGTAGTAGTCGAAAGTAGCAGGAGCTCATTCCGCTCTCACAACACAGCGATGTAATATAGTTTCCTTTCCCAAAGTCTGTTTGATTCAATCATGTCACACCTCCGGTTTCCTACATTACTCACTTGTCCACGTATTCCATGAGACTGCACCATCTGGTACCCACAGCACGGCCATGATGGCTGCTTCACTCTGTGCAGACAACAGGGCCGACCGCCTGGTCCCAGATCTGTAGCAGAGGCACCGCGGGTTGTGAAGGCTGTCAGTCTGTCCACACAGATGTAGGCGACTGTTTTATAATTCCACAGTCAGTTTGGAAGCTATTTTCTGTTGACGTCTCGTGATGCTGGCCCATATTTATCCTGTTATGCTGTTCACAACTTAATGTCACCGTTGGAGTTCCTCGTCACACATGGTTTTGATGAGAGCTTGACTGATCTCACAGTTTTGAGTCCTTGCGACACAATGTGCCACAATTCATATTCATTGAGGATGTTTTTCCATGGTACTTTTATTTAACCACATCCAAACCTCGTAACACTCAGACCTGTCACTCAGCTGCTGCTGTCCCTCCCAGACTGATTACAGGGGATCCTCGAGTTACAACGGTCGCGAGTTACGTCGTTTTCGTGGTTACGACACATCTCCCATGAACTTCCTTGTTTCGGCTTAAGCGGTTTGCCCCGTAAATATGTACAGACTTCACACGGGAACTAGTTGGTGAGCGCTCTCTCTGTCTCTCGCCTGCCGGCTCTCCAGCACCTCCACAGCACAGCTAGGTTTCTCTGCCTTGTGTTTACTTAAATGGACGGCTCGCTGGTGGGGGGGGGGGGGGGGGGGCCCGCGGCCGCTCCACAGCACACAGATGGGTTCGGGATCGTGGCAATACCGTAGGTTTATTCACAACACAGGGTCTACAAGGTTGATATCAGAAATCTAAAGGAAATGCTCATTACACTCGCGATGTCAACCCCTACGGTGTGTCAAGAGGGTCAAGAGGGACAAAAGGCAATTCACCACAGTAAACTCTTTTTATAGGGTGCTGTTATAGCGACAACTGGTGGCACAACTTATTATCTACATACAAATACATATGAATGTATGTTCTGACTTACGTCGAAATTCGGTTACGACACATTCTCAGGAACGGATGTCCGTCGTAACTCGAGGACCCCCTGTATACTATCTCAAGATGGCAAAGTCATATTTTCGACCTGAGCTACTAAACAGCTTTCTGCGTCTCACACTTACATGGGGCTTAAGAGACTCTGAGCACACTACTTATGGATATGGTTATTTATGATGACTCTGTTACTGTGGATTTGTGATTGGCTTCACTACATGTGACGGATTATGGTCAGTAAATTTTACTGACTTGCTCAGGGAAAACAGAAAACACACAATTTCCGGTTAAAGGAAAAAAACTATTTCTCGGTTTAACATTCTCTTGCCATTATGGTGACAAATCCATTTAGTCTTGATTACTTAAAAGCAGCTGCTGCATATTTAATTAGTGGATTTATTACTATTTGAACAGTTTCCTAGGGTTCTGGAGCATTCAGAATAGTTATGAATAATGTCTCTCCTCAGAACATTATTCCGCGAAATCAGCCCTCGACAAGTTGCTGTGCAAGTTGTTCTTGAACATGCCGACAACATTGCAGACAAAATATTTAACAGGAGCATTGGATGCGCATGCACATGTGCACTAAATAGTAAAATAAGCAACACAGTGACTGAGTATTCTAAAGAAGTGACAGGGAAGATGTTCACATCTTAAAAGTCAGAAAGCAGCAAAGCTGGGTTTCAGAAATGTGACTTTGTTAGTGGAGTTAGAGCTTAAATTAATACAGATGGGGTTTTTTTCCCGTCTTCTCTAAAGTCACCAAAGACTTTGTAAATACTGTTTCTGTGTGGACAATAGCCAAAGGTGCTTCCTGATCTCCTGCATGTATTTAGAAGCAGGATGTTTCTCCAGCACTCCATCTCTGCCAACTGCTCGGTGTCATAAAACACTTAAAAATAGAGGAAGACCAAGAATGAGACATGTGCTGGAGGCTACAGATTATGTGAACGCTTGTGTAGTCGGAGTTGAAAGCTTGCAAGAGTCAGGCAAACACACTGGCTGACGCTGCTGCATTATAGATGGAAACAAAATAGGCATGGCTGTTTTATCATTAGCAGCCCTGTGTGAATGTGAGATCAATGCAATGTGTGATCTTAGGGTGGATATAGGGCTTTATTGTGGACATTCCTAACTTTCACAATTCATCAGAGCACGCTGGTGGAGGCGACAGCTCAGTAGATGGCTTTGTTGCATTATTGATTGCGCAAAACGTAACGCTGTGTAGTACCAGAGTTTTCCCTGACAAAGTTTAAAGGAAGTTAAAGGAAACATGGCCGCACATTTTTACATGATAAATTCTCAATTGTAGGGGTTTTTTTTTTGTTGTTGTTGAACAGAGACACATTAATCTTGGTTAAGTTTGGTAAAGCAGTGTAATTTGAACAATTCATTATAGACACACATCAGGAGTGGTCTTTCTCAGTTTTGGTGTAGCATGATAAGTTAGAGCATCTTTTATGAATGATTATTTAAGCCTGTAAAACCCAAATATAGAAAATCAGATAAATCCAGTCCAGTAAATCGAAGGGATGATGCTCAATCAAAAGTCTGGATGTTGTGTGACTTCTTCACCTGAGTGCAGGCCTTATATAAAAATGTATGACCCAATAGCATTGTGAGACCAAACAGAAGGACCCAGTGTGTATGTTAATGTGGTTGAACCAAGGTTTTTGTGGCTAACAAAAATTGTTGTAATTCTGCAACAGTGGGTGTTACAGGTAAAGCCTTGTTGGACAGGTACCGATATTTATTCGGGGGGGCGGGGGGGGGTCCATCATATGAATGCTACTTCATACGATGCCTTTTTTTAAAGTATTACAGGATAATAAAGACAGAACAAACAAAATGGGGAGTAAAAATCACTTAACTAGGTATAACAATAGAAAGACTGTTGCTCTGCAGCTTGTTCAAATTGTGTGATCTGCCGACTTTAAAAATGGTTGAGTAAACCTTTTTAATGTCTGACATTTAAAATGTTTGACATTAAAAATGTTTACTGAAACAAAAGTTCACGATACTGAATATTTGTCTTTTAATGTTAAGTCATTCATTTCCAAGTAATATAAAAAGAGGCATTAAATGGATGACACCTCAATCCATGTGTGTGTGTGTTGGACAAGCATGTCGGAAAGAACAGGGTCAGAAACTTTTAGCACAGACCCATCCGATGTGGCTCCTACCTTCACACCACTTACTTTTGATTCATTCACAGCTGCATAATAAATAGAATCAATTCCAGCGGAGGCATTAAAGGCATTAAATTGCCTTTAATCAGGCTATTGACTGAATGTTCTGATCTTGGTAATTGACCTTTTTGTCCATTAATTTAAACTAACATCTTTAGTGAGGGGCTAAGATTCAGTGGCTGCTGCCATCCCAGTGAGAGAGCTATTCATCCCGCCTGATCAGATATGACTTCACTGCGACTGCGGTAATGTCGGTCGATGTGTCGACTGTGTGTTTTCCATAATGCTGCAGATGTCTTTCGTGAGAATTCACATTACTCACTATTGCTATTGTCGTTATTGTTTGTAACTTTTTTACCTCTCGAAATTATGGTAATATTGCTGCTCAGATATGCACGCAGACCCCCCCCCTTTACAACAAACTACATGACGCGACTTCATAAAAACAACCGAGCTGAATAATTAAAGGAGTTTTTTTGTTAATGCATTTTAATTCTAAAATTGTCGTGATGAAATAAATAATTCACATCGTTTCGCTTCATCCAGATAATCTGCAATTCAAATGCATGTTGTCACTTTATTTTTGCTTCCCTCTTAAGGTTCATGCAGAGTTTTTTATGACCAAGGGGAAAGTGCTCTAATATAAACGGATCCACTTGCAAGAGCTTGGTCCAAGTCTTATTAGGCTTTTCCTAGAAGGTACATTAAACACACCTACAGTGTGTTTCTTTGATTTGTTTTCTGGACATCTAGAGTGAAAGGGAAAAGAAAACCTGATTCTTTTGAAGGAGTTACATAATGTAGCTTCCTTGTTCCCTCAGTGACAGCTGGACTCAGGTCAGATGAATGTTTTAGGGACAGATGAAATAACCATCTTTTCTTGCTAATGGGAAGGTCAGCTGTGTTGAACAACCGTTGCCTTTTTGACTCCAGCTGCAAATGTCTAACCAGCTTCACGGTCGCCCTTGAGGGGGACAAGCTGGGATTGGTCCATTGTGTCTATCAAAACACCACTAATTGGTACAGAGTATAGAATAATTTGTAGCATTTGTTGCCCGAAGAAAAATTCATCATGTATATACAATTGATCAATTGTCTTGTGAATGAGCAGAGGGATGAGTATATGCATAGATGAACATTGGTGCAAGTTCCATGAAGGTACAACAAGGCGGTAACATACCACAAATAAGCTGCTAAATCAACTCACATCTTTGAATGAGGTTAAAAGAACCCACAGAAAAAACATAGTTTAAACTACATCCTGCTCCAATGATTGGTCCATTGTGTCTATCAAAACACCACTAATTGGTACAGCGTATAGAATAATTTGTAGCATTTGTTGCCCGAAGAAAAATTCATCATGTACTGTATATACAATTGATCAATTGTCTTGTGAATGAGCAGAGGGATGAGTATATGCATAGATGAACATTGGTGCAAGTTCCATGAAGGTACAACAAGGCGGTAACATACCACAAATAAGCTGCTAAATCAACTCACATCTTTGAATGAGGTTAAAAGAACCCACAGAAAAAACATAGTTTAAACTACATCCTGCTCCAATATGCATTTTGTCACAGCAGCTAGAGCAGACACGTAACGCTAATGACAAAAGCTGAGTGATTGTGAACATTTAATGATTCACTATGTTTTGAGTTGTTGCTTAGGGGCAAGTCTTAGCACTTGCCACAGTGCTGCAGAAGCGATGACTTCAGTAATGGCGTGGTTGCTATTTGCTTATCTCCACTTCACCAGCAGCGATGTCACGAGGTCAGATCATGAGGGTTACTTGTTCTTTCTGTACCAACGAGCCCCGGAGAACTCTGCTTCCCCAAACCCTCAGGAAGTTGAAGGGGCAGCTTAACTGGTCTGTGAAATATTCCACTCACTAAACTGTTTGCTGAAGTGCTTCTAATTGCATGCAACAGCCCGGGAATAACTAATGGAACCAACAGAATGTCTAATTGTGCACAAATAATTGCTCTTATTACCACACACAGTAAATATTCACAGTAGACGTGAGTGTAGATGTGGTACACACACACATGCACGCATGCACAGCACACGGCACAAACACACACACTTTGATTCTTTTGTCCATCTTCTCTGTGGGAACTTGCTAGAGCTGAGCCTTTCCTCTCATATTTCTGCCGACTGCTCTCTGCCAGCCTGCATTAGCTTAGGTGAGAACATCATCCGTACTTCCACCTTCAGCATTTCCTCGGAGTCCCAATCCAAATCCCAGCCAGGATAATCTCATCCCTCCACTCTGTACTTCCATTTATCCTCGGCTTGTACTACTGCCAGCTCAGTCTCGTGTTAGGGAAAAGGAGAAAGAGGATTTCCACTGCTTTCTCCGTGCTCGGGCACTTCACTGAGGTTGTAAGACCGTATCGCCTTGGAGCTCCATGAGATATGTTCCGAGTCACCCCCTGCACAGCCGCAGGACACAATGGTCACTTGCTGGTTATCATGCAACTTCCAGCTTTTGGTTCATCTGTATGACTTAAAGACCCGAAATAAATTCCTGTGCAACCGCAACCAAAGGATATGTGCAGTACAATCGTGTTGCACTGGTAGCAATCATCAAAGACCCACTACAACAGTACATGAATGGTAGGTGAAGAGTGTGGATGAAAAATGCTGTGTTGAGTTTTCATGAAGCCAGTGATACAGAAAGATTACAGGAAAGTTTACATTCCTAAAGCGAATATACACTCAAACTCTGACAGCTAATATCATATATAAAAGGTTGATAAATATTAGCCCACAAAGCTGTCCTAGTCCTCAGGAACATTTTCAGACTGTTGGCTGCATATGAAGTGTGAGGAAAAAATATGAATGAAACAGTCTGCTTCATGAAAAAAAATTCTCATTGCATTTCCTGTGAAGCCAACATTTCACTGCTGCATGAATCAGCAACATGAAAGCATCCAGGTTCAGACAACAGTAAAAATAGCTCCAATTAAATCACATCGCAAATACTGCACATAGATGACAGCCAACCACCAGAAAAGCAAAATGACGGTCAGTATGTGGACAAACAAATCCACATCTGTCCACGTCAGCCAAATCTGTATGTGTACAGCGAGTGACAATAAAAATAAGACAAAGATGGGAGCCATTTACTTTCAATGGATTATTTGTAATGTGCAGCACACGTGAAACATGTTTCTCATACTATACACAGGACTCACCAATGGGTTTACACCCCTAAAGCAAATACACAGTGTCATTCTCCATAAAATACAGATAGGCAACCAGTGAGCTAACTGAGTATTTACAATCTCTGTCTGTAAAAAAAAAATAAAAATAAATAATTAAATTATCCTCACAGCCTCAATATAAATATGTGTTCACACTTCCCCACATATATTGATGGCAAACAAACCAGAAGAATAAATAGTCCACATACAGCAGAAGAAATTAGCAGCCAGCAGGTAGAGCAGAAAATAGGCTTTCAAAAGCAAAGCAGCATCAGGAGCCATGTTGTTGAGAACACAAACGGCGAGCGAACAAAGCCCAGGTATCAGCTTACGATATACTTGTTTACAGTGAATAAGCGGTTGGTGAGAGGCACTGGTATCTCAGTAAACACTTGGGGAAGAGAGGCAAGCTGCAAAAGTCACACAAAGTCTCAAATGGAGCAGAAATTACTGCAGACACCTGATGATAATTCACCACAAAGCTGTTTCAGCTCAGCAATTGTTGTGTTACCACTGGCAAAATGGGAACCTGACAATACTGAATCTCGGGGAATTAGAAAAGTCGTGTCTGTACAAAGCAGTGCAATGCCACAATACAAGATAGATGGCAGCAGCAGAAAGTGGTGGCCACCAGAAAAGTGCAAAACAAGCTGTAAACAGTGCACCTGGTGAACCACACTCGGACTAACGAGGGAGATGATGACAAGAACAGGGACTCACAGGAAACGTAAAAGTAACAAATAAAAACCGGTAAAACAAGGCGATACATCAGTCCACCATGTTAACATGTCTGCATGGTGGAATATGAAGTGGGTTATGAAAACTGAAATGGAGAAAATAAATAAATGTTCTTATTGAGATTCCATGCACCCAATATTAGCCATGTGCGACATTACAGTCATGTTTACTTTCCTGCAGCCAATATACAGTATTGCTATCCTAATAGAGAGCAATATAATAAAAAGTAGCACATCAGTCATTGGGGAAATATGTAGCATTCAATATTCAGATGCTTCGCAACGACATACTGTAGCTCAGTAGCATGAAAGCGACAAAAACGTAGCAACAGCCAAAATGGTTCACACCGCAATTAAAAGGAAGAGTTGCTTAACAATAACAAATTAATTCATAATTCAGGTGACAACATGATGATTCCACACAACAGCAAAAGGATGTATTATAGCAAAGTTAAATTGGCACATACTTTGGTTACGTGAGGAACTGATACGCACAGACTCTTTAGGTGCAAATGTCACACTCACAGCAGGATTTAAGGCCAAATATTCCCCCTTAAAATCATATTTCAAACAGTTGGCAGGCTGAATAACGCAGTGTGAAAAAAATCATCACAACATCCATGCTATGCTATGACAAATGTGATAAATGATGGCAATGATTGTATGCTGCTGCCCATCATACTCATTGTGTAAACATATTTTAATAGTACATAGAAAAAATCATAATAAATGTTAGACAACATAGCAAAACAACACAATTCCACATAAATAGGCATGTGGCACACAACAACAATGACAGGTCAGTAGACAATACTTGAGACACATAAGAGTATGGAAATGACCATTAGCTGTGTCATGTGTCAAAAGTCAGTTTGAGTCTATGTAAATAAATATTGGAGCACAATGGCTGATGGATCTCTATTGTTTACATTTCTTACATTTAATATAATAGACTCATTTGCCAGCTACTATGACACACCAAAAACAAACAATGGCAACAAACAATGGCAAGAGACTGACACGTCGTATCATATCACTGCACATGAGCAGTGGCTGTGCTCAGGTCAGGTTTCCCAATAAGACATGACAATGTGATAAAGAGACAAAAAAAAGGTTCATGATGAGCAGCAGGTGATTTTAATTAAGTCTGATGTATGACATATATTATGTGTATATTTTCTTATCTTATGAGCATCATGCATTCCTAATAAGAATACATGCAATACATATCGTCCTGGTGTACAGATGAGAAATAGAGAAAAAAATAGATGCATGTGCTAAATAGTCATTAATGGTTCTGGCTGATAAATAATAAATGCTAGCACCATAATCAGTTTTCTGCTAATTAGCAAATGTTGGCATGTTAAACATCATCATAACTGCATGATGACAGTGAGTTGACCTTGGGATTGAGCTGAAAGCAGTGTACAGCTGCACAGAGCTGCCAGCTCGGATCTCATTTTCAAAACTTTTTTTCATCATCTTTCAGGTTTAGCAAAAGTAACACAGGGTAGTAGCTGTAGAGCAATACTAAATAAACTAAACAGATTTTTCACAAAATAATTCTTTCAAATAAATTGTATTATTGTGACATGTGGCTTATGATGTATAACTGTGTTCAAGAAACCAGTCAGTGACTAAAATGTCCATACATTTGGTGGCGTGTGAGCATATGTATTGACATCAGCGGTTGCGCAGTCTGTCAGTGAGTCAGTCTGCCGATGTCAGCCCCCATGCACATGCACATGCACATGCAGCAGCACCAGCTGACATCAGAGGCCTCGGGCACTGTGTACAGCATAGACCTGTATGAACGTGACGTTGGTCGCGACAGCTTGATATAACTGCTGTGGTGCTGGTGGTTGAGGAAATGTTGAAAAAGCTCACACAATGATATACGTCACAAAAGTGTCTTTTTCTAATCTCTGCCTATGTTCCTTTTTCAGTTCACTGAAAAAAAAAGCTCCAATATTTAATAATCTCGAGAGACGGTGCAGAAATAGTTTTCCCCGCTCCCCACTTGATTATTTTTATCTCACGTCAAGGCATGAGTCAAGGTGATTTAGCCTCAGCTGAAGTTGGACAAAGAGGAAGATCCCTGCTGAACAGACAGCTGCTACACTGCCGTATCATTTTTCACTTCCCTATTAACCTTACATACTTTTTTTTAATTTAGCTTTTCTGCAAGATAATGTTAATATATGAAACTTTACATAAAGATAAACCCGAAAGTCATCAGTATTGTTAGTGGACAGGATTTCTCTCACCTAACGTGTCATGGCTGGGCGTGTTTGGGTGTCAAGCCAGTGTTGTTATGAGCTGATATGGAGCTATTGTTGTATGTTGTCTGTTGTGTGTACGGACATAATGTGTCCTTACACTCTATATTGTTTTGCTGCTCATTGTCAGTTTGTTTTTTTCTATTATTAATTAGCTCAGTTTAATATGAAAGGAGTTCTCATTTTGGACGGTCATTAGAAACACATTACTGCACCTCTGATGCAACGTGACTTATTCGCTGCACAGCAATTTCCTCTCTCGCGTCGCATCAGAGGCTCTGAAATGAGCCCGGTAAAGAACGGGGCCCGGAAAGCCTGGTTCCGCTGCCGAGGAAACACATGCGAGTATGTGTCGTGGCAAACGAGGCACGTTGGGATCTTCTGTGTGTGGCGTTAGCTGCGAGAAATGGATTACTGAGTTTGCCTTTGCAGCCCTCAGCTGGGCACTAACGTTATAGTATTGGCTGTTAGCACCTCCCAAGTTTTTCTATTACCTTGCTCCATGACTTGACATCATTGTCGTATGGCAGCACAACATGTGCCTTTCAGCCTGTTCAATTGTTCTGACCTCCATGAACCCCGAGGAATGACGGAAACACAACCGCAAACCGGAGAGCCAGGTGGAGAGGTCAACTCCAAGGTGACTGGCCTTTGAAGACGGGAGCGGGTCCATGCCTACTTTTGTGTGCGACGCTGCTGTACTGTGTTGTTTCTATTTAACACTCATGAACGTCGGCCCACCCACACGGATGCAGTGGCAGTCCAGTCCTCTGTGTTATTGAGAGTGCATTGATAGCCATGCAGGCTTTTCTCCATGATAAATGGCCGTGAGCTGTGAGGGCAGATGAAACAAATAGCTCTCCTAACCACGGTGGGCTGTCTGATGGTGCTTCAATGGCAAACAGCCTGTAGGCCCTTTCAGCCGAAGCAACGAGCGTGCTGCTCTCTGGAGGGTGCAGCATACAAACTTGTCATGGAATAGTGTGGAAATTTCAAGAGGATCACTGCACAATCATGGGGTGATGAACAATTTCTAACCCTCAGCTGCACCTCCGCAATATGCGACCGCACAGGTGAGAGCAATTGCCACCAATTCCGTGAGGTGTGGGGCTTTTGCTAAACCCTGGATAAATGTGAAAGTCTACATGGTTCAGTATTGCCCCTGATGTATAATCATTCAATTTCACATGTGCGATTTGTTTCAGTGTGTAACCACTGTAATCCACTTGAAACAGTGATCAGATCTTCTGGACGTGTGCAGCCTCAGCACCGGGGCCTTTGGAGTTGTCATGGTTGTGAACAGAGGGAAGACAGATGTGATAGACTCAAACATTTCATTGCCCTGTACATCTGTGTGTGTACCTGGGGAAAATCCTATTCATGGGATTTGCAGTCACAGTCAGTTAAGTTGCAAAGTGCGTGACATCTTACGCGGCAACCTGCTTCAAAAGATTAAGCTGAAATCAAAAAGGCCCCTACAAATCCTGCAACTGTATCATTGTTTTCATAAATTAAAGCATAGAAACATACAAAATCAAAGACGACTCTACATCAGACAGTGTCAGCCATCTTACTATATGGGGGAAACGTAAAGGCGCTGAAATATTTTAGCATACAACTGAATAAGCTGCAGGCAATTTATGCAGGTCACCTCCGAGTTCACTGTTATCAACCTGCAAAAGGCCGGAACCCGATGAGTCTTTCCATTTTCTAAATCCACACCTGCCCACACACACACAGAAGAACTTTCAACTGCCACACACAGTCAGCCTTTACATATATTATTAAACAAACAGTTACTCCAAAATAGGAACACATGCAGAGTGTTGCCAATGCCCCTATACCCTCAAAACGTTCTAATTCATGTTGCGCTTTTTAAGTTAACATGCAGTATTTTGTTCCAACTCAGTATGTATTATGCAATGTTATGTTCTGCATGTTGACCAGATCCTAGTTCCAATGACCCTGAAAGAAAAAGCAGTAGATAATGGATGGTTATTTACTAGAGTAATGCCATTTAAGACTGTGTTCTACAGAGGGAGATTTCTCTATTTAGATGTGACAGTGGCTTCCTTATCAATCAATATTTTATATTTGTATAGCCTGTATACACAAATCATAATTTGGCTCATAAGGCTTAACAGTCTGCACAGGATGCAGCATCCTACTTCCTGATCAGCAGCTACCTCAGCTTACTACTTTTGACCAAGTCCCTCTGAGGATAAGTGATCGTAAATAAACGAATGCAAATTCTGATAAACCTTCCCCCCCTGACTCGAGGCGGCAACTGCCTCAACTTAAAGGGAGCAATCCACTGTTTTCTGACACAGACCCATGATCACAGACTTGGACGGGCTGACTCCTATGCCAGCTGCTTCGCACTCAGCTGTAAACAGTCCAGCATAACCCTGGCAGGGGCTAACACCAACTGGAAACATGTTTGACGCCCTGCCAAGAGTATGAACACAGCTGTGGCAGCTTTGTTCTGGTTATACAAGAGGAAACGGCCCTTGTACCCCATAATCCAGCAGTGCCCACCACGAACCTCCCCTTCGCCCCCAAAGGACATAGACATAAAACATTTTTTCCACCACCACATTCCCATCCCTGATTTCAAATAATGAAAAGTTAAATACAATATTCATTGCCACAATGTTTATTATTTGTATCATTATCATTTCCTCCTTAATGGGATACATGAAATTGTGCATTGTGCAATTTGTTCGTAATTTCGACAACACTTACCTCTCCCTCTCTTTCTCTCTCTTACATTTCTCTAAGAGAATTTTTGTGTTTTGAATGTAGTGATCCAACAAGCTGAATGTCATATCATCAGCCATGAAAGAATAGTGAAATTAAATTCTCTCTTAGCGGGTTACAATATTGGTGTGAAAAAGAGAAGCGGTGAAGCGGTGAGTGTAGAGCGAGTGGAACAGCTGACACAGAAACGATGTGATTTAGGAGAAGGTAATGGGTGAGGTTCACACTGTGCCTGCAGTGTACCACTTGTTTGGTTTAAAAAAAAATAAAAAATCTTACAAAGGGAACCTAGATCTCTAATCAGTGTCTTTTTTTCCCATTTTCGGGGAAAGAGATGACCACAAACATTCTGTTGTTTCAGTCAGCAGTGACAGTTGGTGAGTAGGCGCGTATCATGGGGACAATGGCCATTTGTTATGTCCTTTATTTATATCTGGATATGAGGAACCTCATAGGTGAATTCCCTCCTATGATATTCGTGCTTGTGTTTGTTCCGGTTGTGTGTGGGTATGGAGGGACGCACATTTCAGTACATTAAATAACTGCACTGCTTATGGAAATTCTGCTTCAATGACCAAAACTCAAGCGTATTATATCATATGCTTTTTCAATTATTGTAAGATGCAATGGAAGTTTACATGCTTGAGCATGAAGTCAGAATATGTTGGTTTGGAATTAGGGCAAACTGAGACGAGGCCACTGAGAAGTTTTCCTTTACTCCCTCGGGCAGAAGTGCCGCATGTGCACAACATTCATACACGCTCTCCTAAGTGAGCAACCCGGTGATGGTGTGCGTATAATGTCTTGTTCCATTGGTTCGATGCTGCTGAAGGGTGCACTTAAAAGCCTTCCTTTAGTTCCACCCAAAAGCTGACTCCAGATGCCGGGTTCTACATGTCAGAGCAGCACGGGCTGATTGCAATCTGTGAGCCTCTCATGAGATTTTAATAAGTCACCTGTGCAGAGAGAGATGGTGCGTGCGTGTGTGTGTGTGTGTGTGTGTGTGTGTGTGTGTGTGTGTGTGTGTGTGTGCGTGTGTGTGTGTGTGTGTGTGTGTATTAGTGAGGGAGTGTCTATGTTTATATGTTGTCAAAGAGAGAGAGATTTGTGAGTGTGGATATCAAACACCCACAGCTCCCTCTAGCTTCTTCACTGTGAACAACTATCTGCTCTACATGAAGAGGGGCCGTGTGTGTGTGTGTGCGTGCGTGTGTGGGTGTGTGCGTGCGTGTGTGTGTGTGTGCATGTGTGTGTGGCACATTCATCAAGCTTCAACCAGGTCCCCCTTGCAAGCTCATTTGTCATGATTTAAAACTGGGATGGGGATCTGGTCTGGAACGGGACAGGAATTAAGGAGCAATTTGCCGCACAGGTTTGACTCAGTCTTTCAGTGCTATGTGTTAAAACAACCTAACGACACTGCAGGTTGTGAAAGTGCAGGTGACAGCATGTGCTCGCCCAGTCACGATCATGGATCGGCATGTTTTACCTCATGTCTTCATCCTCTTCATGTCCATAAAGACAAATTCAGTTTACCGCGGTTCTCCGAGAAAACCGCTGAAGGAATAAGAAAGTGAAATATCCTCAGTGACAGACTATCAGAGATTTGGCCAATGAGCTGATGGAGAGGAGCAACGAGGCCAACTGAGGAACAAATGAGACGAGAGAGGAAGCGAAACGTTTAAACAAAAGCTTTTACTGTGGGATTTACTGAGACTAAAAGTCCAAGTGAGCAAAAAGACAAACAGTGAAACGAGCCGCACACTTATCAAACAGCACAATTACAATCACAGCAAACAGGTTTTTATTGAAAGGCCAGCAAGTTAGGTTTTTAATCTATACTACAAAGGTTTTATGTCATTTTTTATGTTGTTGCTTCAATTCTGGTAAATTAACTAATTGTCAAAAACAATTTTCAAATACTAAATGCCTGTGTCCCTCTTCCTTTTTAAGGAGACATCCTTAAATATAGTCAGCACAGCTGACTATATATACAGGGGGTCCTCGAGTTACGACGGTCTCGAGTTACGTCGTTTTCGTGGTTACGACACATCTCCCGTGAACTTCCTTGTTTCGGCTTAAGCGGTTTGCCCCGTAAATATGTACAGACTTCGCACGGGAACTAGTTGGTGAGCGCTCTCTCTGTCTCTCAGTGCGCCTGCCGTCTCTCCAGCACCTCCACAGCACAGCTCGGCTACTCTGCGTTGTGTTTACTTATGTGAATTGGACGGCTGGCGGGGGGACGGGGGTGCAGCGGCAGCCGGTAAGGAGATGCACACGGACAGAGATGGGTTCGGGATCGTGGCAATACCGTAGGTTTATTCACAACACAGGGTCTACACGGTTGATATCAGAAATCTGAAGGAAATGCTCATTACACTGGCGATATCAACCCCTACGGTGTGTCAAGAGGGTCAAGAGGGACAAAAGGCAATTCACCACAGTAAACTCTTATTGTAGGGTGGTGTTATAGCGACATCTAGTGGCACAACTTTGTAACTACCTTATCTATGAATGTATGTTCCGACTTACGTCGAAATTCGGTTACGACACATTCTCAGGAACGGATCTCCGTCGTAACTCGAGGACCCCCTGTATATATCTCAGCACAGCTGACTATATATATATATATATATATATATATATATATATATATATATATATATATTAACGAGGCTGCTAACGAGGCTGATGATGAGCTGAGAAGAAGAGATGAAACCTATTGATCCTGGTATAAGAGAACCGGTGGGAAATAGGCATTTAAGGAGCCTGGGTGCAGCAGGTAATGGAATTTTTCAGCAGACA
>JAFBJQ010001306.1:220741-336108 GCA_016785345.1 Trinectes maculatus
AACATTTGCAGTGGCAGGATGTAAAGGAGAGAAAAAACATTCCGGCTGGGAAGTATGATATATCCTCCTCCAGCATCTCCTGCCTCGTACTTTAGTGAGGTCATTAATTTAGCAGGAGGACCTTTCAAACCACCAGAGTCCATTTATTTACATGTTAATATTTACAACTGCAGCCTTGATGAATTATATACAGCAGGAAAACCTATTATTAATAACTTGACTAACAGCACCTCTGATGCCATAACACTAAGCGTAGACCAACAGTCCTTCAATTACACCAGATCTTCTTATTACCTTATAATTATAATTACTGCAATATCTGTTTGCATGTTTATTTAATGATTATTTAATGGTTTTCTAATAAGCCAACCCCAGTTGCCCTTGTTAACATTTCATCCCTGAGTGATGAAAAGTATTTATTCATTATCACGTGGAAGAATGTGTTACAAAAATTAGAAATATGTGTGTGTGTGTGTGTGTGTGTGTAAAATATTCTGAAGGCCTCAGAGTTGTTCTGATGAATAACTAATTACAATTGAGCAAATTAGAAACGCAACTCTCCTGTCTTATTAGTTGCTTGTTATTAATCTATGAAGCCTTAATATAAAATATATATAAAATATAACAAGTGGTGCAACATGTTGGTAACATGACTTCAAAAAAGTCCGATCCAATGTACATACTGTACATACATACATATATATACACACACACACACACACACACACACGCACACCCACACACACACACACACACATACACACATACATACATACACATATATATATATTGTCGAGCCTAAATTCTGAATAACATATTTCTGCAGATGAGGCTGAAGTGATGCATTTTGACAAAATATTTTTTCATTAGCCATCACATCCAAAGCGTTCCGTACAGGAAGAGAGAGAAAAGAATGACAGCTGGTGAGGCGAGTCAGCATGAGGATTTGGCAGCCGAGGAGCGTCCTGCTCCTTCCCACAGCGATCCGTCCGACTGAGTCCCACAAACACAAAAGACGCGTGTTTTGGATCAGACCCGTCGTTCATTACTGAGCCACAGAGAGGGAAAGGGACGGGACTCGCGGGGAGAGGACGGAGAGACCGAGGCAAAGAGAGGGCCAGGAAAGAGCCGGTGCCAGCGCTGCCTCTAGTGTCAATCTCAGATCCCTCCATCCTTCCCTTCATCACCGCCCTCCTTCCTGTCCCTCCTCCTCCTCCCTCCCAGCAGCTGGCTGGTTCTCACCCCAGTGGAGAAAGGCTTCTCTGATGGCACAGACTGAGACCTCAGTGTCTCCTCAAACCAAGAACAGAGTTGCTCTAAACCCCACCACCCCCCCGGCCAACCCTCAGCCCTTCCCTCCTCTCTCTATAGCCGATCTTTTACTCTCGGACCCCGCCGTCTCACCGCCTCCCATTTCCCCCGGTTCTTGTTATTTTTCCCTCTCATTTCCTCTTCTCATCCACTTCTCCTCCTCTCCTCTCATCGCCGCCTCTCTCGCTCCAGCTGTCGCTCCCGTCTCCGGTCTATTTGGAGCGGTCTTCCAGTCGGGGTTTAATTGACCTGGAGTGACATGCAGCTGAGACAACAGCAGCACTCCTCCCTGGGAGGTCGATATGTACTGAGATGGCTCCTCTCCAACACCAACCGGACTCAGTCGGCAGCCGTTTGCTTGTGGATGTTAGGAGTAAGGGGGCGTCTCACAGGAGACACGTTTATATTTTTAAGTCCTGTTGAAGAAATTAGGCCATAAACTGTATGTGTGGTACTTTGATTTGATGCGCGACACCGATAAAATCCGATGAAACGTCGCACACGCTGAGCTTGAGTTCAGCCAGATCTGCAGGAAGCATTAATGCAGATTCGCTGCGCATGACCTATGACCTGCAAACAGCTACGTCCACGTGCTTTATTTAATTCCGCAGCGTCAACCATGAAATCAAAAAGCTGCAGTGTCACACCACTCCACACGTGAAAAAAGCGATTTCTTTCATTTCCAGAAACCGTTCTTTTGTTTGTATGTTGCATGAATGCCTTTTCAGAAAAGGACAAGGTCAAAATGAAATACCGATTGAAACATGAATCATTTCAGTGGGTGCCTTGAGCCGCACCTATCCCACTTGTCAGTTTCAGCAGAGCGCTTTAATTAAAGGAAATAAAAGTAACCTGATAAACGGGGAAATTAAATGAACCCAAACTGCCGTGTTCCCACTTGTTGTATTCTCTCGCCTTAAGCAGGAAGCTGTTCTCCTTTCTATTCCTGGTTGTAACGCATGAATAAATATGGCAGTATTTTCACAGAAATGACAAAATTTGCTTTAGGATCAGGATGAAAACCAAGCGAACGCTACATGTGAAATCATCAAGATCCTGCCAGTCAGCACACACTGCTGTGCTGACTGGCAGTGTTTTGGTGAATGTTTTGCCTGGAGGCTGTGATGTTTGATTTTCTTTGTTTGTTCGACCCTGTCTCATCATAACACAACTTTGCAATTTGCATTTTCATGCAGAGAATAGACCAAACCTTTCCATGACATCTGAGTTAAGCGGTTAGCATTACAGTTAGGGAACTAAAACAATGCGGTAAAATGCTAATTAACAACACAAAACATCAGAGATGATCGTTTGGTTGGTTGCTGCGTTATTGACTTACCCAGATACAATAGTGCTTCTGATTGACTGTTGTGTAGCCCGCCCCTTTCCTTTTTTTGATTGATGGGTAAGTGGCAGTTTCGACTCATGGGAGACGTGCTTGTTTCCTGCCGTTTCCATAGCGATAGCAGCGTGCCAAACAAATTTTTTTTTTTCAGCTTGAGAAATACAATATGTGGCGGGAGTGCATGACAAAAGACCGAAAAGAGTGACTTTTCCTCCTCACAATCTATAATTGCCTGATATTATGAAAACAAAGTCATATTACACTGACATCTAGATGTCTCAGGCAGATATAGGAATGTTTGGCCTATCGCCTGCACACACATTTGGACCCTGGTGTAATGCAGTGCAGGTAAAAGTTATCTACAGTGGACTGGACTGGTGGAGAGTCTGCAGGGTTTCGCTGGAGTAAACATAGTCGTCACTCGTTTTCACTCATGCTACATTTTTCATTCCAGAGATCGTGAATGGAAAGCCACAGTGACCTCAACATACCGCGCAGCTGAATAATACATTTGAAGACGCTCATACAGTGCACATCTCCAGAGAGAAGCGCTGGGTGAGAGTAATTAAAAATGTAATCACACAAAAATGGGCCAAGTTTTAATATCGAAGCCAAGTAATGTTTTCATCACCCGTGGAAAACGTGAAATGTCATAATATGACCACACACACACACACACACACACACACACACACACACACATATATATATATATATATATATATATATAAATATATGAGTCACGGTCTCCTATCTTTGCCTTTTGCATCTTTCCACCTTTAAAATGTGGATGTTTAGGTGTGATACAAAAACTGCAAGTAGAGGTGATGTAAGTGTGTATTTCAGTGTAGTAATCGATCTTAATCATCCTAATATATTTTAGATTTTGTCCTAGACATAATAGACATAAACTTGCACATCCCTTTATGTTTAGGCTACATATACACTCTATATGTTTATGATATTCATTGTCACAAGATGGGGTTGTTACCAAAGAGCCACAGCATTAAACATGCATTAGAAAAAAAAAAAAGGTTAAAATTCCCCGTCCAGTCTGATTCATTCATTCCAATCTACAAAATAAAAGTTCAGATATTAAGTAAAGACTTTAATTTAAAGTGAAGGGTGAGAGTGGTCATATAATGACTGACCCAGACGCCTGCTGTCTGATGTCAGTTACAACTCACATTAAGCTAAGATCCTGACAGGGCTGAATTGGTTAATATTTAAAAGGAGTGGAGAGTAAAATGTCTTGTGGAAGGGCACTTTGCCTTAAAGTGCCTGTCAACAGGCAGAGGCGACGATTTGTTGTAACAACACTGCGGCGCTCAGCGGGGGTGAGTCTGGGCGAGCAGAAAGATGGCTGAAGAAAGGAGGCCAGTCTAAAGCTATAATGTTCTGCATGCTGTCTGTATGACCTCTGCTGCACACTCCCCAACCCAGTCCTCCTCCAGCAGCCTGTGCATGAGCTCAACAATGCGTCTGAGATAGAAAACCAGCAGGGGGTAGCGGGCAGCTACAGGGCACTTCACAAACACCAGAGCCAGGTTTGTCGAGTTCCCTGTTCGTTTGCTTCTGGTGGAAGCTGCTCGTCACTGTCAACATGTGCTTTAACCTAAAGCTGTTGTCGTAGCTCGCAACCATGTGCTGTAACAGAGAGATGTTGTTCACTCAGACAAAATGACTGTCTGTATGAGGCGGGCAGCAATGTTTATCACACAATTCAATCAGACTTTGTTTGCATCATTGAAAGCAACAAAGCAACAGAAAACAAAACCCCACTATAGTAGAGTATAAACATGACACATCATGTGCAAACTCCAAAGTCAATTAAACTCTCTGACCCAAACTATTGTCTGGTCACGTCAGAGGGTTCCATAGCAAAATTACATGCTTTTTAATATACACATTTTGTGTGTGTGTGTGTGTGTGTGTGTGTGTGTGTGTGTGTGTGTGTGTACACATATATGAATTCTGCACAGTAAAATTATGTATGCTTCTATTGTCCTCAAGGCAGTTTGCCATTGGTCACCTATAAGAACTGATTTACTGTGAGCAGGTCCCAGTGCAACTATTTATATTCAATCAATCTGGCTTTTGTTTGAAAAACAAAACATTTATTGTCAGTGCTCACTAGCAGTATTACAACAGGGAAGCACAAATGACAGAATGTTCCCAAGAAGGCTCAGGTATCATTACCCTGGACGCAGCTGTTATGATGGGGCTTTGTGGCTCTTTTTTATTAAGCATTTGTTGTAAACACAAACATTTCTAATATCAACAACAGCAGAGAGGAAGTGAACGTGAACCCACACTGCGTCCACTGATCACTGTCCAAGGTCCAAGGTCTAAATTCAAATTGCACATGTGTCAATAAATCAAACGCGGGGAGACTTTTCAATCTTTAATTTATTCATATTAAAAAAAACATATATATTTTCAGCTGAATTCATTCCCCCAGTCGACTGTTTCTGAATTTAATCCCAGGCAAGGGGCAGATTTCTGCCTGAGGAGAAGCACAGAGCTCAGCACACTTTGCATGTTGTATGCACATATTACTGCCGCCCCTCTGTATCTTCACCTCTGTTTTTATAATAATAAATATGTATTATTATATAAATATAACTATGTGTATGTAGCCATATCTAATGCAGCAATGTCAATTTGTTGTCCATCTTTTACTTTGGACTAAATATTAGTCCTCTGTGTGATGTATGAAATCTTTATTGTATGGCATCTCAAATATTAATTGTGTGTGTGTGTGTGTGTGTGTGTGTGTGTGTGTGTGTGTGTGTGTGTGTGTGTGTGTGTGCGCGTGCGTGTGTGTGAGCATGCAGCTCTTACAGAGATTCATTAACTGATTGCAACTCATTAACCTCAGAATAGGTTGCTTATCAAAACAACTGTGCTTGCGAGCGTCTTCACATATTGAATCCACATGCAGTGCATTGATCGTCATGGAACAACTCAAATCAACCAATGTCTAATTAAATACCCAGGTTCCATTTCTTTCTGTTTTGGAAGCCAGGTCGCGCATTCAGTCCGCCTGGAGGCAAGGATTTCCACCATGGCATTCAACAAAATGTATGTATCGCTTTTTTTCACTAGCTCCAGCATGTGCCTCCCTCTCTGTCACACACACACACACATACACACACACACACACACACTCACTCTCTCTCTCTCTGTCATGCTATTTAAATGGAAATGTCTTATAAAGGGAAAAATAAGAACGTCCCTTCCTGCGGTCATTGTGAGAATTATGGACAGAGAATGACTCCTGATGCACACGTATTCCTGTCAGCTGTCATTGTGTTGGAGAGAATTCAGTTTGCTGCCTCGTCGTCGCTGTGGTTTGTGTCACAGCAGATGGAAAGCAAGAGCTGCTCTTTGATTGGACTGTAAGGAAAGGCTCGTCCTCAGGTTTAATTCCACTAAGCTGTGAAAACTGTGGCTCTCCTTTCCAGTGTCAATACCAAAGCTCTAAAAAGCATATTATTATTTAGATTAGACCGGCTCTCTCCTCCGCCTTTGTTCCCCATATACCAAACAATATCTCTCTTTTCCCAGCAAACTGTTGCACAGCGACGGGGAAAAGTGACTGACAAGATTTGCCGTTCTAAAATATCACGTTGGGAGACAAAAGCGGAGAGATGCGCGTGTCGTGAGCCAAAAAGGCCCAATCCGATCTTAATGGGAACACTAGAGTCAGATTTTAATGTCAGATCCAAAGGTAATCCAGATAAATCACCTCCAGGCACAATCCAGATAAGAGATGCATGTTAATGCCTGGTTGAAAGGGAGATGCTCTGGTCTCCCTGACAACCACGCTGAATATTCTGTTGGGATCAGCCTTGTAAGTAGCTGCACAATCGCTGGAAGCCGTCCTGAGCGTTGAGAATTTTGTCTGGCATTCAGTAACCTTCAGTGGATGTGGCTCCCATTCAGTGATATACCAGCCCAACATCCGGACGCACCGTGTTGCTGCGAGAATCTCATTACCACAGCAGGATTATGTTGCTTTCTACATATTATTGGATGTCGGCGTGTAGTGTTCTCTCATATCATCTTGTGCAGCCGAATTCCTTGTATCGTAAGACCCGCAGGCCAAATTGAGCTAGACACAAAATCTTGTTATGCCATTCAATTACTTTTTGGAATATTAGATTAGATCAGTTACGGGGTCAGTACATCGAGAATGCAAAAACACATTTTTTCCAGTGATGCCTATATATGCAGTCAGCTGTGTGTTCATCTGCCCAGGTCTTCTCTGAGATTTCTGCCTCCTTGCGAAACGATAAGGGATGGAGATTTGCCTGTACCTGCGTACATTGACAAACTACATTGAATATTCAACATTTCTTACAAAAAAGAATTTTTACTTTGGTCAAATATATAAATCACAGTGTCATTTCACCCAGTAAATAAAACGGTTCCTGGGCTACTGTGAGTCTAGAGTAGGTTCAGTCCTTGTTTTATTCAGAATGCTAAAAAGTAACATTAATTCTCAACAGAAACGCGGATCAAGTTTTCTTTACCTCCACTGACTGAAGTTTAGACCTGTCCGGGAAAGGTGTAATGGGATGCATCCTGATCAGATGCTCCGAGCATCTCGGCCGTCTGCTTAAAGAAAAAAGGCTTCAGTCATTGCTCTGGCGGATCTTAACCCGATTGTGCTCCCTGACTAACACATTAAGCAAACAGTGCATGAATCTTTTTTTCATGTTTATCTTTTTAGCTCATAGACAAACCCATAAGATCAACTTTCTAAAATCCTCTTAACTCCACATTAATTAATTTCATACTTACCGGCAAGCCAGACAAATACTCCGCCTCTGAAGCTTTAGCCCTCGATGTTAATGATCAGTCGCCTGGCACCTGTATCGGAAACAGGTAAATCCTTAATTTTCGATCTCCAATTATTACCACAGGATATTAAACCCATTAAGGATTTGCAGGATATGTGTAAAATGTGCAGCAGTGTGTGGATCTGACGGTATTTTCTTTGTTCCTGATTTTTTTGGAGGTTCAGAATGAAAACGTGATGACATTGGCAACACTATGGCACTAAATTGTGTTGAGTGAAATAGTCAGGAAAGACAAATGTATCATCATTTAATTTGTCACACTGTGGGTTGGACATTCTACCAGTCAGGTCGATGTTTTTTTCAAAACCTTATATTATTGCATACTTTACTCCAATTATAATATTATGAATACATTTTTTACTGAATTTCCTATTTCTTGAAATCCATTAGTACTGTGCATGTTTTGCTTATTGTGATTGTTTCTGGTGTTCACATCCTAATGTGGGTGTAAACCGCCTGGTTAAATGCAGTTTTAAAAAAAAAACACTGGTCAGTACTGCAATCAATTATTAATAACTTTATGTATGGATAGTATGTATACAATGGTAGGGAAGCAAGAGAAGCTGATGTAGTACTCTATTAAACATAAATGAAAGGGCCTTGGGCAAAGTAGTGCAACAGTGGTGGGGGGGTCGCTCTGTGGAAGGGTCCATATGCAGTGCTTCATTCATCTACATAGATCTCTTCTTCTCATGTTGTCTGGAAAACATGCCATTGCCTCTGGCCATGCCCGCAGATGAGGTGTAACATTAACGCAGGAGGAGGCCAATCGCAGTCCCACATGCTCCCATGCTCCTGCTGGGAGAGGACTCGGAGGCAAATTGATTGGTGCACGGAGGCCGTGGAACAACACAAAGGCTCAATGGTGCCTTTGAATTTCATACGTGTATATAAACTTGAATTGACTGAAGAGGAGCAATTATTTCCCTTATATTCCTGTGTATATGTGGCTCATGCATTTTGAATCACGTTTGAAGATTTGTTTTTTCCATGTAGCTTTTGAGGAACCTCTCTGCTACAGATGCCCGTTTCAGCAGATGCCTGTTTCTGCAGATGGACGTTTCTGTTTCGGATCTGTTGTGGATCAGATGGTCACTGTTATATGTGACGACTCGGAAAGGATGAGCGAATGAGTCAGGCTTGCACCTCTCTGTTACAATACTGATAACAAAGCAGTTTTTGTTTTTTTTGTGTATTAATATAATTTCACTATTTTGGAGGATTAAAACTAGATGAGATGTTGTCATCTGACCACATCAGGATGCAGAATTAATAGCAGATCTACATGGCCCCAGTGTAAAGGCAAGGATAAAAGCCAGCCATCATGGACAAAAGTGAGATGGAGCAATTTCACAAATGGGGCTGTGCACACTATGGGACTTTCATTCCACAAAGGCATTATGATGTTACACATATTTTCAAAAAATTAAACATGTGAGGGAACATTTCATCCCTCACAGCGTGGTTACGATCCAGCCCGGTCTCCACTGCACAAACACTAACCGAAACATAATTCACGTGCTCCTTCATCGTCGTCTGTGCTAATACTGAAAGGCACAATTCTCATGAACTTTATTTCCTTTTGCCGGTGTTCATTTTTAATGCACTTTTAATTTACTGTGAATTTCATTCCTTCTTCGCAGGTGTCAATATTCATTTTCTGATGGACCTGCTGCCAGTCCACTCCGCACACAGCGGCAGAGCGGCTCGCTGTTTGGTGAGAGCAGATGACGACAGTAGGGTGCATTACACCATGGAATGTGAAAAAAAATGACAAGTGAGTGTCAAGGCAATAGCCGACTGCGAGACACATATATACTGTGTATGTATGTATATATATATATATGTACATACACACACACACACATATACATATACATATACAGGGGGTCCTCGAGTTACGACGGAGATCCGTTCCTGAGAATGTGTCGTAACCTACGGTATTGCCACGATCCCGAACGCATCTGTGTCCGTGTGCATCTCCTTACCGGCTGCCGCTGCCCCACCCCCGCCAGCCGTCCATTTCACATAAGTAAACACAAGGCAGAGTAGCCTAGCTGTGCTGTGGAGGTGCTGAAGAGCCGGCAGGCGCGCTGAGAGACAGAGAGAGCGCTCACCAACTAGTTCCCGTGCGAAGTCTGTACGTATTTACGGGGCAAACCGCTTAAGCCGAAACAAGGAAGTTCACGGGAGATGCGTCGTAACCACGAAAACGACGTAACTCGCGACCGTCGTAACTCGAGGACCCCCTGTATATATATATCTTTGCATGCAGTAACTGGTAGCTCTGCTAGAATGTGTAAGAGGCATCGGTTTCAATGAGACTCCACTGACGTGAGGCCCCATTGTACAGTATAAGTCAGGCTCAGGAACTTCTACAGGTGAGTGACTGAAATCACAGGACACGTTGCTGCAGGACCACTGGATTCGTGGTAAACAGACAGTCACAGCTTGTCACAGCAGTTAGTGTTGACTGCTGTAGTTCACAAACCGGAGCGCAGCCTCTCGCTGTGCTGTTCATCCAGATTGTACTTACTAGAGGAAAATAATGCAATGCAAGCGGAGAGAGCAGACGTGGTGAGCTGTTAGTTGACGAGCTGCAGGTAACAGGCTCCATTCCACACCTCCAACTTCTCAGCAAGGTAACCAGTCCCTGTTCCCAGCCTGCCACGGTGTGGGAACCGGAGCACGCTGTGCACTGCATGTCACCTGGTTACACTGCAATTATACTGATTCACTTTCTTACTGCAACGGCATAAATAAATACATTTGCTGTTACCATGATTACCACCGGTTTGCCCCAATTAACTATGTCTCCTTTTTAGATGCAGACATTAAACTTCTGCCTGTGAGAACAGGGGGTTTGGCTGAGGAGAGGTGTAACTAGCGGATGATGGTGATGTAAGACAAAATGTTATGTGTTTTTAACTAGATTTTAAATTTGGACTGAGCTGTATAACGCTGGTGTAGAGCGGTCAAGCGTTCTGTGCTGATCGGTCATATGAAGGGTAAACTGGTGGCCGACACAAGCAGTTTGGTCTGTGTGGGAGCGGGTGGTGGTGGTGGTGGTGGTGGTGGCGGCGGCGTTGTTGAATGTTGTGTCTCTGCACGGATGACCTCTACAGCCAATTATAGTGGAGACTAATGCTTTTCTATTGGAATGAATGAGATGTTTTTCCTGTTCGCTGACACAGGAGATCACACACCCATTAACATCACAGTGGCTGTATATATAAGCCTATGTAAATGTGTCCTCACGCAGCCGTCACTGTCAGGCCCACCACATATTAGCTTTATGTTTGAAAGAATAGCAAGAGTGGAAAGAACGGGGGGATGAATTCAGGGTTGCACCACGCACTCGAAGATAACTAAACATTCTTTTTGTTCAGGAGTGTGTATTACTAAATGAGAACTGCTTTCAGCACTGAGTTGAGGTTAAATTCAAATTCAAAAAACTTTATTTGTCCCCGAGGGGCAATCAAAGGCACATAAAGCAGCAAATAAAAATGTAAAAACTGTAACAATGTGGTGCTGAGGGCACTGAGAGCTCCAAAAGGAGTCAGAAAACTAAGATATCGCTGAATGTGATGCTTGTGACCTAAAGCTGCAGCTAGCGATTATTTTTGTATTTGATTAAAGGTACACTATGCAATCCTGCTAATTGGCATGATTGTGCATGATTGGCTAATTGGCTGGAGCGTGGTTTGATATTGTTTTGGTGCACAGCCCCCAGTGTACGACGTGTACGACCCCTGTGTTGTCTCCCAAGACCGGGCTTTTTCACAATGTATTCATGGGGCAGGCAGCTAGCGGATCAAGGGGAGAACAACCACAAAAAGTATAAAAGTAAAAAGATATATAAAATATATAGAGAGAGAAATAAAAAGAAGTATAAAAGTACAGGGGGTCCTCGAGCTACGACGGAGATCCGTTCCTGACAATGTGTCATAACCGAATTTCGACGTAAGTCGGAACATACATTCATTGTGCCATTGTGCATACATTGTGCCACCAGATGTCGCTATAACACCCCCGCCAGCCGTCCATTTCACATAAGTAAACACAAGGCAGAGTAGTCTAGCTGTGCTGTGGAGGTGTTGGAGAGCGTGCAGGCGCGCTGAGAGACAGCGAGAGCGATCGCCAACTAGTTCCCGTGCGAAGTCTGTACATATTTACGGGGCAAACCGCTTAAGCCAAAACAAGGAAGTTCACGGGAGATGTGTCGTAACCACGAAAACAACGTAACTCGCGACCGTCGTAACTCGAGGACCCCCTGTATATGTAAAAAATATCTACAGATATAGAAATTGACATTTGACATTGACAAACATTTAGTTTCTTGAGTAAAGTAAATGACGTAACTAGTAACCACTACTCATGTTCTGAGCGTTCATTCACGTATTAACTGTAATCATGTGTGTCACGGTAAGGGTCCGTGTGAAACACAACAGCAGAACCAATGTTTAGCGGCAGCGAAATTAAGGAAACAAAGCTTTGATTCAGGAAAATTGTAATGGAATTATTTTTATAATTGATTAGAACCAATTCAACTCTATTGTGAACACACCATCAGGAGCTACTCTGAGCTGTTGCTGTAGCTCTAAAGTAATTAACTTTACCCTGTTAAAATCAACCCCCAGACACCACGTTTCCAATGTCGTGTCGTGTATGTGGAGCGAGAGGCTCTCCTGTCTGTCCCCAGGCTTACCCATCCACGGTCCCCACTCTGACAGCACCGTGTGGACCGAAGTAGGGCAGGTACATAGGCCCGAGGCACAGGAGGAAATGGAAAACAGCAGCCTGGCTGCATATCAGGGCAAATAATACAGCTGGTCTAACTGATTCCTCTGGGAAACGACCCTTAATTAGGGCCCTTCCTGTTCATCCACGCCAGCACCTGAAGAAAAGGCAGAGAAGAAAAGACTCCTGTGGGGTTTTTCAGAGCCATTGGCAGAGATTTTATCTGTCGGGCTATTCCGTGACTCCATTTGTGTTGGCTGCCGATATCCTTTGATGCCTGCTTCATTGTTTCATGGGATGAAGTGGACTTTCTCATCAGCCCCCCAATTAGATACAGGCACGGTGAAGGACTGGGTAGTCGGGAATGTGGGTGCATAAGCCTGGACAAATGTGTGTGTTTGTGTCAGTGTGACTGTGCGTTAGTTTTGTGAGCTTGTGTGTGTCCCAAGGCTGTGCGCTGCTGTCAGTCCTCAACCCATATGGGGGAAAAGTCACCGCCGCTGCTTGCTCAGCCATGAGCCTGTTTGGTGACCTTTGACATGCAGGTGATAGGACCACGTTGATGAGCATGCAGGACATGACAGGTGTTTACAGGATTCAAATGTAATGTCCGTTCGCTATCAAAAGCGGATGTATGTTATCTATATTAGTACATACACAGAGGCCTGCAGTGCTCATTTGTGCATCGTCTTCGCCTTGTGGTGAATGTGGGAACTGTTCCCACATCTGTGAACGACAGAGCACAACTCGTCCAAACACTCGACTCCGGGCTGCCACTGGCATTAGGGCACAGTCCCAAAGCCCTTGGAGTGTGTGTGTGTGTGTGTGTGCGCGCATGGCCGAGGCATCTGTCTGTCTGTCTTTCTGTCTGTCTCCTCCTGTGGCCCTAAAGAACCCTTAATAACCAGAGTGTGCAGGTCCAGGCCTATTTGCCACATTTCATTCTGTCAAGTAGCTCCCACTCCGGCTTAATGACCCTCACACTGCTTCCTGCTTTTCCGATGAGAAGTTCAATCCAGCTGCTGACTACTCCCTCACAGTCACACAGTCTATCACAGGCTGATAACTGAGGCTCCTCGCCTTTGGACACGAGCTAATTTGCTGCCTGTGTACAGTTCCCATCTCCTTTCAGGACATCACTTGCTCCAGTAGCCATGTTTCAGGATTCCTTGATGCGCCACGGCCCTCACTGCCCTTCAACTGGTCAGTCGTGTCGATGGCAGGCCCCCCATACTGTTACCTCCTGCCCTCTGCTGGTGTTCATTTGGAATTGCATCAGTTTGCCACGTCACAATTTATTGGCTAGCTATGAAAAGTGATTCAATGTCACGGTTGGTTTCGCGATAATAGTTTGGCTTTCACATGGTTGTGGTCTCTAATTCTGCTATGTCAGAATTTTTTTGAAACTTTATTTGTCAGCTATAGCTTAGCATCACAGGCTGGCACATTCCTCCTCAGCCTGTCTTTCTCTGTATGTCTGTCAGGGGAGAACAGAACGGACAACTAAATGATGCATTTTGAACAGGCTAAGAAATGCGTACCGTAAAATGAAAAATAAGACAAAAGTAACTTTTTTTCAAATAATTCCTATGCACCATATTCTGAAGGACACCATGGCTGCACTTTGTCATTAATCCACTACTGGGAGCAGTGTAATATTATGCAAACTATGCCTGTGAGCCACATACAACATGTAAACACAAACCCACTGGGAAGAGCCACGAGTGAAAAGTTGATGATATGCAAGAGAACGGTATATCAGTTCTGTTTTTCCCACAGGGAAACAAAAGACTTCTTTCGACAACTGGAATTCACCTGCACCAGAGGACGGTAGTTCTGCTGAATGTGAATGTGCTACACAGTGGGAAGGATCACATCTGTCATGGGGACAGAATCAGATCGTAATCACAATCAAACAAACCATTGGCTGTTTGCAAATGAAGGTAAGACTGCGTCCGTGGAGCTGTGAATATCTCTGTCCTGATGCACTTTGACAAGCATCTACCAATATGAAGCCCTCCGGTCAATCAGTCCTCCCTCTGCTCCCAAAGCAACTTACTGTCATTTGCAAACACTATTTTTGTGACACGTTTTCTTCAACTCTTCCTCAGGAAGACCAGCACAAGTACATGTTTGCGATCAGACCAAATATTTCAGCAGTGAATCTGGTATAAACAAAAGGTCATTCCAAATAAAAAGCATCATCTTCAAATTCCGTCCCTGGAGCCAAAATTAAAATTTGAACTTTAATCGTGACTCGTTAATTGGCAGATCGGTAAAGTGAACCGACATAACATGTTTAAAACCACAGAATGGACTATTTCAGAAACACGCCAATCTGCCATAACATTAAACCCAGTGGACTGTCGGAATGCTGCGGCTGATCGGAGTAGATTCGCTGCAGTCGCTCCAGTGTTGTGCGTCTCCATTTGTAACATGCCCAGCTGAAAATAACTATCGTTTTGGATATGGCCGGCATCAGTGAAGGGGAGGATATGCTGCTGCTGGCAAAAAGCCTCCTGACGGTGACTACACACTTGTTCACAACGACAACACACTTATCCTCACAAGTTGGCAGGCCTGCCCACAGAGCTGGCCGGACAGTGACTTAGCATCTCTGTGTCAGCAGCTGTCCCCCCGTCACCAAGGTGGGGAAGGAAGAGGGGACTGCTGCTCTTCTTTGCATGAATGCTACTAATAAGAACAGGAAGAGGAGATAAAGGGCTCTCTTTCATGCAGTACCCACAGCCATAATGAGGCCTGGCATCTGATGGATTACACAGACTTATTTCGCAAAGGCTGCCACATTTTTTCCAGTCAGCCTGTGCTGCCCTCAGTTTTCCCAGTCGCTTGAACAAAGGCGGGGCTTTTTAGTGCCTCGATGCTTTGGCCACACAGGCGCTCACATGTCTGTACCTGCTGCTCATTAATCGCTCAGCCATACAATAAGTCTGACGCGATTTCCTCATAGAAGGGAACGCTCCCCTGTGGTCAAACCCCCAATGAGCTGCTCATTATTATGCATATGCATCACCTGCAAACGGAATGTATGTCATGTAAAGCAAACGCTCTAAATTGCGTGATCTTTCAAAGAACAATCAGTGAATGATGTGAGAGATCTGAAGCCCAGTGGCAGTTTATTCAGCAGAGAGGACTGGAGTCTCCTCTACCCACAACGGTGTTTTCATAAGTCCATATCCACGTTCCTGTGCTTTAGTGTCGGAATTATAATTAGGATACTGTCTGTGTTTTTGTTTGTCAAGAGCTGCAGAAGTCCATAAATTTCCTTTTTTTGTTCTTGAGTGAAAAAAAGAAAAGCTCTTTTACTGTTTGTATTGCACATTATATTCATGCACTGAAAATTATTGCTTACAAATGCAATAATTCATTGTTTTAGACATTTGGAGGCAGATAATGTAGGAGTGAATATATTATTTGGGTATGTGGCAATTTCAATCCATTCATCCATCCATTATCTACCACTTAGTCTTTACGTGTTGTGGGGGGCTATATATATTTACATACCCCCGCACTGACACAATAGAACAATTTATGACAAGGTTGTGTGTGTGTGTGTGTGTGTATGACAAGAGTATTTATATATATGTATATATACACTCTTGTCGTAAATTGTTCTATTGCGTCAGTCCAGCTTGCTGACTCATCTCCAGACGGACGTTTTCCAGTTTCTGCTGAGGTAAGAAATCATTTTCTGTAGCTCAGTGGTATAAAAAAAAAAGAAAACTCTGAGTGTGAATCATTCTCATTACTAATTTAATTGAAGAGCTTCCAAGAAGAAACCGTTGTTATGGATCCATGCAGTAGAAGCCTCTATGTGACGCCTGTAAAGCACCGCTCGCCTCTGACGGCCAGCAGGAAGTGGGATAAGGACAGTGCCTGGGCATGTGAGCTGCCTTTGCAGCCGCGTCCGTTTTGCGTGTTTGTGCGTAAGCGTGCTGCTTTGCATTTGACCGTGTGTGTGTATGTGTGTGTGTGTGTGGGCTGCTGAAGTCGACACTGTGTTCTCTCCCTGCTGCTTCCTGGGACAGAGCCAAAGCCACAGCTCTGTAAGAGGAGATAAAGCTCGACTGTTACCAAGACAAGAGGAAACAGAGCCGGCCTCTTCAGAGGAGGCCATTCATAACTGTATTGACATCATTGTGGAGGAGAGCGCGTCTATGTTTAACTTGTGTGCGCTCATCAGCGAGGTGTCATGCCTGTACACACAGAGCTGGGGCCGCCTTTTCCCAATGGGCATGAACGAATGAAAAAAAAGTGGTGCAGCCTTTTAATTGCAAGGATAATTTGTCGCCTGACTTGCTAATTAAATTGCATCTTCAACCAGCCTCCCTGTCACCGTGATTGCACAATGCCCGCATTAGAGCGTGGAGTGGAGGATTTGTCTTATGTGAGAAGAGGCAGCGGGAAAAGAGGGGAGGCAGGAGAGACGGGCTGAGGAAGAGAGACAGCCTGGGAGCGAGGTCGACAGGATGAAGATGGGGAGAAAAGAGAGAGAGAGAGATGTAAAGGGGGGTGGAAACAAGTGTCCTGCCACATAATGTCACTGTTGTAATGCCACAAGCTCCAGAAGTCAATGTGGTTCACATGCACATGTAAGCTCCTATCAGTTTGGCCATGCTGAAGCTAAGCTGCAACAAGAAACAGTAAAAAGCTTGTGCTGTGGGTTTGTGCATCTTGAATGTGCACCGATTGCACAAATAGCTCATTTCTAATTAGAATTCATTTTAACCTCTGACCTTTTTAAGAGAAGTGTATCAAGCTTTTTCAGTTGTGTTCACTATTCCGGCTGACTGTTTATACGTCAGTGGGAATCAAGGTTGAACTCCCCTGGAGCATGTAAAGCAAGTAAGTGTATAAGCAGAGCTGCTTGTGTTGTAGCCAGTACACCATGATTACGTAATGGTGAAAAATAAGTTCTGTGTATCACATCAGTAAAAAAAATTAAGAAAATTAAAATTAAAAAAATAACTTTATTGATCCTGCAGGAAATGATTTTGCCAGGGTTGCAATACACAAAGACACAATTAACCGAATGCAGCAGAATATAAAAATAACAAAGAAAAATGTGCATGAGAAAATGAGAAAAGTTTGAGATGCATGATGATCCTGAGCCTCGTGATCTGCAAACGCACAAGCTGAAGACTCCATGCCTGTGTGTTGGCTGTACATCAAACACTGTCACGTGCATGGCTTGGTTGTTATGTGACCGTGTCAGAGGGTAAAATATATGTCATGCTGTCTCCATGTCCATCATGTGCATCAAAGGACATGATGGACGTATGCAACCGTTCCCTGAAGTCACTGTCATGTAAGTTTGCCTTTGCTGAAGGACTACAAATGCATGGAACACTGTGAAGTGCAGATACGTGTACGGCTGAGGTGCACAGCTGTGACCTCGCCAATAACCAGAATCAACCTGTCCATCACTGTCACCCGGGGGAGCGGGGGAGTGAGGAAATGCATACTGGGTTATATGCACGGCTGCTGGCTGCACTCGCGACATCCCCCCTTATGTGTTCACACACCTTCATACAGGGGAAATGCTCCACGGTACCAGTTCATGTCATGTTGTTGTTCAGCTAAAAGCACACGCGCAAACAGAAACCAGAGCAAAACGCGTTATTGACGCACCCCTGATCCAACATGACGTGCAAGACTGGAATTTATCACAGCCACAACGAGCAGCGAGAAAACAAAAAACAGGAAAACTGTTATTACTTCATGAATGTTATGAAGTTATTAAACTAAATCGGTTTCACGTGCATACGCATAATTACGCTGAAATGTAATTACAAAAGCTAACGTTGTGTTTTTAACAGGGGGTGATGTTTAATTTTGTGCGGCTCAAATTCCTTTTTAATGAAGTTACTGACACCAAAGCATAGCGGCTTTGCCTTTTGTCACCTTTGTGTGTATTTTGTGTTTTTGATTAAAAACACACCGCTGAGCCTCGTCAAAACAAAACACACTTGAGCGCACAACAAAGACAATAGAACTGTGTTCTTGTTGTGATTTAAAGTTATGAAGTTTATGAACGCCCACACAGTCAGACTGAACACTATGAAATAACATCAGTGCTTATTTCTGTCAGATGAACACATGATAACCTGTTGCTTTCAGCCTCAAACAGTGTCCACATATCACAGTGTGTATCACAGTTTGTGCTTTTTCCTTTATTGTATTTTGTTGTCTTCTGGTTCCGTGCACTCAAAGTGTGGCATAAACCGTGAATAGGACCTGTGACCATCCTCCACAAAGTCAATACAGTATGTGTGAGAACAGAGTGCATTCATCAGTGCTCATTGCTGCTCCCTCGCCGTGCCAAGATTTTCTTACTTATCGATTTTCTTTTCTCTGCGATGTGACAGGCGGCGCCTGTGATGAACGCGACGCGGCTGGGGAGAGGCGCTGTCGCTGTGCATGAATTTAGATAAGACGTTTAAAGCTCAATGCAGAGGCGTCATGCATCAACTTATTATCCATTGTCGCCTCCTCGCCCCCTTTTTAGCCCTTTACAAAGGGCGGTCAAGTCACTTTTGAGCCATCACTTCAGATCTGGGCCGAGTCGCGTTAAAGGTCTCATTAGGTTTATTCAATCTGCCACATTGTGTGCTCCTTGCAAACGTATGCAGCCAAAAATATACACAACTTTTCAAGTCGTTCCAGCGGCGGCACATTGTTTCCGTTTGAGTGACGTGGAGAAACGGACTGACTGTGAGGTAGGTTTTGACACAATAGCAATCAGCTTTTCTTTATTCTGGGTCTTGCCAGTGAGTTCTGAGACGCCTCCTCTCATGTTGTGTAATTGTATAATGGGTCGGTTGTATAATTGCAGCGTTCAGCTCTTCTTGTTCGTAACCTGTGCACCTGTAGTTACAAAGGCTGATTTCACCGCAGTGGGGATTAGCAGGGCGTCTGTGTGTAAAGGCGAGATTTTAAATGAAGACTCATTGTTGTTGCCATGTTGTCGCTAAAAGAGCAGTGGGCATAAGACCTGCCATGTGAGGAGAGTAAAGGTTTGTGCTGATTTCACACAGGCCCCTCCAGGAGCTGCTGGAGGCCTTGATGCAGACAACAAAGTGAAAGATCCACAGAAGTGTAGCATGAAAAGTCACACAACTTCTACTCTGACTGACCTGCTACTCAAAACCAGCCCTTTCTGAAATGATTCACCATTTTTGGAAAACATGGTTTTTGGCTTCCTGCTTGACAATAATATACAGGGGGTCCTCGAGTTACGACGGTCGTGAGTTACGTTGTTTTCGTGGTTACGCCACATCTCCCGTGAACTTCCTTGTTTCGGCTTAAGCGGTTTGCCCCGTAAATACGTACAGACTTCGCACAGGAACTAGTTGGTGAGCGCTCTCTCTGTCTCTCAGCGCGCCTGCCGGCTCTCCAACACCTCCACAGCACAGCTAGGCTACTCTGCCTTGTGTTTGCTTATGTGAAATGGACGGCTGGCGGGGGGGGCCGGTAAGGAGATGCACACGGACACAGATGCGTTCGGGATCGTGGCAATACCGTAGGTTTGTTCACAACACAGGGTCTACACGGTTGATAACAGAAATCTAAAGGAAATGCTCATTACACTCGCAATATCAACCCCTACAGTGACAAAAGGCAATTCACCATAGTAAACTCTTATTGTAGGGTGGTGTTATAGCGACATCTAGTGGCACAATGTATGCACAATGGCACAATGAATGTATGTTCCGACTTATGTCGAAATTCGGTTACAACACATTCTCAGGAACGGATCTCCGTCGTAACTCGAGGACCCCCTGTATTCCACCACCCCCATGTTTGTGTTATGTTCATAACAACTGTAAATATGGACAGACAGCAAACTTCAAGACATCGTCCTTCAAACAGCTTTAAAGGTCACTGCTTAACGTGTGGATTCGTCATGTCATGTCATGTAAAATCTAGTTTTCTAGTTTTTGATTTGGTGCTTATCGCTGTGTATACTTTTCATTAAAGTGTACAATCTAGCGTGTGTTTCCTTTAAACTCCTTTATCTCTAGTTGATCATTTTCACATTGTGAAGCATCATGAATCGGAATTTGTGTAGAAAGTCCTATCAATCAACAACAACAACAGCTTCCATCTGCTTTGTGTTCGTGAAGGTCGGTCGGAGCTGCTCTGGTGTAACAGGATCGGGGATGATAATACTGACAGCCGACGGTTGACTTAGTCGTGATTACACCAGATATATTTTATTTTCAGTTCATCATTTTCCAGGCAGTTCTACTGACAGTTCTCCACCAGAGAGGATGGCAAATCCCTGAAACTGCTAGTATGAAGTCCTGATTCTTCAGATACTCTGTGGCATAACAAGGTGCATCCCTGCTCCAGCCACAGACTTGGGAAAGGATGAAAAAAACTGCACACGCTGTGTTCCCCCACAGAGGAAGGCCATAAAATGCCCTTTCATCTATCTCATTCTTATTTACAACATCATACCCTTTTGATTCTTCAGGTCAGCTACCTGAGACTAATTAGGCTGTTGCATAGCAACAAGCTGATGCCACAGTCTTCTCTGTGGTACAGGTAAAGTTCACAGTTTTGCATTTTGTGTGTAATGCTCTCCCATCGTGCAGTGAACCGTAACAAGTTATGGTTATAAGGTGATTAACTGCAGTAATGAATGCATTATGCATATGTTTACATTCTTTGTTTTTCCAACAGCACGCGGTGGTATCAACATGCACCACCTATTTTAAAGCATAAGGGCATGAAGGCGCTGCAGTGAATTAATTCTCATTAATATCCAGATGTATGCAGCACCAGTCTCAAAATTTTGCATGCTTGATGGCATATACTGTAAGTGTGTGTGTGTGTGTGTGTGTGCAGGCGTGTGCCGATCTATTATAAATTCATTTTACTTACTTTTAATTTTCACTGGGTCTCACTTTTGAGAAGGCGCAATGAATTTATAATAGACCAAAAGAAAGAAAATAATAGATCGAGACATCAAAGTTACAGTGCAGTTAGAGGGAGGTGTCATATCCAATGTTCCCACTGTTATTCATAATGTCTATTATGCTTTGTCATTACACATGAACCTTTATTTACAATAATTTAAATTTAGAATTCTGTGGGTGAACATGAGAGCTGTATTACACAGTTCTGGGTTTGTGCTTTGTTTCACGTTTAAATAGTTGTCTCCCAGTGTTGTGACCGCAGATCATACAGTGTTAAATTTCATTCATTCTACTCACTTGTCTTCCTGTGGAGAAGGGCTTGATGCCTTGTGGCCTTCACAGTGCTGCCACTTTCCACACCACATAGTCTGCCTGGCAAGGACACACAGACAACCCACGGGGCTGCATTAGCTGGAAACCTTCCCCCTGAACTAAACTCAACTTCTCAGGCGAGATCCAAATGATTTGATGTGGCATAAAAGTAAGTCACAGTAGAGGGGGGACAGCTGGACGCTGCGTGTAGAAGGCCTGCCGAGACCTGATGAGAGTCCAGTTCAGACATGATTGAACCAGACTTCCCACGCTTTGTTTGATGCATCAGTGGCCACCACCCACAACGCAGCGGCTGCTTCTAACTGACTGGCTCAAATAAATTGGAAGAAATGTTCCAGATTCAAGAAAGCCAATTAGTGACAAACAGGACTCCACAGGCAGCGTTATCTCTTATTAATCCATGACTGCTGGATAGCTACAATATGAATTGACTGCTAGATGATATTTTCATATTATTGGCAGAAGATTTCTCTGTACACCATGTTTTTTTTCCCCACTGACAGCAGTCTCTGCATGCACTAAAGCCACGAGACTTTGGCTGCAACATTACACCCAGCTAATAAATAACCTAAAATGTCCATTCCCAAAAAGCCCCACATGTGTAACAATCAGAGATTGGTGATTATTAGTGAATGGATCATTACAAATCCACAGAGCGTTGTTTTACATGTTGGTGGAGATTCAGTCAGTCCAGGCTAAATATCTCTAAATATCTGTTTGTGACTTTATCTTCTGAACTCTATGTGCCAGCTGGTTGTGCTGAACCTTTGTGTAATGAGTCTGAGAGCTGGGGTTGGATTAACTCTGGATAATGGCAACGAGACTGCAATCAAAGTTTCATTTAGACTGCAGCTACACTTATTTACTCCCGCCTGGCTGCTGATCTGCGATCTGTTAATTTGGAATTAGACTATTAGCTCTCTCAGACCCTCTCAGGCTCCATCCTTCTACCGAGGGGAGTGGTTGGGGGCTTCGTTATGATTATGAATCCTGTGTTTTCTGTCCGCAGAGGGACAGTCATGTGTTATGAAAGACAGAACATATTAACCCACAGAGATGAAAAAAACACTAAGCAGCATCATTATTCTGACACAAATCATTATTATAATAATTTATGAACGCATGTGCAATGCAATTTGCTACACCTGATTCTTCACAGCAGTTATTGAACCCAAGGGTTGTCAGTAGTCTCATTATTTCCACATCTTGTACAAGAAGCAGCAGTTTACCAGCTCATCCTACATCAGTCCTGATATTTATACCGTCACCTTCTTCAAATAATAGCCTAAGTCAAATTTTGACAAAGATTTTTTTAAATATCATATTCTCTGTATTTGTTTTTTTCTGTTTTTTTCTTTTTTGAAAAACATGACAAATATGACTTATGTGGCCAGGGTGACGATATGTACTACATTAACAGTAGGGGGAGGCAACGTTCTTAAAGACACTGGTGTGTCGTTTAATGTGAACACGAAGAAAAGAGTCACCAGCAGAGGGGCTGCAGAATTAGACTGCATAGAGCAGCTCGCTGTAATTAAGATTAATTTATACTCTCGTTCATGTTTGTGTCCGCTGGTCCGCTTTTGTAATTCTGATCTGTGGTGTGTGCTCTTTATGAACTGGATATCACAGCATAACGAATGGCAGTCAAGCTATTAATTACCTCAAGTTTGAGAGCCTCCTATGCTTCTAAAATCTAATGCGCAAGCACATCTGTAATGTGTGTGTGTGTGTGTGTGTTAAGCACGTTTAAACATGGGGGGGGGGTAATACATGCTTTTCTATCTGTTGCGGTTCTATGAAGGAGCTGCTGCATTGTTTTGATTAGGAAAAGCATTTGGACAGGTAAAGCCACGAACTGTAGCGTTAATAGTTACTTTCCAGTTTATGGTGTTAAAATCTGTAAAACGAATTTTTTCATTTATTGTTGTTTTTTTCTGACCACATATTGATGAGTCTCTGGTCTGCTAGCTAATGCTAGCTAACATTACGGCTAGCCTTTAGCGCATCGATCCAATATTCTAGTGCTTGACCATTGCCATTGTTAGTGATAATAAAACGTGATTCGATTTTAAGACTGACATTTTTGCCTTTGATGTGATATGGAATGATAGCTGTGGTAAAGGAATAGTTCAGAGTGCAGAGGACGGTGTACACGTATCACATCTGTTAAGGTTGGTGTAGCTGAGTTAACACAGCGGACGCTAGCCAACATGCTGCTGTTCGCTAGCTAAGTACACGCTTGGATAAATGATTAGTTTTTCCAACATTTTAGCAGAACGTTACATAAGACGCTTAATTATAAATTATTTTGACCACCCACTACGATATATTGCTTTTACTAGCCTGATGTATTTTAACGTAATCATTAGCTAATGCTTCTACTACTGTTGACCACACAGGGGTGTCATAAAAGACTTCAAACTATAAGTAACGACTGAATATAAATAGATATCACAAACTGTTGCAATGTTTTCACAAAACACACTGCGTGTAAGGTAGGAGTCCTTCTTGGCCTTAGTAGCGATGTTAGTTCACTCAGAGATTCTTGATGTAAAGTGATATAAATACTGTTTTGACATTTACCATCTAAATTCGCATAGCGTTGTTCTAAAGATTTAAAGGAGAGGTCCACTTGAAGAGAGAGCTGAATTAGTATCAGTTAAACTCAATAATATCATAGAAAGTTCAGATAAAATGATAAACTTATGTCGTCATTGAACGGTGCAGTGTGTGGTTTCATCCAGCAGATGGCACTGCTGCATAACCTTTATTGAAAAGAGCTCTACCTCAAAGGGACACTACAACACGTCTTATGCTATTTGCTCTTGATAATATTTTATTTCTAAGCTTTAGCATGTTAGCGCCCCTAGTTGCTGTGTTCGTATTTACTTCATGTGCATATTTAAATAGGTTTCATTGAATTTGTAACTTGTTGTTTGGGATCTGCATAATGAAGGCTCTCAAATTTGTCATGGGGAACCAACTGCAGATGTTAGTTGAAATGTTTGGATCTCAGCCCCAGTGTGTCTAAACTGTTTTCAGGCAGGGCTTTTCCCATATGTTATCTTCCCAGTAGGGCTTTATGTGGTAAATTGGCTAATTCCTCTGTGACTTTTCCCACAGTATTTAGTGGGAGGAGGGACAGTAACCACATCCAGGAAATAGTGGCTCACTTCCCGCATAATGATTTAGGAGAGGTCAGCACAGAGCTCAAAACTACTGCCAGTCAGCATTCTGTAATGAATTAGGTCTGTATTAATGCAGACAACTCAGTGTTTAGGTAAAGAGTTTCAGGAGTGACAAACTCATTTATCTGACTTTTGCACTGCAAATTCTTACGATGAATACATTTTATTTGGCCCAGATGTTTTACATAATGAAGCTCCCAGATTGTTTTTTCCCTCTTAACTCAACTTTGTTACAGAGGCCATGCTTCCTCCTGTCGATTACAGCAGCTTATTTAATATGAGGGGTGAAAGGGATCAAGTTGTGTTTTTTCACGTACTTGCTCAATAATAGTTGATAGCATCAAGACATTTCTATTCAAGGAAATGTGGCTGGTCAACAGAGGCTTTGAGCCAAGTCTGGGAGGAGTTTGGAGGAAAAGGTTAAACACGATGACAAAGGAATTGTGTGCTATGACCTGGACTTCCTGTCTGGGCAGCATCCCTGTCGTAATGTCTCCACACCTCAGTCCAACCCTTCCTCAAATGCTTAAACACACCTTTGTTTACACAGCAGTGTGCATCCCCTCGTTTTGGGCCTTTATCTCCACTAGATGCCTCAGGTCTTACCTTAATTAGTCATGTATCAGTGCAAGTTATGTTTTAGTTACACTACTGGTATAACTTCTTCTGACATCCCCACTTTTTTCCTTTAGATTGTACCTGAATTCATGGAGGAGCAGACAGACTCTCCAGCAGCCAATGCTGACACCAACAGCCAGAGAAATGGAGATGAGGTAAGCGTTCAACACAAAGATGTCAGATGACACATTTTGCATGTATTTTTTCCAATTCAAACTCTAGCAACGTCCTGTCAATGTGTACCTTGGGAGTGTTGCTACTCAAATCTTCAAAACGTATATGTTTTTGTTATCTTTGCAGAAGCCTCGACGTGGCAGCTGGACCAAGGGGAGGAAGAGGAAGAAGCCAATGAAGGACAGCAATGCACCGAAGGCCCCCCTAACGGGCTATGTCCGCTTCATGAACGACAGGCGGGAGCAGCTACGGGCAGAGCGTCCCGACGTGCCCTTTCCAGAGATTACAAGGATGCTGGGCAACGAGTGGAGTAAGCTGCCCCCTGAGGAGAAACAGGTAAGTGAATCGTTCCTGGCAGGAATTTTACATATGACGTATAAATGTAAGGAAAATGCATTGAAATTCTGTGGTGTTTTTTCCTCACGTTTTGTATTACCAATGATCAGTTTAATTGTCATAGGTTTTTGTTTGTTGCTTTCTGTCGCTGCATTAATTGTGGAAATATTTACCTGCAGTATCACAGCACTCAACATGATCCCCAGCCAGATCGTAAACTTTTCTCAAACAACGATTTTCGCTGTGCACAAAAATAGACTAGGAACAAAAGCCTGCAAGGCTCATGGTGTCAGTGTTTTCAAGCTGAGGGAAAAAAACACTGCACGTTTGGTTGCTGTTCGCTGTCACTGTACATCCTTGTATAGATTGTATTTCTAGAGTTTGATGGCATTTTGTATCATGTCTGAGATATGTCCTAAATACGTCATCAGCTGTCAGGATAGAATAGACGTTGCTTTCTTGTAATTCCACCACAGTGACATCTTAATATTAACCACTGCTTCAGCTGAGAAACACCCCAGGAGTGCTTGTAAAACGATGTGACTGAACTGTAACCTCTGTAGCTCCCTTAGTTGTCTGCATCCTGTCATATTAATATGCTACGACATTTTGTTCTGTATTGGAAACCTGTTGTTGTAACTGGGCCAGTCTCACTGCTTCACACAACAATTAAACAACATTTACCAACTTTGTCATTTAGCTACTAAAGTATGATGTTTACTCAAAGTTTGAACCTGTGGTTTTTGCCCAGCTTTTTTCCCTAAATGAACTGAAGTAGTCTGGGTGTGCTTTCGGGGATAGAGCCCAGAGAAGTTTTCACAGATCTGTACACCATTATTGTTTTACATTATTGTTTTACAGTTCACAGCTGAGTCAGATTTCCTTTCTGTGCCTGGAGATGCTCTTGTCGGGTTTTCTCCTAATTCCTAAACCAATTATATTACAAGATGCTGTTAAGTTGCAAGCTTTGTGAAAGTAGGTTATTAATATCAAAAAGTTAAAAATTACAGACTTTTGTCTATTCAACTGAACTAATCCTTATTAGAAGAATATTACCTCCACTGCTCGTGCCAGCTAACACATCCTGTTTGATCGAATCTCATTTAGTTTTTTTTCTGGCTGCATCCTCCCTGCTCTCCTCAACTTTCCTTCGTGTCCCCGCAGCGCTACTTGGATGAGGCAGAGCGCGATAAGGAGCGCTACATGCGGGAGCTGGAGAAGTACCAAAAGACGGAGGCCTACAAACATTTCACCAGAAAGGTCCAGGAGAAGCAGAAAGGCAAGCGGCATCGGGGAGGTGAGATCTTTAGATCACCAGTTGACTGGTGGAGCTCTTGTCCACCACAGTTAAAAAAACAATCTTATTGACAATCTCTTGTAGCTGCTTTAATGAGAAACAGAATGTTATAAAAAGAGACAGACAAAACCACCGTACAGACGCTGCCAATTGTAGGAAACCTTTCTTTCATCATTGGCCCACTCAAAATGTTTTAAATTTAAACTTGTTATTTTGAATTACTACGATAGTTTGAATACATTCCAGGATTTGGTGTAGCAACTCAGATGTGATCATTTTCTATGCTCGGTCAGTAGAAACAGGGAAAGGAAAGGGAATACTTTCCAAGTTTATAGTCATTCAGGTTAGAAGTGATAGTTCAGCCTAAGGACAAGGGGCCGTGACTTTGCTCACACAACACATGGTCTGTATTATCTGTTCAGATTTTGTTACGCTGCATAAATCCCAGTGTAAGTATCAAAAATGTTGATGACATAAACAGCTTTGCACTGGCTAAAAGTTAGGAAAAAAAGTGATTCCAATAAAAAACTTTTCATTTTAAATTGATTCACAGTATGGAGCTTAGTGAAGGGATCTTTTGTATAACTTTTATGGGTCGAAGCAATTCACAATGTGGTATCAGCACGCTGCACTCAGGGAAATCATCTGCTGTCCTCTGTTGTTATTCTGTCCGTCCTCTCCAGATGTTGGGCACCAGGTATCCAGCGAGGCTCTTCATGAGGTCAGTACCTCTTTCTGCCCTGTCACACTCGCAGCCACTTTCCCAGTGAAGAAAACATCATATTTATAAAGCTGTCAGTATAGTCTGTGCTTTACCAGTTCGGTCTGCGCAGAGCGAGCATTAAACCTTATTAAAATGACTTCAATACCTGTTCAGAGACATGTCAACAGAAGGTTAATTTTGCCTCTAAATCTGTTTGTCTTTGTGTTTCTTCATGAAGTGCTTATTGCTGCATCGCTAAAACTGGGTTAATCAGCTTTGCTGCTGCATTTGTGATCCAAACACTTGGCTTCTGCTAAGTGTGTAATTCTTTTTTATGAAGTTCTGCATGTGATTAGGAGGTTTCCTTTGTAAATCTTTCAGGATACTAAGAAGGGCTAGTGCCGAGGAGCTTTTATTGGAATTAGCATTCCTGTGGGGATACCAGTGTTTTACATTTCAAAGGCGCACAATTCTACATTTCACGTCACTCCGTTAAGAAATAAGGGGGAATGATGAATTATATAAGTGGAACTTGCAAGCTATCTTGGACTTATACTATGAAATACAATTTTCTATTTCAGATTATTTAAATCATCTCTTGCCTTGGGTATTATAGCAACACCGCAGATGAAATTATGTCTTCCTCCTCATTTCCGGAACTGTATCACTGTATTTTCCCTGTAGCCAGATATGAAATAAATTACTCACCCACTTACAGCTCAGTGAGATGAATGACCAGTGTCAGTCTGTGTAGCCAAATGGTTTCACTGTTTTCAGCGTATCACCTTCCCTATTTCTGTCTCTGGCTTTTAACAGAAAGACGCAGAGGGGAAGGACAGAACTGTGTTTGACATACCAATCTTCACTGAGGAATTTCTTAACCACAGCAAAGGTACGGAGCCTGAACACAGCCAGCTGAATTGTTGAGAGATACAAACCTCAATTTGCCTGAAGTGTTTCTATACATGTTCTTCTACCTCAAGAGAACATTGTTCTGTCGTTCTTCCTGTTCCAGAATAGTTCCACACACCACAGAAGTTGTACCATCTCTCTAAGACTCATCTTTTGATCCAGTGTTTCTGTGTGTTTGTGTATTCCTGTAGCACGTGAGGCTGAGATGCGGCAGCTGCGTAAGACCAACATGGAGTATGAGGAGCGTAATGCGGCGCTGCAGAAGCATGTGGAGAGCATGCGCGGGGCAGTGGACAGGCTGGAAGGTGATGTGATGCAAGAGAGGGGACGCAATGGGCTTCTCCAGCAACACCTGGAGACCCTGCGACAAGCGCTCACCTCCAATTTCTCCGCTTTACCTCTGCCAGGTGAGAACAGCCAGCAATGTCTTTGTTTTTGTTGCCCTTATGGACAATATAGTGAGGGAAAAAAAATACAAAAACTCCTAGATAACTTTTTATCCTGGACGTTTCTCCAGCCTCTAGATTGTTAAATATTTGCTGATGTCTCATGCATTGTGACAGTGCAGACTTGGATCTTCTGCTTTGAGATCAAAATGAATCATGTGCCTTCAATCAACAGTTTTGCTGAGCGTGACAAAAGAAAATAAAACTGCTTCTCATCTATCTGTGAAAGTTTGCAGTGCGACTGTTGGGCTCATGATGATAAAAATTGATTTCATATCCCACACAAGCAGTTCACCCCGACTCACAAACATCAATGTGGAAAAATATTGGTTACATAATAATATAGGTATGTCGTGCCATAAGTGTATTTACTGCTATTTGAACTTCATCTCTGTTTCTTAATCCACACATGTAAACAAGAGATTTTAAATCAACAAGTCTGGAAATTCAAAGAATGAGGCCCCACTTTGTACTTGTTTTTTGCCACATCCATAGTGTTTCTCTTGCATTTTTGCTCCACACCGATTTGAAGTTTTTTGCTCACACAGCAGAGACAGACACAGACGCTGCAAACAGCACAAATTGGCACGACAGGACTGGAATTGCTTCATGAGATGATGAACGATGATTGCCAAACCCATTTAGACACAGCCTCGGAGAAACTCTCTCGCATATCAATAAATTAATAACCGCTTCAAAGTTTTTTCTGAGCATAAGCATCAGTACCTCGAAGTGTATAAAAGCCCACCTTTATTTACTGTTCTGTAATTGTGTAATTAACTTTCAAGAATGGATGTAGATAAACTCAGGAGTTGCCAGGCCTTGTAGCCTCTCTTTCCTTTCCATTATGCTCATAGTTTTGTTAGTTTTGATGAATACAGTATGTTGACCCGCTACAACAATTTCCATAAAATATACTGTTTCAGTGCTGATTTTCATGGTATCGGCGAGGCTGTTTGAATTATTGATTGTTTGAATTATTGACCCAGTCTCGTGTTGTTCTTTAATGATGTGAGACTGGGTGTTGTGCCTGGATCATTTTATTCAGTCAGTCCAGCTTCTGATGCTCAGCTCCGGTTGGCTGTTTGTGTAGACAGAAAATGCCAACATTTTAGCATAACATCTCGGAAGCTGTGGTTAAAAATAAGCAATGCTGCGTCGTAAAATATTGCCTTTTAAAGGTTTCTAAAAGCACAAAGTCATCTTTCATTTGAAAATTCTCGGGTACTAACAGCAGACATCTGTCCTGCAGGTAGTGGAGAGATACCATCTCTTGAAACCATTGACTCCTACATGAAGAAGCTCCATAGCATCATTGTCAGTAATCCTCAAGAACACGAGAATCTCATCAGCACTGTGAGAGATGTGGTCAACCGTTTGGACAGGTAAACAATGCTTTATTTCATGTGTCTATAGTAGAATATCCAGTTGACAGTAATTCTTTCTTTTTGTTTGATTTGATTGATTTGCTTCTGAAATAGGAATACAATTCACAAGGTAACCGGGCCAATTTCTAATTGAAAGAGCATCAAGTTCAGTTTTATCATCCCTTGTTAAGGTGGTCTTTTCATCTCAAATAGTTTGATGTTTCAGGAGTAAATAAATGACGTGCTTGTCTTTTGTCATATTTTGCCACAGATAATTGGACCAAGTGCAGCAGTGTTGATGGATTGAGAATCAAAAATTGATGCCTTGCTTCTTGACAGAAAATCTTCCTGTTGATCTGTCATCCCACATTTACATCTTTTGTTAGTCCAAGGTGATGTTGGTGTAGTGTGTTATTTATTCCTTTTTTAACACTTTTTCACACTATCAACTATCAAAACGTTTGATTTATACATAATTAGGTGATAGCACATAAAATAGGTTTCTGTCACATGCTCTGGTTTTGTCTTCACCGTCCATTTAGAGCAAATGCGTCCACAGCAATATCTGAAACATTTTGTATCTGATCTAAGAAACATTTGTCTGTGAGTTTGTATTTACCATATCAAGAGAAAGATGTGCCATTTCTGTTGTTTTTCTCTGTGAAGTTTTTGTGTTTTCAATAAATGTATTTACATCACATGAGCAGTGTGTTTGAGGTGCAAAAGGTGCAAGTTCAGTTATATACCAGACATGCTGTATTTCCAGTTTCTGATTTGCCATAAACTGATAAGTTCTGCTAACTTAAACCAGTCTACTACTTTTGACATCAGTCAACATCAAATAGAAAATATCTGGCAAATCTCGGGTAATACATGGCTGTTTTGAATGTCAACACAAAAGCCTATTTGCATACAATAGATGTACAGTTAAGAAGATTTGGAGTGGTTAAGTAAATTGAGCAGCTCTGCTGTAATTTACTGGATATGAAAAGAGACGTTAATTACTTTTGATTTCGGAAGTTTATTTATAGACACTGAGCTGCCTACAGCTTCAGGAAACAATCAGCAACTCATTATCAGACATGAGAAGTTTCCCACTCCTCTCCAGATAAGTACAGGGAGTAACAGCTGACTAAACGTAGCCTGAAGAATCTGCTGTAAATCTTGCTCAGTAAATCAGATCATTAAATCAAATGTGCCCATTGTTTGATTGAGAGCTGGCCAGTTATCTCGGGTATGAGTTGTCAAGCTGCTAACATACATCATGATCTCATCCTGTTTCCAATCCCTGATATCCATTTCCTTTTTGCCATCTGAGACTTCCTGCCCACAATGACCACATGTGTTAGTGTTGAATCAAACAATGTCCCAAGCAGATGTTTTGTTCCCACCGGAGCGAGTATGTCAGTTTTTACATGGAGACAGTAACACAGTCTTTGACTCCTGTCATCCTTTGGACGTTTGGTTTCTGTTTTACATTGACAATGCTAAAGTCCAAACTCTCAGAGCCCTCTGTGCTGTGTGATGCAGTTACATAATTATCACAGTTCACTATCACAACCTGAATGCTGAACAAACGACAGCATATATTGATAGTGATATAATTTTATTGTGAAAGGAAAACAAGCAAGATTTCCCTCTGAATAACAGTTTGTGGACCCTGTTTACATAAGCTAGAATCAATATCATTATACATAATATTCTAATAAGGAACTTTTATTTTGAAATGTCTGCACAAGCTCCAATACCTTTATATTCATCTAGCCTGTGGCTGCACTGCATCTCCAGAACTCCATGCTGTCAGCAAAATATAAAGTCATCCACGCTGTGTTCTTGGTTGTACGATGGGACGTACAGTACATCCAGTGGAGCTATGTGACCAGTGGGACACACTGTATTGCACAACGTGTGCAACTGGCCCCAGAGCTCATTTGTGTAATGAGCTTAGCTACAGCCCTTTTTTCGCTTTGATGTTGGCCCAAAGCTGTAAACATAAGGAAAGTCATGGCTCATACCTTGTTATTACCACACGTTTAAGCTGAGATGTTTTCCGGTGCCACAAAACTTAGTGTGACCTAATTTGTTGTCAGACATGAAAGAGTTGTCGGAACAGAGACTCAGCCTGGTTGTGTTGGAGTCCCTCGTCGTGTCGCTCTTCTTGTCATCCTATTGCCTGTGACTGTCATCACACTCTGTCTTTGTCTTCCGACAATGTACAAACACCCTTTTCCTCCTCAGAGGGGCGGCGGCTGCAGCTTTGGCTGCCTTCCTGCCCATGGAGCGATGGGTTAACAGAGGATAGAGGGCAACAGATCCTGGACCAGCGGAGGGAGAGAGCTAGGATGAGTCAGGCGTCATGTGCTGACTTGGCACTCTGTGGCCTCAGTGTCCTGTCCTAATTTCAGTTAGCACAAGACAAGCACTTTAACAAGTGCTAAATGAGCTCCCTTGTATTGGGGTAGGTCTGTCTGGAGGTCTGCGGGCCAGTAAACATTTAGAGAAATCATTCTCAGTGACAAACAACAATTGATTTTTAAATGTTTTCTGATGAAACAAAGTCCCCCCATTATTTAATCAATGAAGTATTCAGTTCAGTGAGTCACTGCTGAAGGCCACTGTTGACCTTTCTGGGGCAGACTGTGACTAATAGCTTTTTCATAGACTCTTTTGGGAATATTTGAAAATCTGTAAGTTACTCATACCTTTCTTTGTTTAGATTTGATTTCCTGTTCATGAGTATTTTTTTATATTCTTCTGGCTATGTTCAATTTATGAATTTGTTTCGGTGGAATCCTTTTTGTTTTATAACTGATCATCTTGTTGATTTCTTGAGCTAAGCGTTTGGATCAGATATGACAGAGCAGTTTCTCTGCAGCTGTTGTCTTGCTCGTTTTCTGTGGTTTGCTTAAATGTCTTCAATCTCCTGACCGCTGTCCCACAGGCAGCGTTTAACATGTCTGGAGGAAATTAGTTTTTCTAAAATTATATGGATCTGACGGGAAACAGACAGCAGTGATTGTGACTTCAGATAAAATACAATTACAGCATCACACATTAGTTCTGCAACATATGAGATAAAAATGCAATAATATAATGATATACAGCATGGTTAGGAACTTGATGATGATGACAACTTCACTTACTTCCATAACTGGGGTAATTTATTTTTCTTTTGGAAGAAGAATGACTTTTTTTCCCCTCGTATTCCATCATCTGGGAAAATGTCCTCATTTTCATCTCTCCTGATGATGGGAGTCACGTTTAACTTCACTGTAATTTTTCCAGCTGACCTTGACTCATACTGTCCATGTCTCTCCTGCTCCCAATCAGATCTTTAAGACTCAACTCATCGATTTAGTAATGATGTGTGCTGTATGAAGATTCAAGAATTTTTCTTTACAGTGGTAGAACGATACACTGACATATTGCGTATCCTTTAAGAAATGTAAATATTGCATTTTCAAATTGACTTTGTTTTTCTAGTTCTTATTTACTTATTTTGAAGCAGCTTGGCCATGGAAAAAAGAAATCTGAAAATTATATTGACAGTCCAATTGTCAATGAACACAGGCACTTTTAGAAAAACCCACAACGTGTAAATCACCTCAGAATCCTGACAGTAAATGTGCCTGGAGACAGTAATGCTTTGTCCACATGATAAAATTGGCTATTTCAGAATGCATTGCTATTTCTCAGTTGAGTGTTTTTCCAGTTTTGACTAACTTTTATCTTTACTCACTTCTCATTTTAAAATCCTCACGGAGCAGTTTGTAAGTCAGCTGTCCCAGCATGTGATGGAAAGTTAGGCTGAACTATTTGTTTCAAATGGGGTTATTGATATAATCATCTCCGCTATTTAAATATTCCTATCAACTCTAATGACATTCATTACAGACAAGCATGGCATTATCATGCTAGTGGTGGATGGAAGTAAATTATAAAAAAAAAAACATAGAGAGCAATATCAAATGTATTAAACAATACACATCTAAGTCTTACATATTCTACAAGAGAAGGAGAGTGTCACTTATAAAAAGGCAAAAGAGGAAAATGCGAGTCATCCTTCCTCTTCCTTGATCCATCATCTGCTCCATCTCCTCCAGCCTTGGAAAATCCTTGGCCTCAGTGCCCAGGACTGGGGCAGGGAGGAGGAGCAAACAATGCTTGGAATGTGTAAAAAAAACTTGAGTCATTCCCACATGTCAACCTCTGGCTCGGCTCCTCCTCCTTCTCTTACAAATGCATGTTGCCTTCACATTCTCCTCATGAACTCATACATCTGAACTCCGAATGTGTAAATATCCAAACACACTGTAGTTTTTTTTTACTTGCTTTACTAGTTTCTGTTTTACAGAAAAGATCAGCAGATATTACAGCTTTAACAACTGTGTCACAATTAGGTCAACAATTAACTACAACATTACTGCAGCTATAAAGTCATCATCTGTGTATAAATCTGTTAGCCTGACTGATATGCTGTACTTTGGAACTTATGTTAAGAGTCTATAAAAAGAAAACCTTGCTTGAACACTTTGCTGTGTTTTCATATGTGGCTGGCTTTTTGTGATTTAAATATTCCAATTGTACCTGAAGGCAGCAGGAAAGGAGGGGATTTCCTCTCCACAGGTCATCTCTTATGAGAAGCATAATGTCAGTAATAGGCACTGTGGCTCCCAATGCTTTTCAAATACCAACACACACACACACACGCACACACACGCACACAGAGTGGCTTTTTACAGCACATCTGTTTGCTCACTCGGGATGTCAGCTGTCTTTTTCACACAATCTGTGTGTCTCCATGACTTCTTTACAGTGAATAGGTTTTTAACGTTTCTTAAAAGTAAACAAAAGTAAAACTGAACAAATTATGAAACAAAATATAAATATATAACAGAGCAATTGATCAAAAATGGGAAGAAAAAAGACAAGTGAATTAATTAGTAAAGGTGAAGTCTTTGGCCTTTATAGTAGCAAGTACATGGAGATGTCCCTTTAATTTGACCTTTGGACAGTGAATGGACTTTGCAGAGAGGCAGATCAGTGGTGGGGCAGCCGCACCATCCCCGACTGCACTGTTAGCTTGTCTTGGTTTCAGAACTGTTCTCAAGTCTGTGAGCACGATCACTAGGTGTCAGCCAAGATGCTTTCATTGTGGAGAAATAGAATGTATTTTAAAGAATTAAAATATTCCAAACAAAGGATTTGTGTACAAGGTCAGTTTGAGAGGAACCTCCTTCAGCCTGTAGGTGGTGTTGTTCTTGCTCTTTAAAGACTTGGGTTGTACCGAATAATCAGCATGAACAGGTGTTGCTTAGTCAGTAATTTTAGTTTTCTTTTTGTAATTTTGATCCAGAAGAGAATCAGAAGCGTATGAATATGTAGTGGTGTGTATGTTAAAATGTGATGAGGCGGTTGATAGTAATCAAGGAACAGTGGCTGACAGTTATTGTAAGAGCCTCTTGTGCAGAATGCCTGTGTCAGTGTTATGTTATGGACTGCCACTTGTATAGGCAGAGTTCATTTTAGCTGAACTATGCGTCATATACACCCCCCCGCTCCCCCAAGAAACGTGATTTGTTCTTTAAACAGAAAAAGTCATGCTTGTTCTTTCATCAAAGAATTGGTGAAATGCAATGAAAACGGTACATTTATAGTGTTTTTATAATGAAACAGCAAAATGCTGATACATTTCAATCAATCAGTTGAACTTTTGTGTTTTTAAAAGCCTCAGATCCGTAATTGAATGTAATTAACCAATTAAAATAGCAGGAACGTCTCCATTGCCGAATTCGGATTTTGTATTTCAACCTTTGTGTTATAACTGCTGCAGACGATGAGGTGCGTGTTGCTACAAAGTTTCCACATCATCACTTTGAGTTTTCCACAGTGAGAGTGGACGCTTTCTTGTGCCTTGTAAATTGCGCGTTCACGCGACTCTCCTGGCCGGCCCAGTATCCCCAGCGCGCTCGCTCCCGCGCCGGGGCTGGTGGAAAAAACTGCAGCGGCTGTTGCCGAAGCCACGCAGAGCGGAGCTGTGTGCGGAAAAAAATCACTGGCGCTGCTCAAAGCTGCGCCACTCACGCTCGGATTTCCCCTCATTTGTTGCCGAGGAAGACGCTGTTTACAGCGGGAATAATGGCTGCCAGGCGGCGGTGAGAGCGAGCGGGCGACTCTCGGCGTGTGTAAGGTAAGAAAAGTTAGCCCAGGTTTCCCGGAGCAGCCTGTCTCTCTCTCTCTCTCTCTCTCTCTCTCTGTCCCAGTCAGTTACCTCCGACTGCCAACTTCCAGTCTGCCCGACAAGCTAACGGCGCTGCGCTGCTCCGTTTGCGCTAAATGTCTAATGAATGCGGTTCACGGCCGCTGATGCGAAGAGAGAGAGAACGAGAGGGAGCGGAGAAGTTTGCTAGCTGTGTTGCTGTTTCACCAGCTGAATGATATGAGACGTGACTTCATGACACTGCTACACAACTGCTGCTGTCAGAGCTGAGTGACAACCGACGCAGCGGGGAAGTGGCCCGCGTGTGTTTGGGTTTTGTTCTGGGGGCTAATGTAGCTGGCGACTGGTTTGTAAAACTTCTCCGTGTTTGTTAGAACAGTAGGATTTATCCGACACTACTGTACAGCCTGAATGTGAGATGTGTGAGGGTGGAGAGAGGATGTCCACTGCTGGAAGCAGCTATAGCGCGAGTCTGTGGTGTTACACACACACACACACACACGCACACACACACACACACACACACACACACACACACACACACACACACACACAGTCACTGCTCAGACTGATTTTACACATTTAATAAACCACTTGATTTCTCCGTACAAAGGTGTGGTTGATCCTTGAATTCCCATCACTCCACCTGTAAACACGTGTGGAGGATCAGGCTAACATTATTCTGACCTTAGTTAATCCTGTGTATAAAAGAAACCTTATTACCTGCCCCATCACTGTCACGTCAGGAGGTGTCTACCCAGCAATCATTAATGACTAACGTGCCTAAAAGATGCTTGCCAAGTGCCATTAAACATCAGAAAGAGAAAGAAAAGATTTGTCTTTCTTGAAACTACTATTTTGAAGGAGCCGGATCACTACTCAATACAATAAAGTTTAATAATAACAGATTATAATATTGTTTGTTGGAGTACTATAGAGACACTGACACTAAACTGGAAATAATAGTAGCAGTATTAGCCCTATGTTGTGATGTAGGGTGATGTAATGATGTGATGGTATTTATTGTAGTCGAGTGTGTTGTATTGTGCTCTTACTAGATGCAATGCAGTATGATGTATAGTTAATTTCCCCGTGTGGGACTATTAAAGGTGTAGAGTAATGGCATTGATGCACCTTAATGATAGAAGTGTTATCAATAATGTAGATTATTTTGAGCTGCTTCCATCTCACTTTTAATGGTTAGGGTTAAGAAAATTTGGAAATAGTCCATAAATTACACTTGGACATTATTCTTACCATACATTATATTTAACTAAGCATTATACCAACCCTAATCAATTAAACACCAATCAGTTCACTTCAGGTATAAAAGCCTGAAAATGAGCAGTTGGGAGCACAACATGCCCAGAGCGTGTCAACTAGTTACTGGCATCACACGTGGATCAAACCTTGACATTATATTGAGTTGACACTGATGGTCTCAGTGATCATGGGCTCTTCACAAAATATTAAAAGATCCGGATCAGACCCCAGATACCCATATTGCTCAAATCCTAGTTTGCATTTCGTTTACATTTCTGCAAGATTAAGCACTGAACTATTGTTAATGTGAAGAACGTGTGTTTGACTGTGACACAATCTTCAGTCTCCTCGTCACAAGTTCAGACCAGTGAAAGCTGAAGTATGTTACCACTCTAAACCTCAGTTCATTCAGGACTGACACCAGGCTCCTGATAAATGTACATTCATGTTCAGTTCTTGTTTTTACTTGCTCCATGTTCTTGTTTTGATCACCACGTGTTAGTTGACAGTGTCAACAAAGGCGGGCGTCTGACATTGTTACTTCTTCTCCTGCATAAATGTGGAGGTGGGGGTGGGGCTCACACAGTGATTTCTGCTTTTTCTACAGATAAGTGCAGATGGCAGTCCCCGAACTATGTAGGAAAAATATTTGTTGGATTCTTTCCTATATTTCTGAATGTAGAAAACAAAGAACTGACATTCTTTGTGGTGTGCAACAGGATGACTGTGTTTTGTAAGGATCTCGATCCGTGGTTTATATGGCACGACAAGAGGTTTTGTGATTCCTCTAGTTTTTGACTGATGAAATCTCACAGCTGTCAAATGAGCTCCAATAGACAGAAGTTAGAAAAACGCAGACAGAGATATTGATAATGCAAGAGGAATAAAAGTGAAAAGGAATCGACTTGCAATTCAGAGAGCTGACTAATGGCCACTGGGACATTGAGCTCTCCAAAGACACCCAATCGAACAACATTTTGATGAGCAGCAAAACACTGTCAAATAGTCAGATGATTACAAGAGGAGGATAAAATCCCATTTCAAATCTATTTACTAAGTTTTGTTTTACCAATGTTATTTTTTGTGGCACTCAAAAGTCAAAACATATCACAGTGATTCAAAGAAGTTTGAGTTGTACTCTGGGCATTTGTTTTACCTTTCCTCACTAATAATGGTCAACAATAATGGCCCAAAGTGATCTAAAAAATTCTCCTCAGGAAAACCCCTGAAAGTGGTACAAGAAATGACATAAAAGTGAAATAAATTACCGTCTCCATCACAATAGGCTCTTGCTGTGTTGTAAGTGAAGGAATGTCATGGGTGACTCACTGCCCTTCAGGCATATTGTACACTGAGGTGTTCAAAATGTGTCCCTCTGTATTGTAAATTGCCACAAGTTCTATTCTGTTTGACAGAAGTGACCCAGACCTTCACAGGATCTGTGATCACAAAACCAAAATGATGACTTTGATACGGTATCTGCTTGAATATCTGAATACTAATATTGAAACAATGTCAAGTCCAAAGTAGTCTGTTGAATCATTTCAGTCCTTGTTTGTGTCTTCCTGTACCATGCCTGCTTCATTTCCAATGAAGAATTGAAATATATTTGGTAGGGATGTTCGATATTGGCTTTTTTACCGATATCCAATATACCTATATTGTCCAACTATTAATGTCCAATACCAATATCAACCGATACCGATATATGCGGGGTCCACCCCCCAAAAACTATTTCATTTCAGGTAAACAAACAAAAGTACCTCAAAAACTATACATCACATTTCTCATATTTTGATGCTTTGAGTGAGAGAAGTTGCTGAAGAGTTTGATGTATAATATTGTACGTGCAAAAAGTTGTGTCATAATATCGGTATGGCGATAATATCGGTAGGCCGATAATATCGGTAGGCCGATAATAACGAACCTCATAAACATTTGTTTTGGATAAAAATCTGTCACATAAATAATAGATAATTGCTTGGTTGACAGAATGAATGTCTATGTGTAGGTCCTGAAACAGATTTGTGAAGGAAGTGTCATGTGACTCCCTGACCCTTGACCTCTCCCCCTTGCTCTGAGCCACGGTTTCAGCTAGGTAACAGGTGTGACCTAGAGGTTAAGGAGTATTCACACACTCTCGATTGTGCGGTCCCTCTCTCTTTTTCTCTCTCTCCTCTCTCTCTCGTTCCTTCAAAGAGGCCCATTTCAAATGAAGGGCAATAGATTTCAATGTTATCGTTGATGTTTTAACATTTAATTTAAGACAATGACTTTTCATTGAAATCTGATTAAGTGTAATTACCAGACGTGTTATACCATGTGATACTATAATCCAGGTTCAAGTTTCTTTTCAAGTTTGTGTTTGAACGAGACAATGAATCTTCACCCTGGGACTGTTGTTCCTTAGCTAGACCCCTAAAGCACACACACTGTAGGATAAGTCTAGTAAGAACTTGTGGTATTGATTTTGTGTGAGGTAAGAAACTTTATATATATATATTCAGGTGCCCTGTTCACAGTTGTCACTGCTCACATTGATAAATGATCAAAAATAAACATTGTGTTACCCCTCAAACATTTGTGAGTTAATTGTAAGTTTTGCCCCCCTTGTAAAAGAAAAGGTTTGTTGTATAATTTTTTGTATAATTTGCAGTTATTATAATTATACAAAACACACAAGCACAACTTAACTACTCTAAATTGAGGACTCTAATGTTCGGTCGCACCAAATGTCACGTTCTTTATAATGAATAATACTGTTTCCCTTTTACACCATCAGTTTGTTCATGTGGTTGCCACTAAAACGAAATGCTACAGGTTTTTGAAGGTCACCTGAGCCTGATAAAGTGCAGTTTGGGCTGGAAGCCATGTCTGAAATCTCCAGCTTTGTCTGCAATCAAGGCAGAGCTGGAGCCCAGTCACATTTTGTTTTGGACCTCTGCTCATGAGATTTGTGTTGGCAGCCCTAGGTCATGGCTCACATTGTGTACATTTTACATTTACCAGGCAATAACATTGCACCTTCCAAAAGTCAGCGTAATGCTATCTGAGACTGATGGCATTATGAGACTGAAGGTGGGAAGATGTCAGAACAAATTATATTAATCCACTGGACCCCAGAACTAGAGAGCATTGAAGTGTATTCCCCTGTGAAATGACATAAATTTGGGTTTGTCAAAAGCAAAACTGTGCATCAGTATCAAGTCTTTCAGTTGTGTACATGATTTCATAATCAGTCCATCTGACCTTAATCCTGTCTCACAAATTGGTAGGTTGTGGAGCACTGATATTCATGTAAGACAACACAGTGGCTTCCTGTTTGACTTAATCCATGGTTACAGGTGCCTGACCACCATTTATGAGTTGTGTTCACAAGTAAAGGAGGGAACTTTTCAGCTTCTTTTTATGTCCTACATGAGGTGTCCTTCCGAACCCTTTAGTTTTGTTAAAATTATCTTTAAGATGACTTTGATTTAAAATAACAAATTCTTTTCAAACATCACATGTGTGGCTCAGGAGATTTTCTGCCATTGTTCACCTTATCTATGGAGTATGTGTTTGTTTGCTGAACAAAAGTCTAGGATTGTTTTTCAAGGACAGCTGTGGCATCTAAAAGTAAAAGTTGAACCTGCAATACCTTGATAATAGACTTTCATGCATGTAGTCAAATATGCACAGTATAGTGTAGAAGCTTTAATATGTTTGTAAAAGGTTGTTTTCCTGTGTGAAAGCAATATGAAAATAGTACAAGAAGTTATTTTTTAAATCTTGGGGTTACTTGTATGTGGTTAAGCAAAAAACCAGCACCTCAGTTTTATAGTAAGGACTCGGGAGAGACAGTCATTTTCATGCATTAATGCCTCATATCTTGCTGCACTTGCTTTGTTTAGCCCTGTTGCCTTGCCATTTTGTACTGTTTGAAGAAAGCTGATGAATTTTAAACAGTTTAAAATATTTCTGTTTGACCTTTAAAGGAATGTAGACTTTGTAAACATTGTTTGAGTATGTCAAGGCCATGGCTTTGCTGATAAGCTATTAGCTTAGTTAAACCTAAAAGTGCATGTCAAATGAGCTCTTAGCTGATATAAGGTTATTATGTACTAATGGTGCATTAAACCTCATGAAATTGTGAAGAGACCTCTGGGCAAGTTATTAATCATCAATTAAGTCCAGTAACATACTAATTGGTGTTTTTCATCATAAAACTGAATGCAACAAGCCTGTGTACCACAGCTGTGTTGTTGTGCATGCAAATGAGGGATTTGCTTGGGTGGTGACTAATAACTGATCTCTGGCTAAAAGCTTTTTGTTACTGCTCACCCCTTGTTAAACTATGTTCTTTCACTAATGTTTGGTTTTTTTTTGGTAGTGTTTCTCTTCAACAGAGCAGGCAGAGCTCAGCTGTTCAACATATCCTACTGGCTAAAGCTGTTGGACTCAAAGATTTATTAGTATCAGATACTCTCTTTGAACTAAATAGTGGGAAAGACAATTGTTACCACCATTATCACTGTCCTATGAGTTCCACAAAGGCTGAGCCAGACCTGGTGGTACCGTAAGGCCTTTTTGTTAAGGCCTAGTTATTTACAGTTTCCATATAACACCGGGTGTCTTTCTGTTTGTAAAAAGCTTAATAGTTGATTGATGTGGGCCAAGTGACACATTACATTAGCTGCTGTGGTCAGTCGATAGTCTAATGGGAGCTAAAGGGCAGCCTATGGAATGAATGTCGAATGCACTCCCATTTTTGATGGTGAATGACCTCATCTTTCAGACTCCTTCAAGATTTCCCCCTGACCTGGAGACCATCTGCAACATGGATTTTAAATATTGAAATGTTACCATAATGTAAACTCATATAACCACATTGTGGCTACACGATCTTCTACGTAGACAGCTAAAACAGTTAGCTCAAGATCATTTAAAACAACATTGTGTCAGTTTTGCTGAGCACTTGTGCCCTCTGCAGGGTGGCTAAACTGGGGGCATGGAGTGCAAATAAAATAGGCACTACTTTCCCTATCATAAGTTGTGGTATCATCAAAATAAATTTGATGTTGATATTTTAGCTACAATCTTTGTAAATTGGAACTTTAATAGACGCTTTGGGCCAAATCAAATAGCCATGCCACATACTTGGACTGGTAACAAATGCCATGTTCAGAGCTCAACTATTAGTAAGCACAGGTATGAATGCATCCAAATGCTTCCTGAATACGTCTTGAGTTTTAATTACTCTAGATTTGGAGGTGGTCTCTAGGCACATTTCTTTCATGTGTGAGTGCAAATGCATCTCCGGGACGCAGGAATAAACTCCTAGTTAGTTGACGTCCTCTGACCTTCGAAGGTATCACAATGAACATTAAGTATTTTTACACTTCTCTTTGTCTGCAGTTGAGTTATTTGTAACCATATTAACAAGATCGCTTTAAGGTATCCAAACCCACCTCCTGACTATCAGGATAATCACATTTCACAGCTACTGTGTAGTGCAAGTTCAATTTGTCAGTCAAATTAATTAAGAAAAATGCTGTCTTTGGCAAGTGTCAGATTAAGGTTTGAAGGTTTGTTTTCATGCATTTGTGGATTCTAGTCTAAAGTCCCAAACCAATTATGCCATTGATGTCATTATGTTTGAAGGGAACTTTGCTATGAATTCTAAACTCAAATTTAAACACTTAATTGATCCCTGCTTTCTTCAGTACATGACATGTAGAAATAGCACCAGAGTAAAATATTATCTCTGAAAGATTTACAATCCTAGCTTCTATTACCTTCCTCATTCTGAGTAGTAACACATCTTACAGCCTGAGGCTGGAATGGAAGATGGCCAAAGACCTCACAATGTGATGTGGTAGATCAAGATCCATGGACGAGTTTGGTTTTCTGTTTCATTTAGATGAAAGATGCCTTTTGGCTCCATCCCACAGTTGGATGTGAATGGATATGCAGTAAAGCAAATAACTATGAAATGCAAATAAAATTTCTTATTAACACTCAAAAAGTGACATGCAGTCACATGCATCTTAGCCTGCTTCACATATATAGACACATGCATACGCACATTCAAAACACATCTATGTAACAGGTGAAAAATATCTTCTGCATTATCTGTGTTTCTCTGGTTTCTTTCCCAGTTTTACATTGACTGACTGACGAAGCCCATGACTGACCATAAAACTGGAAGATTATATTGAACATTACTTGAACATTACTTTATTGTACATTAGTGGGAACAACAAGAAACGACAACGTCTTTACTAAACCTGTATCGTAAAACAATATCTGTGCATCAGTTGTCTGATGAAAAGCTTCAGAAAAGATTTAGAAGCAAAAGAAGTGTTATGTGATCTCTAACTTTCAGTGGCCTTAATGCAGTGTTAAACTCCATATATGGAAGGATAATTCTTTCCCTGCAGGGTCTGTGATCTATCTACACAAGTATTTATTTGAGTAAGAGCAAGGCCTCCCTGATTGGTTGTGTCTATGGCGAGATCAAAACAATCCTGCTCCAGTGAAATGAGTGAGCACAAAGGAGTGCTTGCTTTTGGCCAAGTTTTGACCTCACTAACTCTACTGGACTCACACTGCATCTTAAAATAACTTGCTACGTGTTGTGCTGAAATCTCTCAGACATACCTTGCTGCTGTTGGACTTGTTTGCCGTGGTGAAACTGAGCTCTCCCTGGTGTCAGAGATTATAGGCCCGGACGAGGATATTCACATGTCTCAGTACTCTTGTAGATCCATCTGAAGAATTGACCTTTCATAATGATGTGTGGTTGTTTGTTGAAGGCAAGTTGTGTCTGTGTTTCTTTTCGGTATCCAAACATCAGTTTCATCAGTTCCACATCTTGGACAGAAGAAGAAAATGCAGATTTTGGAGCAACGTTTGGGTCACTGTCCTTTAGGTGCATCGTTGTATTCTGTGTAGGTTTAAAGTATAAATATTCTATCCTTCCTATCCTAAGTTACAACTTAATGAAGCTCAGAACTCAGGAATTCAGAAGTCTCATAAATTACAGATGAGATGGATAGACGCGCTGGGTGTGGTGCATCTCTGCAGCCACACTTAATAATGGCTGTTCCTGACACTGCAAATGTATAAAACCTCACTTCATTGTCATAACTGCTTAACTAGGTCAAGTTTGACTCACTTATTTCTATTTAGATTCACATACCCCTGCTTCCTATTGCTAGTTCCCGTAGTATGACCTTTTGTTTTTTTTTATGATGGTTTCTAGTCTTGTCCAAATTCAATGGTGGCAAAGATCAACCTCAATGCTGCTTTATCTCGGTTTGGGCTGATTTCAGGCAACATTTTGTTAAATCCTGTCCCGAAATGTAGCAGTGAACAGAAGTATACGCTGCCAGTATTGTGTGGCTATCAGATCATAGCTTTATTATAATGTCAAACTTTATAGATGACCCTGTCAATGTGTAGTGTTCTTCAGGGGTAAAGGCTTTCATGGTGCTCTCGGGTAAAAATTTTCCGTTACCCTAAATTATCGTCTGAAAAAGCAACAAATTATTAACAAGAGGACGTTGAAGTGTATTCCATCATGAAATTAAATACATATGGGTTTGTCAAATGTGCGTATTTGTCAAGCCAACTCAGCCAGTGCCTGCAATTCTATGATACAACACTACAAAAAAATTAAGTACAGTGTAAACCCAATGTCCACAACATGCAACACTGTTACTTGTAAAATTAGATTAGATTTACTGCGTATGCACAAACGTGAGCTATTTGTGTTTTAAAATGGTGTCAGGCTCAGTAGCACTGGTAGGAATGATTGATCTTTCAAATTGTACTTCTCTTATTTTGTATAGGTAAAAAAGAAAATTTTGATTTAAACTGAATAGATCTGCAAAGCCGGTATAGGTGTGAAAATCAAATGTACTGGCAGGACAATCCTTCACTACAGTTTTAGGAATGCAGTGTACATTGTTAAAGTATATGTACTGAATGTCTGTCTTCACTTGAACGTGGCTAAGGTATTATGCAACATTCATGGTGAAAAGGCAGCCCTGCATTCACTTCCTCACCACATGTAAACAAACATCCATTACCTGACCTTGCCTGACACAGCAAGACTCTTTTCCACAAATAATCTTTTTGGAGGAGCTCAAATTAAATTTGCAGACTCACCCCATTTTTAAGTCACCCAGTTGTGCGAAGGCACATCTCAAATTACCTGTTCAAACCACAGAGCCTTCCTTTAGTCTCTGTCTTCCACACACACATGCATACACAGCCCATCCACTTGGTAATCCCATTAGCAATATTAGTACATGCCATATCTCTGTAACAGTAACTCCCCTCTGGTTGTGTAAGTAGTTGTTTGGTGTGTGACAAGATCTGGATCATATGAAGTTCAAAATGGCTTGAAAACAAACACTCAGACCCTGGCCTACACCCATGCTCATACCACAGCTATATCAGGCTGGCAGGCTAAGGGGGGCTCATGGCTGAATGTCTGTATGGGATGAGACAAGAGTGACGTGTCTGTCTGAGAATGGTGTGAAAGAGAGCATGTTGCATTTTGGAAAAAGAAGAACTGTAAGTCGAGACGAGTGGAGCATTTTTATAGCTTTGGTGTCTATACTGATTATTTTCTTGCAAAATGTCTGTGTATGAGAATGATGGCATGTTGGTGTCCTGCCTAGATATTGGCATTGTGCCATGAGATTTAGGCCAAAAGAGGAGGAGGTAAAGGGTAGGAGGAAGAGGACGTAGGAGTGTTATGATCCACAGGGTTGCTGACTGACAGGAACAGTGGCTGTGCAGAAACTAGCCAATGAGCACAGAGCTAGAAAACAAGCTCACAGCACAACAAGATCCAGTATTCAGTTAATGCTCTCTGGTCCCAGGACAGGACACCATATTGTACGATCAAAATGGAAATATGGTGTTCATACACAAGGACTGGTTTCTCTATGGGTTTTCTCTGGCAATGTTTGTACACTAAGGAAGAATTTTAATCCAAATGTGGAAACTATGTTTGTTTTCTTTGCTGAAGAGGAAGAAATTCTTAATAGAGAATGTATACACCATTATACAGTTGGGCCGATGGACCAGTAGTACCAGTGCCATATTGGCACCTGGCAATTAGATAACTATTGGCCGGCCGTAATTTACACACATGCATTCAATCTGGCTTGCATATTTCTCCTTTGCGCTAGCACATCATCTTCCCTCTGGGTAAGTGCTTGAGTAGAACACCTGCACTGACACGTGATGGGGACTCAGCAAAGATCAGAGGAATACCTTCTTTTTTTTCTCGTTGTTTCAGAGAAACCAGCTATCTATTGTGGGTTGGAATTATAATAATCTTTCTTTTTGTGTGATATGTGTGAAAAAAAATAAGATGGTCAAAGAAAAAGGAGACTCATCTTTATTCAGTGACTTTAACTGCTTCTGAATGTATTGAGGGTCATTTGTGAATGGTCCTATTGGGACAAAATGCTTTTATCGAGTGGTGACTTTGTTGTTGTTAAACACTTACCTCAAAATCCCTGGCCATCTGTGCCATCTGAGCAGTTATTCTCTGCCATGGATCTTGATGTAAACAGACTATGCTCCAGACTGACCTCACAGTATATGCACTTGTTGCTATTTCTGAATAAAACCCAATAGAAAGGTTGTCTGCAAAGTGACCACAATGATTGTCTACTGGAGCATTTTTGTGTTGAGTTTTATTTTTAAAAGTAAGTTTACAAGTATCTTTAGTATGAATTCAATTTGATACATGCATGCTTGATGTAGTCAGCCATTTGCTGAATGCCTAAGGGTAACGATAAACTGTAACATTGTACCCCTGGACACATATCCCCAGACACTAACAGCTTGATTGACTCTGCTAAATTTACATCACTCCATGCTTTGTCTGGCTTGTTTCAAGTGGATAGTTTTAACGTCCAGTTTTTGTTTTTCTGTCTAAATCAGTACTGTTTTCTTTGTACCAATTGGAAATTTGAGAGACGAGTAAGTCTGTCGATCTGTAATTTGTGCCAGCCATAAACAACCGGAATACTGCTGAGCATTGCCACGGGTGGCTGCCCTTACCATGACAATCTGAAGTTTCCCATTTGTCTTGAGATATGTCAACAGTTAAGACAGCTGCCCACCCTGGGAGCTGAACAGTGGGCCTACCATATACCAGAGAGTGGAAAAACTAAAAGAATGGAGATGGAGTTTATTTTTAAATACTAGTGAAAGGGGAACATGTCTTGTAAAGAATGTGATAATGTCTTGTTAAGCAGCTTTTTTCCAGGAGATGTCAGACTCCTTTTCTTCCCTCCTGAAGAATCCTATTTATAGGATATCTCTAAATATAGAGTCTAAATATAGAGTCTAATACCATCTCAAGGTGATGCAAGTCCTTAGCTCTTGGATCAACACATGCTTCAACATGCACAGTGATGACGTTATGGTAAATGTACTACTGGCTAGCTCTCCATTCCAGCCATTTGTCTAATCATTTTGCTGTCATCCCCATTCTTTGCCAATATTGAATCAGCTCAATCATTTGTCATACAGTACCCAGGCTGCACTACCTTGAATACTGCACGAGTGTCATTATTATCCTTTTGCATCAAAGACAGAATGGCTTGTTTTCTGTTGGTTTCGGATATTTTTTACCAAATGTTGGTCTGGTTGTTAGACTTACAAACCCACAAATGATGTATGTGAAATATATAGATGTTTAGTTGGGGTGTCATAAATGGCAGAGAAATCTGTAATTTTTCCTTGCAGCTTAAGCATCTCTAAAACTCATTTTTATTTAGAATGCTTTCCAGGCCCATTTAAAGGTTATGGTGAACTCTTGGTTGTTGTCTTCTTGTAAATAGGGTCTTGGCCTGAAGTCATGCTCCATAGACCATTGCAAACAGTCAGCTGTCCCTCTTGTGGCCTTTCAACCCACTTTGTCTGGACACACAACCAATAAGAACTAGGAACTTCTTCACCATGTCTGGGTAATTCAGAGCTTGAATATGCTTTTGTATTTTCCACAAAATATATTTATATAAAGAAATAATTGTTTGAATTGTTTAGCATTAGTATTCCAAAGCTGAGCACTGTCTTCCTGAACAGGGCTGAACTATTTTAGGAAAAACTCTAATTGTGATTTTTTTTTTTTTTTGACAGATTTTCTGAAGTAGGTGCGGGAGGGAACTATGGCACTATGTCCTTGGCAATGTAGTGTGTTATGGCAGTCGTTATCTCCTGGTGTCTTCTGTGTTGCTCTTGTCATACGCAATTACACTGGCAGACAATGCTGTAATTGTAGTCTGTTTGCTACAGTGGGTCTGAGAATCATTTTCACTAGCCTTTTCACAGAACCTTTTCGTCATGCACTCCTCATGCAAATGACTGTGGTGATTTGTGCTGGTATAAGTTGGTTGTGTTTCCGCTGAATGTTGCCACTTTGTTGCGCAACAGGTTTTGCACACTACCTGTTTCTGGTGCACTGTTTCTGGTCTGCAGCCTCAAACCCGAAATACTCCCAAATGGCCCCAGTGCTGTTTTTCTTGCGGATTAAATCCCGTAACTCTGGTTCTGCTGAAGACATTTCAGAACATGTTAACATTACATAGCACGAGGAGCAGGTTAATACTGATTGGTTAGCATGACCACGAGCAGCATGCCTGCTTGGCAGGATGGTATGGAGACGGCATGTATGTGTAAAATAGTTGACGCAACAGATCCTGGGTCAGTCAGGAGTGTTGAAAAAAATGCAGCTTTGGCGATCACATGATCACGTTGTCTGAAAATGCAATTTCGATCAGAAAACTATTCAGCCCTATTCCTGAGAGTCCAGCATTACATTAGTTTTTGGTGCACACGAACAGGACTGTGTTAAATAGCAAGACAATGTCTTCAGTTACTCTTATGGCACATGTTTTCCACCAAGTAACATCATATGTGGTTTAGAGGCTTATATAATGGTTTTTATTCTGCCTTTGGAGCAATTATTACTGGACACTGCTTGGCAACTGTAGTAATTCTGTCAGGGTTGCACCCTGACAGAACTGACAGAACTGTTTGCATTACAGTAGCAATGGTCAGGTGTGCTCAGCTCTGTATCTCTTCTAATTACCATTGCTTTACTGCCACTAATTGACACAAATAACAATTTAGTAATCTGCTTTGTAGAAATAATACTGTGCACTGTCAGAGACAGTAGAGGAGATGGCTAAACCCAGGAGCAAAGTGAATCCCTGGGGAGTGTTAGTGTGTGCAGTTAGTGTTACCAGTCCCTACATCTGAACCATTGTCCTAATTGTTAAGATCCACTGTGCTCTTCACTAACAGCTTTTTATATAGCTGAGTTTATTGCCTGAGCAGATCACAGTATAAGAATGCCATGCCAGCCAGTCGGGACGAATTTAAGTCAGGGGAGTGGTTCATGTCTAATCTCTGTTGACATATAATTTATTGAGAATTGGTGGTGTGACAATGTTGTCGGTTTGGATGGTTTCTTAGTCTAATGGAACTATTGACGCACAATTGGTTTTTGGCTGGTTCTTGCAATCAGTTATGATTTTACCATACTAGGTGGGAGCACCGTTTCTGGTTTATTGTCAGCTCCATACCTTGTATAGACAGTGCCCACAAAACAAAATGTTTTGAGATGTAAACCTCTTAATAATAATTTTAAAACCACAAGTTAATCATCATGAATTGAATATGGGGAATATGTTTATTTTCCTGTTCGATTTGGAGAGTTTTAATTTTCTCTGTGCTTAGTTCCTTGTTCACAGGCCATGCATTAATGCTAATGCTACCAGTGACTTAGAAAGTTACCTTCTTTTCCTACCTTCTCTACCAGCATGTTTAATCCACATAGATTGCAGAGTAACCCAGCAGGTGTTCCTTTGAGTAGGAATTATTCTGTTTTTGTATGGTTGTAATTAGAATTAAATGCTGCTCACTTAATTTCAATTCTTCTCTATCTGTGACTTCTATAATTCTTGAAAGTGACAATAACTGACACCTGTCCTCTTATCTCTTGCTCCTCTTGTCTACAGGAAAGTTGGATGCAGCTTTAGGATGCCCTGCAACTTTGTTTGAATCATCACATTTTGGTTCTTAGACACATAATACTCAAGCCAACAGGGAGCAGCATAGACTGAAGGGTAAGCAGAATCAAAATTTGTGTTTCCTGCTATAATCTGCTGTAGGGGCACACACGTTATTATACTAGGATTGCTGTTCCATTGCATACAATTGTGCATTCTCTTTGTACAGTATATGAGGCTAGTTAATTTTGCATGGAAATGTGTTGCATTAACCTCACCCTCCTAATTTCTGTCTGAGCTACAATACATCTCAAATACATCTAAAAAGGAAAAGGCAGTTTTACAATATTGTGTCCTCATTCTTTTTACTGTATGGTTGGGGTTGGTTTGGTAAGTGAGGAAGTGAGGCAACTGAGACATGACTAATATTACACTGTACAAATAAACTGCAGTACCACAGGACAACATTGGCACAACAAGAATAGGAAAAAGGCTGTATTGACCAAAATATCAGCATTCTCATCCTGGCTCTACGGTGACAGAATGTTTTATTTTATTCATTGAAAGAGCTGTGACTCAGCATATTTGGAGTTGACATGTTGTGTTCTACAAGGAGTTGGTTAAAACTGCACATTGCACAAACTGCAAGGCCATAATGTATGTTTCAGTTTCAGCCCTTGCTGCCTTGGCTGATTGTAGGTTTGTCAGTTCTTTGCCTCTGTGCCTGCCACTCTATAAATCTCCCTCTCTGAAACTAATACTTTTGCAAAAAAGAACATCTTTATAGTCACATTTGCCAAACTTCTTAACAACCATGCCCTTTTCACTTGGCTCTTTTGGGTGTGTCCTAAATTTAGTGTAGGTCTGTTCAGTGCGCAGTCATATTCAAGTAAAATGTCTTTTGCATGTCTCATACTTTGAACCCAAAAATTCATGACATTTTCATGACCGTGGGTGATGATTTCATATATTTTACATACATATTCTACAGTGATTAATGAGATGCCCCATGTGTTGAAAGAATTTAAAGAATGTGTTTTTTTATTTGACACACTGACGTTAAGGATTGCTTCAGTGGAATTAATGGCAAACCAAGTTGAAATGATTCAGTGAACACAGAGTATTTTTATTGGTGCACACTCATATTATGTTTTAAACATCATTATTTAATCCTTTTTGAGTTCCTAACCAAGGTATTTTAAAATTGTCACATCATGTCTCCGACTAAGTACACCCTCTATTGACACACTCTCTGATTTAGTTGTTTTTACTTCCATTCTGAACAGTTAAACCCATTAGTGATAAGGTTTTAGATTTATGATAGTGCCATTAAAATATTTTTTGTCAATATTTTAACCAAATAATTGATAACTATAGGATTTCACTGTTTTACAACTCAGATGTGTCACACATCAAGGTAGCGTGATTCAACTATTGTGTGCACTGTTGAGGTCTTTTATGAATCCCAGCCCTAATTACTGTCCAACCCCCCATTTGTCTTTTAAATTGATTTTTAAAATGTCTTGAAGATAATTGGATTTGCTTTTTTTTAGTTCAGGCAAGTTGCAGATATAGCTCACTCTTCACAGGCTCCGTCAGATAGGCCTTTAGCATAAGGAGAGGCTGATTTGAGGGTGTTGTTTTTGACATGATTGTCCTCTAAATGCTGATCCAGCGATAGCATGGTCATTAGCCTGAATGTGCTTAAAAGGCAACGAGATCATAACAGTCATATCTCTTCTTGGTTTCCTCTGGGGATCTTCAGTTGAGTTTGCTTGATGGAGGATGGCTGTTTACAGGAAAATCATCCATGAATATATGATAATAGCCATGGTAAAGTCAGAACTGTGTTTTCATTGTAAAAGCAATAATGTGCAGTAGCACGGTACTCTTTAGTGAAAGTTGCATGAGAAGAGAGAATCCACCGTGAAAGGATGCATTTTCTAGGTGGACATGATGCTTTTGTTTGGTAGTTATAAAGTATGTGTATGACAAATGAACAAAATAATAACTAAAAAATAAAATAAAATAATAAAATAATTTTCCATACAGATTTTTGTTTACTGTTTCATAAGAAATCGTACCTAAACTATACTGAGGGATTTACTAAACATCAAAGTAAGAAAACACATCTTTCCAATATACTACAGTCCTGTCCATAATCTCCAACAGCTCTTTGTGCACAAAAAAGTCAATAAAAACAATGAAGCCTATGCAAATACAAGATTTTCTTTGCTCTACCAGCCTGTGGCCTTCATACAGAGGCCAAGTGTTGTGTTTTATACCCAGTGGAATTACTGAGCACTCTGAAAGTGTGTGTATATTGACTGGTAGTATATATGTATAGATCTATCAAGATTACACACTGATGATGCATGGAAGCTCTTTAAGTTACTAAGTTACTTATTGACTGGTGCATTTGTCTGTTGTTATTGTCCCCGATAAATGGATTAGGATGTGTCCTGTGCTTTTTGCCACTAACGTTACCACTTTAAAAAAGCTTACTAAAAGTGCCCTTGCTATCCAGCGTCAACAGTAAGCAGTAAAAATTTCCCATCAGAACCCCATTGGTAAGGTTTAAACCAATTAAACCATAGAACGTGTCCAGCTTCCAGAATATGTAGTGTGACAGTGAAAAAAAGCATGGATCCTGATCTGTCCTTCAAGCCCAGCTTGTCAAAGGAGCCAAGGTCAATGAAGATCAATAAATGCAGAGGGTGTCTGGAACATGTAATCCCAGTTCTCTCCTGTTCTCGCTCTCTCAATCCCCCATTACTTTCCCCGAAGGCCACGCTAAGTGGACTGTGGAAACCAGCAGCTGTTGGAGTTCCCATCAGAGTAGCTCAGAGAGGGAAAGTGAATTTCTCGGCGGTAGTCACAGTATGAAACATCAATATGAAATGATCTGTGGGTTCCCTGTCAGCTTCATTTCTTTAACATTAGCCAGAACAAACCTCTAAGGACTAACTCACTATTCCAGACAAATTCACTAAAACAACTTTTTTTTACAACATTGGTTGGTGGAGTTTGGTAGTAATGCGTATGTTTTCATTTCTAGCTTTAATTTGTCATTAATGGCCAATGGACTGAGAGGCCTTTTGTTACAGGACTACTGTAAATAATATTACCTATGCTTTGAACAAACAAAAAAACATAAGAAATATGAAAGAGTGGTGTTATTTACAGGCATCTGTATTTGAAATAATACTTTTGCTTATCATTCTCCTTCATAAAAGGTTTCTTCTTTGGAAAAATACCAACTTGCCAATGAACCACCATCCAAACTGACCACATGTTTAAATTATTTTAAAATTCTTTTGCTGCTTGTTGGGGGTCGAAGGTCAAGCCATATAATGATGTTGACTTCTGGTTGACTTATAAGCCTTTTAGGCATTAGCATTGTCTGTGGCATTTGGAGGTGTTTTCATAAAGATGTGGGAGTGTGGGTGGCGGCTTCTCCTAAATTCCACTATGCTGTGAGTCCCATCCCGTTCTTAGTGCCTGCTATAGTTATCCCAGGCCTGTTTCAACTTAGTTATGGCAGGAATGTGCCATTGCATGAGAAGAGGTCATCACTTCTCATGGCCTGCCATGCTTCTTACCCAGTTCTTAGTCAAGGCTACCAAGTCATTGACATGTTTTTCCCCTACACATAACCAACCTCTCATTCTTCTGTGTTTATGTTTACCCAGCAGAAAGCTTAACTTTGCATAAGTAGTACCTCTCAAGTATCAGTCTTTTTCTTTGAAGCTGTACTTTTGAAAGCAATCTGATTTCGGAATAAATCTATACTCCACTGACAGCTGTTGTCAAAGACTTATGAACTTTTTTCAAATCAGCATTAATTTACTTTGGCCTTACTGCATTATTTGTTTCAGACCTTGAGTTTGGCTTGAGCTTGGCTCACATAAAGCCTTACACATATCACAAAAAGGCCACAAAGTTGTCCCTAATAAATTGCACTGCAGCCACAGGAATGTCACTGCAGGTACTTTACCACATAAACCTTAACCCATAAATGGCCTGGTGATTTTCTCGTTTGGGATTAGAAGCTGGAGTCAATTTACTGTCTATTGCCCAGTTTAGGATATTGTTTGTATTTAAGTATGTTGTTAATTATACGTCCTGGGGAACATACAAGTAACATTAATTGGTAAGGAATGCAAATGTTCATCTATCATTGACAACAATTAAACTTGTTTTAAACTGCTTGTCAAGCTCAAGGATACTGTAGAGGGGGAACTCCCTACTTTTGGAAATGGATCCAGTTACTTTGCTTGTTGCCATTTTATCGGGGTTTTAGATTTATTGGCCAAGAGTTAGCCTGCAGACTTTCAACTTGATCTGCTCCAAGACCTTTACTCTGACCACCTATTGTTTCACTATTTCGTCAATTTTGTGTTGCGTGGCTCTTTAAACAGGCTAAGGTTTCAGCTGTTTGCCCCCCTGTGTGGTTTGTGCTTTGAAAATTGAATAAGAAATTGGATTTCATGCCTTGGAGTTGATCTTTAAGCAAAAATTGAACATTTCTAAATGAAGGATCTCTGTTTTCTGGGTTAGGGTGACTAATGCCTTTGGCCTTCCTATCAAATAGCGCTTATATCTTGGTTAGTCCCAGCTCTGTCTGTACAGATGACATAAACATGCCTCCTGCAGGCCATATTCTGTCAACATTGAAGTTAAAGCTCCCTCTTAGCACCATTGGATCCTTTGCAACTATTTGGCAAAAAGTAGACCAGTAGTGCCAGTAGATGTGTATAGACTTTTTTGAGCATATGATAGAAAACAACAAGGTCTTGACATTGAGGTTTTGTCTTCCCCAAATTATTTCTTCCAGCATTTCTTTTTTAGTTTGATGAACAGATAGACATCAGGCATGCACACACAAACTAATACATGGCTAAATATAAGAGGTGTTGTGCATAGCAAAGTAAGGAAGAACAGCACATTGCCTACAACTGTTTAATTCGCTATTACAATCAAATAGCGACTGCAGCACATGCACTGCAGCACAGTTTGTTGACTACCCAGTAGCCATTCAGTTGTATGTGTAATCTTGTGTTACTGAAAAAAAGATTTGCTCCTAAGAAAACTTCACATGTAAATTTACCAGTTGTTACTCGGTAACCGGTTGTTACTTACCAGTTAAACTTGATCTGCATCCAGCCAGATCCTGTTCATCCCACTATGTTATGTTTTTTCAGCTGTGTTTATATGCAGTTCTCTGAAAGTTGAAGGTTGGGTGAATGCCTCCTTCTATGCCAGACTCCAGACATCTGTCAGGACTTAGCGTCATTTGTGTTTGTTTTTGCTCATTACACTTTTAAATGCCAGTTTCAGGCTCATGTACACATTGAAGTTCTTGTTGTGGAAAATACATTTCCTTCATACTTTTCTCAGTATTTCATATTCTCACTTCAGAAGTTTGAAAAATGCCTTAAGTCTCACTTTCATAGACGTGTCATATTTCGCTTGACAATACATACAAATTTATTTAAATGCATTAAATATTAAATATTTACCATCTTGTGTGTGGGTGGGCGGGTGGGTGGGGAGGGTGGGTGTGGGTGGTGTGTGTGCGTGTTTAAACTAATAAAACTCATCTCTGGTGTACAGCATGATGGGTATCCTCATTCCTTGACAGTCCACTCCTTGGCCTTCAGCCCAAAGCTTTGCTCTGTTATTGATGATTTACACTCTACATTGACCCATTTTGTGCAGAATAATGTGCAATCTATATGCATGTAATCTGTTGAACTCATAACTTGGTATTAAAAGATTTTCAGAAAAGATGCAGCATGTGGTGATAGATCACTTCGCATGATCATTCAACCGTCAAGGTGATGGAAGTATTATTACTACTCTCTGACTTATTTCTTAATTCTGATTTTGATGGTCATATTATCATCATGTGTTCAATTATAAAGATGCTGCTCTCTGATATAGCACAGGTTCTAATGTAAATACATCAAATTATGCATTGAGTTCCACCCATTGATCATATTTGACATATGACTGTATTGCATATTTATATAAGTGACTATAAAAGGAATCTCCATGGAATCTTGAGAGAAACCTGAACCCAAAGTTCAAATATGTATTTGCGCAATAAGCCCCACCCCCCAACCATCTTGTCAATGATTGGCTGTACTTTGGTGCACAGCCTGTGCCCCTAGTGTTTGTTTGATGTTCACTGCCCCTGTGTTGTCTCCCGAGACCGGGCTTTTTCACAGTGTATTCAGGGGGCAAGCAGCTAGCAGATGTTCTTTGGAAACACTGTGATACTTCCTGCTAGAAGGCCCATACAGCCAAATCTGTCTTCATGTGCCAAATGGCTAAAATGATATTAGATCTTACAGAGCTTGGCAGGAAGATAGGGGGGGGGACTATTTTGGGACAGAAAAATAGGACAGGGTTTAAAATTCACCTGAAATATGATAAGACATCTAACTTCCCATTAGGGTAAAAAAAAAAACCCGTTCCAAATAAGGCAGGTCTCAGATAAAACATAATATCTCATACATTTTTTGTCTTTGATGACTAATCTACAGCTGATTAAAAAAAAATGACACCAATAGATGCAATGAAGTTTGCTTTAATGAGACATATTCAGAAAGATGATAAATCTGCCGCATACACCTGTAATTCACCTCGATCTAAAAACGTCAGGAGTCAAACCACACTTTCTAGTGTTTTCCCTGCATTAAATAGAGTTAGGGTCGCAGTCCAAATGATGTTGATACAGCGTCACATGATAAAATGTAGAGGTGTCGGCTCAGTATGACATTCCAGAGGGTAAATTTCACAACAGTCCAGAGCTACGTTGTCATGTATTCTCCTAACTCTGTCAGGGTGCAACGTGATACAGTCCTCAAAGTCTTTGTCACCTGATGCGTGGTTCTGACAGTGTTATGTTGTCCTGCTGCTGCATGCCTCTCTTAAACTCAGCTGCTGGTGGAATGCAGACTGGTAGAGCTGAAATATTTCTGTGGACGCTGGCATACATGTGTGGGTAGCAGTAAACACTTTTTCACGTTGGGGAAAAGCAATTATGTGTGTACAGACACATTAAAAAAACATAATTTGCACTCTCTATATTTGTGATAACATTTTCACTGCTTTAAATTTATAGAGGGAGACAGAAAGTGCACAATAATTGCAAATCTGAAAAAATATGATGCAGAGACTATAGCAACAATTTTAGTGCAAGTTTTAGATCTTCATATAATTGGCTGATGGAGACACTCCTCTATTGAAATTGATGAGAAGACAATGGAAAGTGCAGCAGGTGATTATGCCTTTCCAAACTACATTGACATACTTTTTGAAGGACCTTAAGTGAACACAAATATCTGTGAGCAACTTAGTTGCAAACTTAGTTGCAAACTCATTCTTTAGCTAACCATAATAAAACCCTTTTCATTTTTCACACGCCCTGTTGGATTACATATACAGTCCCTGTCAGATTCATAATCCAGCAAAGCTGCTAGTGACTTTTATAATTATTTGGTACCCAGTGAATATTACAAATCACACTTGAAGAGCCTTTTTGGACCAACATCATATAAATAGAACTGCGTGACACTGGCTGTAAAAATGAGCAGTGATTGCCTTTGCTCATTTCTCTAATGACTTAATTTCTATGCATTGGGAGCATTACTAGTGGATTTTGATGTCTGGCTGCAGTCTGTGATAACTCATCACATCTCTTCATAAGGGTCAGATTGTTCGTCTTAAAAACGGCCATGTGACTTAATTAGTAGAAGGTGACATAACTTTGACATGCCTAACATTTTGTGACATTACTACCTGTATTAACCTTGCCCAATTATGGAGTAACTATGCTCCTAAGAAAACTCCACATGTAATCTTACCAGTTGTTACTCGGTAACCGGTTACTTACCAATTAAACTTGATCTGCATCCAGCCAGATCCTGTTCATCCCACTATGTTATGTTTTACTGAAGTCATACTGATAGTATAGATTATGAGGAAATGTGTGTGTGTGTGTGTGTGTGTGTGTGTGTGTGTGTGTGTGTGTGTGTGTTCAGAGGGTCTTTCACAAAGAATTATCATGTATTAAGTCATAGACCTGCTGCAATCAGCCGGAAGGTGGAGTCCAACATGAGTAGACTATGCAAAGGGCATTATTCCGTATTATTATTATTCCCGTTTCCTGCAATCTCTCTATTGTTTTTGCGTAAGGTATTAATTTATCTGTGAATGTACACATGAAACTTGATCCAGAGAGAGTACTCATTTCCACTAATTGCAGCAACAGAGACGTTTTTCACAGTGTTGCAAAAATAACAATGTTAATGTAAAGCTGAGCAAATCGGAATAATTTGTTTTATCTTTGTTATATTTTGAACATGATACAGGAATTAGGAGTTTTGGATGAGCAGATCTCCCAAAACAAGTATAGTATGTGTGGATAGATGGTTTGTTGTCTGTTTTGTTAAGTAGGATTCTAGCACAAAGCCATGTCAAGCACTGCATGTTTTTATGTGACAGTGATTTACTACTGTCTTATTGTACCCACTGAATCATTTGGCATGGGTAGAATTACAGCCCTTTTGTTAAAGTCTTCATTATTCCAAAAAATGTGTCACCTTCTGTGTTGGCCCCATTTTAACACATTTATTTACTCCATGTGAAGTCCTACAGCCTAGAAAATCATTAGTTTTAGCCGATACTTACATCAGCTAAAACTAATGAGGTCATATGTCTTTGGCTAAATGTTTTTCCTGCATCATATTAACCTTGAAGGAACCACATAAATAGGGATTATATTACAGAGGGATCATATGTGATTAATTAAGATGTCAAATTCTTTATTATAATAACAATTCATAATAAGTGGCTTATAAATGAGAAGTCTTTTACAGTTTGCAGGATATTCTGAAGTACCCAGATTTAGGTTCCTTACACAATAATTTAAAGATGTGCAGTTTGTGAAAATAGTTGCTATTATGTAATGTATTTCTTTTTATATACTAGATTCATGTATTTATAAACCCACAGCAGCTGCAAGTGGAAAACTATCATGTACTGTAGTATCAAGGAAATAATTTTATTTTAATCTTATCATTCATACAAAATCATGTTATTCTTTTTCATTTTCTTGTAGAATCCATTCAACTCGTAAGAGTTATATACTGCATTGCCCATCTTCAGTCTTTAAATAAAAAGGTTGTTTAGAGGGTTTTGAAATAAGCACAGTTTGTTTATGGTAAGATTTGTGCCGTGGCTGCTCTCCCAGGCTGTTAAATTTTAGATTATTCAAGTATGTACGGTAGCTGCAATAGCAGATAATTATACCCTATTAGGGAGAATATCAAAACGTTGAACACACCAGCAAAATACTGAATATAAACTATTTCCTACACTGTCCCTTGTCCTCAATGATGTCTTGAACTCGCATGAGACCCTTTGGAGCTTGTACATTTTCTCATAGGGCAGGCATATGTGGTTGCTCTGCCAGATAATGGGTTGTTGAGCCTTTTCACATGTGTGAATACTTAAACAATGACTCAGTATTTTACGGTTATATTGATATCACCCCTTTATGTTACTCTGCTTTGGTTAGACTATCAAATATCCCTCTCTCTCGAATATTTTATGACATGATGACTTCCCCTGGCTCAGTAAAATTTGTTACAGCTAATCTTTAGTCATTGCTCACTTATGTTCTTTGCCCTTAAAGGGGGAGGGATTTCATGAGTTGTTATTATATCATCGTTGTATAATTTAATAGGATCAAATGACCATCTGAAATCATTTGAAGTCATCGCTTTGGTCATGAAAAGTCAAGCACATTGACTTGAATGTAGTGTACTGTAATTTGGACTTCAAGTTCAGGAGAGGAAAAATTAATCACATGTTCTTATGTGAATTTGAGGATAACATTAGTTGCTCCAGAGCAGGTGTTGTTAAAAACAAGACTTAAAAATTCAGTAGCTGTCATCCAGCTATCTCTGTTGTCATGGGCAGTTAAGTTTTTGTTAATTTACAAGAACACCTCAACGAAGGGCAATCTCATAATTTCACAAGCTTGTAATATCCACAGCATTATGCTTCATAACCACGCCAACATTATATCCCTGATCCTTTTTTAAATTTAATCTTCATGGCTTTCTTAAGGTCAGGGACATACTCGTACTCAATACTTTTGTGTTACATCTGTTATCGGTTACAAAATTTTGGATTTGGAATTTGGACATATTTTTGTATTCTGTATGAGATTCTTGACTCACAGTATTTAAATTACCTTGTACTTTGTGTCAAATACATATATTCAGCTGTATGGCTTCACATTGTGTAAGGCAAATAACAACCTTTACTTGCTTGAGTGTGTCATAGAGCCCAATCCTACAGCACACACTCTCATGCACAACACCAAGACATGTACATTGGAAGGGCTGATTACGAGACTGACAGGAAAGATAAAGATATCATGGATTTTTGAATGTGAAAGTGACAAAGAAGACTGTAGTGGGCTGCCAGAGACCATGTGATAAAAGGGAAACACTGTATTAATACATCTCAGCCTCTGCGTTTTTTTGTTTGTTTGTTTATGTTAACAACATCTGCTAACATCCTGTTAGTGAATATGCAGCATGTTGCTTTTAGGAAAGGAAAAAAGGGCATTAAGTATTGTTTTTTTTACCTAAGTGTGTGTGTGTGTGTGTATATATATATATATATATATATATATATATATACATATACATAATGATGGATTGCTATATAAATTACCAAAGATTGATAAGGAAAAGTTTTCACTATTGTCCCCTTGATTTTAATGTAATCCTGTAAGTAAACCGCAGATATCAAGCAGATCTACAATTATTGGGCATAAGACAGTGGTTTAAAATGTCACCAAAATTTTAGCTCAGTTGCACTTGAAACTCTCCCTCCACTGGGTACAATATGATAGTGAGTGGAGATATATTTGGAGAGTTGGTTACAGTGTATTAGTTTTGCTTGAGAAGGAACATTTCCAGTGTATACACTGCTACTATGATCCACTTCTCTTTGCTGGCTGTTTTATTTCACTGTATATATTGGTTTCTGTTGCCTCTCTCAAATTACGTTGCTAAATGATTCTTTATAGTAGTTCTAAATCTGTAAAATATGCTAGATTTCCACGAAGCACTAGAGGACACTGATTTTTACTAGAATGATTCAGAGAGCTCCCCAGTTTCAAACTAAATACTCATACCAAACTAGGATACTCCACAGTCCAGCATACAGAAGTAGAAAAAACAGTTCAGTGCTTTGCCATTATAACGTCTATTCACCCAGTTCCCTAAGCTCAACATTATCAGCACAGATGCCCTTTCACATGCTTTGACTCTGTTTATAATAAATTGCTGTGCAGCTGAAGGAGGGCAGACATACAAAGGATCACAATGCTATACATTGACAAGGAGTGAGTAAATTACTCTTTCTGGTAGTTTCTACAACCCTGTTTTGTTCTTCAAATATATTTCCCTGTAAATGATAAAGTAGAATGATTTCAAGGCATATTCTAAAACTGCCAGTATACACAGGACAAGATCCGTGCCCTGAAAACATTTTGCTGCCAGTCCAGCTCATTATCTTAAATCCTTCTGAGTGGGCTCAGAAAAAGAAAATTAAAAAGAAACTGAAATCTACATCCTCACTGGTTCACTGGCAAAAAAAACACTGACTGGTGGCAAACAAAGCCAAAGAGCTCAACTGTTTCTTCATCGTGACCCTCCACTGGGGTTTGAGATAGATTACTATGACATTCTTCCATTTCTCAAAAGATATAGTCCTCATGACTATTGGAGTCATGGTCACAAAGCTTAAATGTCTCCATATTTCCACTGAGGGTAGGGTTGTTAAAGGCATTAAAGCAATTTTTCTCTGTTCAACCCCCTCACCCCTCCTAATCACTGTGATGTGGATCGACAGTGCTCTTCTGCAGTGGGACATGGTCATCAGCCATAGCAGCTCACACACAATAGTGCTTCATGGAACGTGTGAATTTTCAGTAGCTCCTGGCATAGAAGCCTCTGTGCATAAATCTCACAATACCAAGACTCCAGTGTGAAAAATTCAAAAGTAAATAAGTCAGTCTGAACTTCTGTCCCTCATTTCTTACCAGCTATCAAAGGGGACTTGTAGTTGATGTCAAAGGGTTATGGGACAGCCATAGAGGCACAAAGTTACAGTACACATTATGGCAGGAAAACCACCGACCCGTTGCGTCCAGTGTAAGCTCAGCTTTAGTGCCTGAATGTAATTGAAATCATTGATTAATAGCTTACTCTTGTCTCTACTTAACAATGTGATTAAATCGACTTTTATGATCCCAGAGCCCATTAATTTAAAAAGGTATGCGGTAAATCAGTATTGAGAAAGAAGAATGGGTGAAGACTTATGTTCCTTACTCACTTTATAGCAGCATGTAAGAGGAAACAGCATGTAAGAGGAAGTCATTAAAGTGACAAAGCTATGATTTCCTGAGTCCTCCCAGGTGTAGGTAGGGCAACTGATAGTGAAGGACAGGGGGACTGATGATCCTGTTATGCAGCCTGTCACTCCCAGTTGAGGAAATAAAAATGGGAGCGAGGGATTGTGTCACCCTCTGATAAACAGGTGAGTGAATGAAGCTGATGATGATGCAGGAGGATTTGCAAACATATGTGTGAGGGCTTTGATTAAAAGCAGCTGTTGTTGAGGAGTCAGTGGCATTTGTGTGCACAAATGTGATATTTATTTATGTATTACCTCACACACAAACATATAGCTCACAGATTGAGGGGCAGTAAGCCTTAATGACAGCTTTGTCATACATAATGGTGTCTTACCGCAAGCATTTGTCTTGTAAGTCGTCCGATTTAGTGTGGTCACAGACAGGTTTCAACAATGACTCAAGGAATATCTAAGTCCCTTCAAATCCAGAACATACAGGAAAACGAAAAAGCCCCATTTGCATTTTTTGCCACTGTGTTGTTTTCTGTTCTGTAAAATCTGTTAAATAGGTGATATTGAGTAACCTGGACAAAGAGTTCTTCTATTTTGTAGTTTAACCCATATGTTGAGTATAGAGTTAATTTTCCAGCAAAATACAATGTCATCACTGTGCGCGGTGGTCACACTAAGTGATCAGACCAGTGATATTTTCATGGAGCTATGCTTAAGCTGATCCCTGAGATAAAGGAGCATCCGTGACCACAAAGGCTGCAAAGGCTTTTTACATCATGCCATATCCGCTACATTATTTTTATCCCTCTTGCTTCTCATCCCTGACTTTATCTATCTTTCTTCCCAGCTCTCCACATCGTCATCCCACCAGATATCAGAAGAAATGGCACAGTAAATTCACAGTAATTTTCCTTCAACCACTCAGAAGGACCCACTGTTGAAGCAGCACTCTTTCAATGAACTACTACTCCTTGCCTCTCATTATAACCAATGCCCTAGTGGGTTCATGGACTAATTTCACCTCCAGTGCCCTGTTTTTATTTGGGATCTGTGCCCTGGCCCTTCAGTATAGAAGACATATGGTCCAGATGTTAGCACAGATGTAAGGGTCATATAGACCTCACCAGTTCATCTGCCAACTGCACTAACATCTGCCTCCACAGTACCTTTTTGTCATTAGGAAATGGCCTCTTTAAACTAATTTAGTACCACTGTGCAACCAAGACTGAACACTGGAAAAACCTTGTAGTCATCAACTATCTTCATCCTTAGAAATAAAGCACCAGGAGCCAAAATGCCTTAAATTTGTTTTGATTGCAAAGTAGTTACCCTTAGCACCCACATTATATTAAAATATGTCTTATAGGTCTGGCAAGAGTGAGTAACTATGCTGGCCGCACTGGAAGCTAGGTCTATTACTGTATATGTGGAGACTGTTTGACCATACTGAAGACGCTGGGTCCTTTTGAATATGTTTCAGTCAGCAGGGAATGCCACAGTAAATGAGATGGGGGGAATTGACATAGATAAAAGTCAGGCGTGAAATAAATGACTTTTAGTCTTTGAAATTTCCAGCACATCGTTGTGTCTTAACCTCTAAGCTGTGATTGTATGAGATAGAATCAATATGTCAACATCAGTTGTTTTTTATTATTAACAGGGCTGTCCTGTTTATATGCCCTGTCCTGAAATATAAGTATCTACTATAACCTTCACTGCACCTTGCCTTTGTAATGCTACTTCAGAAATGAGGGATCACTTTCACCTAGACGAGGTACATCTACAAGGCACGGGGCTGCTAAAGCATCAGCTGAATTTGTACTTGAGGTTGCCTGTGCTCAGATTCACATCCGTGGAGGTTGACAGCTGTTCTGCTTTGACTCTGGCTACAAGACGTAAGGTTAAGAGGCATCATGAAACTGATAGGTCTCTTAGGGAATTGGGTCCTGCTGGCAAGCTTCGTGTCAACCTCATTCTCTCATTTCTTCTTTTCTGCCTCTTTTGGAATAATGTGAGGACTTCTTAGCAGGCCTTGCTGTGACTGTTGTAGGAGATTTTCATAGGGATTGAACATGAATAACTATTACTAAAGACTCTTATCTGTCACTCATTCTGTTACTCCTTTTAATTTTACCTTCAGTCTTCCCACACAGTTTTACCTTCTTTTTAAACGTGAGATCCGAAGTTGATTAGAATCCACTTGTTCTACCTTTTATTTTTATCATTCTCCTTTCCTTCATCACTGTTTGGGCTCCCTCGTCATCATCATACGTGTCCCTCCCTCCCTTCCTGCATAGTGCTTGAGCCCTCCCCCCCCTGTGTCTCTTATTCATGCACCGGCTGCATCTCGACTATTCGTCATGTGGCTTTCTCCTCCATTCTCCTGCCTGGCCGTGGATCGGATACACACCACTGCTTTGTAGGTAGTTAGCAAAGTTTTTTTCCTTGTAATTCCTTACCTCCCTCTTGTTCAAGCTCTTAAAGGGTTCAACAGTCTGCTCAGCACGGTAGAGGATTGCTAGCATATTGACATGTGCCGACAAGAAGGACAGGAGGATTTTGCACGACTTTGGAGATCGACAACAAATAGGTTTTGATTATAGACAGATTAGATAAAATGAGGTCGGGAAAAAGTAAGGAGAAGGAAACACTAGCTCTGTGTATCATTGTTATCACATGCTTTCTCAAATCTCTTATGTTCAGAGAAGGGACTTTTGGCTATGACAGGACAACATCTAATTAAACTGGATGTGTAGCTTCAAACAGAATGTTTTACATGTTAATGTGATCGTTTTTATACAGTGAAGAAACTGCTGATTGCTTTGTAACCTGTTTTCTGACAACAGTGGCCATGTGTCAGTGTTACAAAATGCCTGTGAGACTGTCTGGGAGACAGATAATATTTTGTTTGAAGGACTGTTGTGCTTATTTTTAAATGGCTAGACTTTTTTTTTCATTTATTTTTAGCTACTTACAGGAGAAGCAAGAACTGTCCCCAAAAATCATATCAATCATAGACACATCGGCATGAAAGGGAGGGCAATACCTGAATCACTATGGGTTGCCTTGTGTCACCACAGCATGCCATTTTACTTCAATACATAGTTTTCCTGTTTTTTTTTTTTGGGGGGGGGGGTTGGTTTTTAAAAGTTTTACCATAGGATTTCTCCCACCCAACTTTCAAGACAAGATGTTGATTGGCATAGTTCCATTACTTTTCTTAATCCCATTTCCCTCATGACGGAGTAATGAAGGCAGGATTTGACAAAGTGACACAGAAATAGTTTTTCTTAATTTTAAGCCCAAATTAATAAAAGTCCCTGACTTGACAAATTAAAAGAGGTTTCCTCAAGATTAATTTCTTTCTCTTCATTACGCAAAATACTTTCACACATGTAGTCGATACTTTTTACTAATTTAAGTCATTCAACCAAAATGGCTGTTGAATTTCATATTCATGAAATTTGGAATATTGTAAAACATGATCTCGTTCAAACCTGGTATTTGTATACATATATATATATATATATGTGTGTGTGTGTGTGTGTATATGTATATATAGAGAGAGAGAGAATCAAATCATTCAAATCATAGTTTAGCTGATTCATTGTGCTTTTGATGTTACTCTATGTCCACGCATACTGTAAGTGGCTGCCACTGCCAACTAAAACAACTGCAATATTTTGTCTGATAAAAGTTTCAGAGCTATGGATGTCACACTTGTTATTTTTCCTTCTTCACTAAAATCTGCTTTTACTTGGTCATTTTTGGAGCTGCACACAAATTGATGACAAATAGTTTTGCAGTTGGCTCCTCAATAACCAAAATGAAGCCACCTTTAAATTATCATCTCAATATGTAGCTTTCCCCCTCAAGCTCACCTGCCTGTTTTGTCTATTGGTTAAAGAATTTGTCATAGTATTATTTGTCACTGTGGTGCCCCATTCATGTCCAGCAGCACACCGACTGTACTTTGGTGATGGTTGTTATGGAGACAAGGACAAGGTAGAGCCAGGAAACAACAACAAAAATAGAATAGAAAACCAAGCTTTACAACTATTCTTAGTCCTGTGATAGATTGTAGACATATTGTAGACATATGCAAGAAGCAACTACTAGAACTGATCAGTGGTTTAGCATATGTCACATCAGGTTGTGGCAGTTTTTTGTGTGGTGTCAACTCTGCTACTAAGCTTGGGATTATAAGTGATGATTTGTCTTGAGGCCTGTTGTGTAAAAGCTTACTGTGTGTCTTCATACTCAACCCCAGACTTATAGTGTATCCAACACACTGTACTTCAGAAAAACACAAGTCAGACCTGCATTGCCATTCCTGACATTTAGTTGAGGATGGTAGTTAAAATGACTACAGACAAATAGCAGTTTGCACTTTGAGTTTTTGTTGTTTTGTCATATTTTTTTAACAAAGTGAGCATGTGTAATACCACAGCTGTGTGCTGCTGTTTAATGTATTAGAAGGATAATTATTTCAGAATTATGAGCCTATTACTTAAAAACAGCCCATTTTTAATTAAGGGTTGTTTTCTGAATAAATAAAATATAATATCTTAAATGCCATTAAGCAGGATGGAAATGCTACGAGTACACATTATGTTGTGTAGATGCCTTAAAAGGTAACCTTCAAAATTTTATACATACAGGCACTGTCAATCATAGTGAGTTGTCACTAGGTATGTGTGCATGGTTGATAAAAAGCAATATTCTAGGCTATTTACCGTATATCTTATTCCTAATTTCTGTGATTCAGTGGTTCTGCCGTGGTGGTCTGTGAGGTCATCAATCAATCAAATCAGTGCAAATTTTTCAGTTACTGGACCAAACAAAGGTCAGTTTTGACTTAAGAGATCAGCTAAAATCTGAATATCACATTTTTACACCAGAAGCAAACGGAACTTATTATCATGTTAATTGCCAAATATACTTGCGTTTATACTTGAGTATGATTGATTAAGCTGCTTTAAACAACAATTTTTTAAATTTATGCTTCTGTACAGTTGCAACACTAAAAATATGGTGAACAGCTGTTTTGCAGTAAATAAACATTTTAGCTCTTTGTCATTCACAAGCATCAAGCATCATTCACCTGTATGCACTGTAGATGTGTAACATACCTTACAGACAGCAGTAAATGGTAGATTATTGGCATGACTGGATGTTTTATTATTATTATAAGACATCCAGTCATGCTCTGAAAGAAAGCATTCAGACAGTTAATTAAAAGCATGGTTACTGTTGAGAGCACTTGTTGAAAATTCATACTGTTATTATAGTGCCAAAGCAGCAACTCACAATGACAGTGTCCCATTAAAAACCAACAGTATGCTTTAGTTGGAAGGGAATTCACAGGTAGCAGAAGGATTACTGGAACCAGCTGTTGTTTAGTAGGTGCGAGGTGGGGATTGCAGTCAACTGAGTCCACAGAGGCTGGGACATGCATGCAGCTCTCCAAACACTACACTTACATTTAAGTAAGCAGTAAGGTGCAAAACAATGTGTCACACTGACACTGGAGCGGCCCCTGAAGTGAAATACCACAACACAGAGCGTAAGTTTCATAAAAAAAGACAATGACACTCACAATACTGCATTTCTATGCAGTATTGTGAGTGTCATTGTCTTTTTTTAATTGACCAGTTTATGTTAACTGATGTTTTCTTTTACTATTAAGAAACTGAGTGCTAAAGTGCATTTCGCACTTATACTTGTAATCCCTAAATGAGAGCTCAAGCCCTGCAGTTTTTAAGGGAATTCACTTTTTGTGTCACATTTTTTGTTTTATCTACCATAAATGTGATCAGGGGATCACACAACTAATAGAAGTAGAAGTATCCATTTTTACCAAATTGTGATAAACTATTTGTTTGAAAATTTGTATTGTGGAAAAATATGTTGGAGTACAGATTCACTTATGTACTCCAACGATTTTATTAGTACAGAACTATCCATTTCTATGGCTCTGCATTTAAACTGTTCAATTTTTTATCCTCAAACAATCATAGATGAACAGATGATGATATTTTTGTCTCCCAACAAGATGCTGCCTTGTCACATAACTTAGTTCGGATTAGTTTTTAATACAGAATACGATTTAACATTATTCTCTTAATTCTGTTCTTGGCTGTGTGGCAACACTGATGGACCCACCTATTTTGTCTTCAAACACAACATCTCAGCCATATCCTACAGCAAGTGGAGGACTGAAATTATTAAAGGGCTGAATAGTAACGGTACATAGATAAAAAGCTCTACCACCTCCTTCACAGTTATGCACATTAAATCCACCCGCAGGATTGGGAGATCGGTTACTCTTCAGTTTATTTTCAACATGCAGCTTGCAAGGTCAAGATAGATGTTGCATGTTCCACTCAGAGTCGCGTTGTGTATAAACACACCATTGTAAAACGTGATAAGTGAAATATGCTGATTAACAGTGGAAGAGTCATGACAAAACCTCAAACTAAATAACCAAGTGTCAAGATAAAATAGTGTTCATTTTTACCATTGTGCCTTTGTTCTTTTTTAGTTTCAGATTCAACAAAGGCTTTTTCCAGAAATGAAACTAACGTTACCTGCATGTCAATTGTGCGCTTAAAACCTATATTTATGTAATAATACTAAATCTATTGAGCTGCTCTCTGGAGTATAATTCCCATTATTCCTGACCAAACTACTTTGATACTATACCCAGCAAATATTGTGTTTGCACATGAATACTGCATATGTATTAATAGAAATATAATAAAGAACAAATATAAAAATAACAATATGCCAACTAAACATGCTTTAAAATAGCCCTGATTCTCAGATGATCTCAAATGCATTGAGTTCTACCCATTTGTGTAGTGACATGTCCATATGTGTTATAGATGAATTTCCCTGGGTTTTAAATATCCCAGTAAATCTGATATCTGCTCTCTAACACTATGCTAGTAAAATGATTGCTCTGAATGTGAGCCGCAACGTTAAGAGCTCTTTGTCAGACAAAATAACAGAATGCTCTCTCTCCCTCTGTCCATCTTTACTTTGTTTCACTCTCTGTCACCCTTCCCCTTTTCTGTCCCTGTTTTTTTCCTGCCTGTTTCTGTCTCTCTGCTCTGTGTAAATTCCCGCAGTAGGTGCTCTTTGCTTCACCAGCTTGGACTTCATGGCTGCCACTACTGCTGCCTGATTCACTGCTGTAAGTTTTTTCGTTCTCATATTTGTGTGTGTGTTGGTCTGTTTTTATATCTGCATCTCTGTCATGTTGTCACAGGCTTTTAAAAATGTTTAGTTAGCACATGCAGCAACCACCCACAATAATGAATTCCCTTTGTAGGTAGTGTAGACAGTAGATAGTGTGAACATCTACAGTATAATTTATGTTTATATTAATATAGTCACTCTTAACCTGTCACATTACTAATGTCATTGCTCTGACACCAAATTGGGAAAAAAGCAATCACTCATGACAAGTTGAATTTAATATTAAGTACTGATAATTTAATATATTTGCATTGTGACATTAATGCTGAAGGTGCATTTCTTTCTTTTTCAACCCTTCGTGATGCTAAAAATGCAGTAAGCAGCAAGCACAGGCTGGCAGCTCCAACTCACAACAAGAAAGTGTATAAAATATTTTGATTTTTTTTCCAGGCAAGTGCATGGGTGCTTGACTTCATGTTGCCTGCTTTACAAAGCATACATAAGCTCTGGTTTCAAAAACCATTTGACCATTCTGCCCCTTGATTTCACATGGAAGCAATATAGGTGTAGGATGCCATGAACGTGCTCATGCTCTCACTGCCTCTGCCTTCTTCAATATCCATTGGCATCTACTGCTGCTGTTTGTTTTTCTGCATTGGATGTTGAGAGCATGGAGGTGTGTTCGTTGTAATTGGATGATCTGGTATTGCCTTCTAAGCTCTTGATGCCAACAGAATTTTCTTGGCCCACATTTCACCTTCCTGGAAGGTCTGTGTCTGCCCTACAGAAATACACTAAACTGCACTGGACTGGTTAGGGCATTGTCGGTCATGTTTTTGTGATACAGTATTTTATATCATGGTTGGCAGCCTCCACAAAGCTACCTGGATGGGGGTGAGGCACACCAAAATAGTCCCCACTATTTTTTTCTGGAGTTGTTTTTTTTTTTTAATTTGTTACTCACTGAAGTTGAGTGTTGACATAAAGCTAAAACTCTGGAAGTAGTACAGTGATTTTATTTAATTTACCTTCCTATTTTTTTTTATCAAAGTCAAAGTTCATATTTATGTAATAAACCATGAATTTACAGAAAACAACTGTGAGCATTCTCCAAACGAGCCGGAGTTTGGATTAGTATAGCCCTTCTCCGGAGAGCACAGTTCGCTGGCATAGAAACAGACAAAGCCATGGTTAAATCACAAGTGAAATAACTTGGTTCCTATTATCATTGGCCTTACACAGTCCAACAAAATTTACTGTGTCTTATTATTGCTGGTAACTGCAAACTGTTGTCAAATCTGCTCTCCCTCTCATTCTTCTCCAAGTTGAACACTGTAGCAGAAGCAGCTGATTGTTCTTGGAAGAAAGCAGCATCAGTTTTGTCTTGGGGCTGTTTCTGTCTTTTGTAGCCCCCTATATATTATGCCTATATACTGTTTCTCATGCTTGCGCTTCAGAAATTTTAATTAAGGCAGGGTTAGACTGGTGTTGAATGCCATAGTATGAGGCATTTATTCATCCTCTTACTATTCTATCTTGATTACCTTGTATCGTAGTAAGATATTGCAGCACCACTGGCAAAACTAAGTCTATATAGTATATTGTTTGTTTATGACACTCTACCAACATTTTGTGGTCAGGAAATCATTTTCAATGTAACCAGACTTGACATACTTTCTTACCCGGTTTTAAAAATCTTGAATAAAGCAAAGACAAAGGGGATGAAACAGCAACTGACAGAAGGAAGGTTGAAATATAACACATTAAGCATTGAAAATATATCTTCATTTTGAGAGAGTGAACACAGTGTCTGCCTTGTCTTAAGAATTCTACACTTGTACAACCAGTCTTGGAAAATATGTATGTAGTGTGATTGTGTAGTCCTGAAACATTAAGGATTTTCTGTTATCCCTTCTGTTTGCTGTTTAATGCTATGGTAACTGGTCACCTCAGGAATAGCTAGGTTTCAGTGTGATGCTACCCCTCAGTGTTTCAGAATGCCAAACTAGCCTGTGCCTAATAGGGACAGAGGGAGTAAAGGCAGGGAGGATGTCGCAGAGGTAAGGAAACCTTCATGCCCTCAGCCTGCCCCTGGCTAATCACTGTGTCAGGAGGGAGTTAAACTGAGAGTGATGCTGGATGAGCATAAGTGTGCATGTCTCCAAAGGGGTTGTGTATGTTAGTGCAGTTGTGTGGGTGAGAGATGTAGAAACGAGAAAACAGTGTGAGAGAGAACACGTGATGATGACTTGTTTATTATTTATAGCCCCACATCCGGATTGTGCATTGATACAGACCTGCTCTGGTGCTGCAGTTGTGTGCAAAGTTTGGCTTTTTCACTTTCTTCATTTTGTTTATGCATGAATAACAACACCTCTTGCTTTTTGGCATAGCATAGCATGCAATAATTTATTATATATGGTCAAAGAAGTGTGACTCACGTTTGACCAGGGCAAGCAAAATGCCTGCGGGTTTCACACTGAGCAGACTACGGATGTGTTTTATTGCCCTCCCCCTGACTGTTTTCTTTGTGGCTTGTGTTAAAGGCCCCTTTTTTGTGCTCTCTATAGTTTGCCACCACCAGAATTTCTAAATCAGTATTAATGGAAAATATTTTACCAGATCACAGAATTTGCATACAGTTTGTGACGGATGTTTTTCCTCTTCACAAATGGCTTGTTGAAAGATAAAAAAGGTTTGGACCAAAGTCTCTTATCTGCAGTGATCATGTTGTACATTTTTACCTGCTCTAGTGACAAAGAATGTGTGACCACTAAGATTGCACACAGTGTGATTTTGCAGGAATATGAGAACATTTTGTCCCTGTTAAGAATTTATTTGTTTAGGTAGTGTAGATGTTATGCACATATTCATTTGTTTTAGCAGTCAATTAGCTTTGCAGAAGCAGCTGTGTATTCATTCATTCAGCCAAATACTTAATTACATTGTTTATTGCCAATAATTGACACATATCAAATACATTTACACTGATCAACAACATCATTATAGATATAGATACTGCATTTAACTAGTTTTAAGTTGAATTTATTTGTCAAGCAATAAAACAATGTAAACAAAGTGAAACAAAACAAAAATGTTTAAAATCCCATTCCTGATTGTTCAGAATAAACTCTTTCAAAACAGACCACAAATACAGTATACACTGATCTGTCGCATTAACCAGTGAATAGTCTTAATGTTGTGGCTGTGTTGTTTTGATTTCTTCTTGTTTGCAGACAAGATTATTGCAGACAAGGCATGGGAAGTACTTTGCTGACACCACTGGTTAAAAGCAAAATTTGGATGGTGGAAAAAGAAATGTTGAATGTGGGCTTTTGCATATGAAGTAGCAAAGTGAGGTCAAACCTCAAGTTGTCACTAGAGACATGTGGATGCCGTTCTAATATCAGAAATAAACTGATGTAATGAGGGCTCTCTGCTTCTGATCAGATCATCCAAGATGCACAGCAAGGCCATAGATGTTGTATTCTGCACTCCCTCACATCTGGTTGTTTCTGCTCTGCCATTCTGCGGGGTTTGTCTGGAGGCCAGCGGGTTGGTCTCCCCAGAGACCTGCGCTGGCTCTTTCCCAGACCTTTCCCAGGGCTTGCACAATACCAAACATTACATTGGAATGCTGTTACTTTTCTCCTTTTTTTAGCCTTGCACTCCCTCTATGACTCTTGTCATGGACTTTCTGTTACTGATCCGCTCTCTGGCTCACACAAATACACGAATATGCTTCATAGCTCAATTGACATGACATGTAAAGCTACGCCTTCCTATAGAATGTAATTGCAGACCACTGAAATTATATTGCATATTTATGGTCCTTTTGTTTAGTTAAATTGTTTTATTAACTCATATTAAAGTAGTGGAAGGGATTTTTAACAGCTCAATCTAACAGCCTGTTGTTAACCTTGTATTTCTCTTCTTTTGGGCCTGTGTATTTGCTTGTCTTCCCATGTCCCACTCTTGCAGGCACTGTTACCACTTTATATTGTTTCAGAATGTCCATAACAGCGAAGAGCTGAGAATGTTTTTTACAGAATGACCTGCAAGTATAAGACATGGGGTCAAAGTGAGTTAACTTGTAAAGAGACAAAAACAAGCTCACTTTGTAACCCGGAGTGGTTTACATAAGAGTGCTCTATGTGCTGTACATGGTCCAAGACTGAGCTCACCTGCCACTGACATTCAAGTTCGTTAACATTCCAGAGAAATGCAGTAGTGCCCAGCATTGACTCTAGGTAATCATGGCTTTTTTTTCTTAAATCCCTATATTCATCCCTCTGGGGCACAGAGAGGCATATAACATCAAATAATTAAATAAAGTGAGTTTTCTGACAGGCTACACCCTAAAGGAGAAACTTCAGATTTGTATTACTTTTCTCTAAGTCTAAGGGATAAGACAAGGAGAGTGAGACTGTCTCTCCTTGTAACTCTAAACTCTCATAAGAGATGCTTATGATGAGGAGCTAATAGACTTTGTACAATTCATGCTTTTAGTTTGGTTACGCTGCTAAAACTAGAATAGAATAGCAGGATCCTGACAGGTCACCAGGCAGTGTCAAGAGAGTAGTATCCCAAGCTGTTCATAACTGCATTGTACATTTTTACAATGTACATTTTCATCTGTTTAGCAAATATCCGAATTTTTATATAGTGTAGTATTTGCGGTGTGTTATTTGTCACTTTCACATGTTTAAAAGGCTTTGGGGATATCCACTGAACTAGATTCAGCTATAAGTTGCAGACTCCCTGTTCAGCACAGTTATAATACACAAAGACAGACAGACAGACAGACACAGACACAGAGAGAAAACCAGTCGTCTAGCCACCTAATACATCCAGTGAATCCAGTCCATTATACTCAGTCCATCTTGTGTTTCACCAATATGAATGACTCCTTGATGTAGCATGTAGAAAGTAAAGACCAATCCACAGTGAAAAACATTCCTCAGGCAAAAGTCAATTTTAAACATCATTACACAGTATTACGTTTTTGTGTCATCATTTTTCACAAAATATTAAATAGGGGCTGGTAGCCTAATGGTTAGAGTGTATGGCTTGAAACCAAGAGGGCTGGGGTTCAAATCTTCTTCTGCTTCTTATCCTTGTTCTTCTTCTTCACTGGCAACATCAGAATGTAAACTGCAACTAAAACCATAACAATCATTCTCTCGAAGAGGAAAAAACTGTGTCCCACGTGGCTGAGCCTCTCTCGTCTGGCTTCCTGTCGTGGTGGTTGTTGTCAGCTCACTGAATTGCTTGGCTTGTAACAACACCTCTCAGGTCATTCTGTAGATTACTTGCCATGTCAACCACTACTACTTATTTTTTTTTACATAACTCTCATCTGTATGTGGAGCTTTGCTTTATTCAGCTGTATGAGATGTATGTTTCTTTCTTTTTTCTCTGCAGCCGTCTGTGCAGGTCACATAGTCTTAAAGGGTATGATTTAGCCTGTAAACCAGACTGTGTGCTCACTGAGATCATGTTTATTTGCTCTCACTGATGGGTCTGTCAGATTTGCATCCATTTCTCCACCCTTTTATCTAAAATATGGCAGGTTTGATGCAATCACTTACACACAGCGCTGCCGCAGTCTTTCATTAAATACCAAGATGGCATCTCCCATGTGGAGAGGAATCTGCTTAACAACAATTTTAAACACATGAAATGGTATAGCTTGGTACAGTATGGTTGGTGATCTTCTTGTTGGTACAAAATAGGGTTTCGCAAAAGTTAAATTTGACAGTTGGCCCTGTGTGGCATGTCATATGTCACATTGGTTGAGTCCATCCAGTTGCATCTAATGGCATTTTGATCTGCAAATATTCCAGAATGAACTCAGAGTTCATTCTGGAACTCCTCCATTTACTGTGAGCCAGAGGCTAATTGTGGAGTAAGAGTTTATTTTATCAATTGTTTTTTAATAACTGTTCTCTTTATAGGTATAGGTACGTTTCAACATGTAAAAAATAAATAACACAGCATGATGATATGATAGTTATTGCTTTCGCCCCTCACAGCTTAGCCCTCAATTTCAGTGTATGCTTAAGCTGTCTCAATATCAAGAAAAGGCCAGTTTGCAGAGTGGATTTAATTTCACTCTACACTTAGTTTTTGTTTTTTTTAATCTTTTCACTCCACTTAATCAGTACTTTGCTAAAATGACAAAACAATTTTTGTCAGCTAAGTAGTTAACATTGCCTAAAACTCAAGTTCAGCAAAAGAGCTAATAACTCATACTCATAATATCATACTTTCAAAAAAAGGTCATACTTTGAAACTGCTATGACATACAGTGGAGTCATTTTGGCAGCATCTCTCTGCAGAATCAAGCAGAAAGTTTGTCAAAATATGGAATTATGTGGAACAAGTCAGCCATGATTCAGATGTGTTTCCTCTTCAAATTAAAAAATAAATCATACTCTCACACATATAGCTGAGAAAGAATTTGCTGAGTCTATCATTGTCATTTACCGTAGGTAATGTCATACTACTTCTCCCTTTACAGTCCTTTTTTTTTTAAAAGTGAAGACATATTATGCTGGAAGAGACTTGTTACACACCATCAGCACCTTTGAGTAAATGATCCTTTTAGTCAAAGGCACCCACTCATCAGTACTAAGAGGGGGTTTTGCTTGAATAGCTAAAGGAGATGTTTGAAGGTCATCACACTAAATCCCTGAATGAGCAGTAAGTGCAGCCTTCACTTTATTTGCTGCTGTCATATTAGTGCCCTTCACCAAGGTGCTAAACTGAGCTTCACAAAGCCCATAGTTTTGCTGGCAGCTGTGGTTGTGAAAGTTATATCCTGCAAGACAAGGTGAAGTTATAGATTAAGAACGATAGGAGCGCAGTAGATTGGTACAATTGTACCTGAGAACCATATTTAGATTTAAGCTTTAATTGCGATAGAAAAGGACATTCGTTCACTGCAGTATCATCAACCATAATGCAGTGCGTGGCACTTGAGTCAAATTATAGTGAACGTTAAAACTGTATGAATGAATGACGGTTGATTCTTTTGACTTTTGAGACTGGTTTACTGGTGCAACTGAGAACACTGCCAAGCTTCTGGCAATGCTCTTCCCGTCCTATTATATTTCTATTCTGTTCTTGTCTGCCCAAGTGCCACGGCTGTCTTATCATTCAAGCCCTTTTCTATAAAGCTGCAGAAAATCCTGTATCCCGTCTCCTCATGGCTTCAGCTTTTAGCCTCGGTTACTCCACTTATGTAGCAGGCTCAGCAAGCTCCCACTCACACTCTATGAATGTGCTCTGGGTGGGAAATGAATCTCTGTAGTCAACATACTGACTTTTCTCCTGGGGAAAAAAATGCCTCTCTGTGGAGAGGCAAGTGTGTTGGACTTGATTTGAAATCTCTGTCTTTTCAGTAGTGCCTGTCTCCTCTTTTGTTGTCTTCTCTGTCTCACTGTCAACGATTGTTCCCCGGTCACCAGCCTTGTAGGTCTCACCAACCTCATTAAACTTTGGGCTTCTTCACAAACTCAATATCTTGTCCCAGCACAATCATGCTTTAGCTATGCACGAGTGCATTCTTTTCTTTTGTGCAATTCTGCTGTCAACAAGCGCAAGTACACTGCTGATTTGTAGGTGTACTACTGAAACCCGAGAATATGTCAGAATAATAAAATAAATACCACATAAAAAGTCAAAGAGCTACTTTCCTAGTCTGTGGCTGTCCATTTGCTGGACTGAAGGTTTTACTGTTATGCAAGCTTGATGTAATTTTATGCACGGGCTTTTGTGGGTCTATGCATCAGGTACCAAACGTGTTTGCACCTACAAGTCATTGTACACATAAAACATTTCCAAAACTGATCAAACTGGCTCTTGTGGAGATTTGCAACATTTGATTAGGTTTGGCAGTAGTAGCGGAACAAATGCTTCTGGACTATTAGCATTATTTATATTAGTTTTGTGGGTTCATTTAAGCTATAAATGTTTCCTTTTTGGTTTCACCTTTACATAAACTCACTAAAACAAACACATCGGGACACAATAATCAATTTTCCCACTTTCAGCTTGGATGGCCAGTTAGTGTTCTGCCTGAGTCAGGATCAATTTATGTTTGGTGGAAACAGAGACGCAGATGAGATTGCAGTGGCAGTGCTCCCTGGCTGAAACCTAGTGGTTGCTTAATGCACAGTGACATCTTGGCAGACTGTTTCTGAAATGTCTCAAATGCTTTATCGTTCTCTATAAGAAGTATTTCTTTGGCTAGTCAGGACACTGAGATACAACTTATGGGTGAGGATGAATGAAAAGGATTATAGGATGGTGTGCTGTAGGCATGGGTGCATTGTAGATATTTTTAAAGCTGTAATATCTGTAGTAACATGTCTATGTTTAAGGAAGCATGATTTCAAAAGAGACAGATGAAAGCGTGGACTATGTCATTCATGTAAATAACATTCTAAAAAACCTTTCAACCCACTAAGCATATTTAGCAGTGCCCAATTGTAGTGATGGTCTCAAACTTATAGGTCACTTCCTCCTGGTGAAATCAGATCCAAAATAAATTTTCAATTTGGTTGATGTTCCTGTTAAAGCTGCAGTACGTAAGACCGAGAAGAGAGCAGACTAAGCTTGAAAACAGTTTCACGTCACTCCCCCTTGCTCTCCGCTTCACTCATGCCCTGCCTCCAAGCCCTACCTTCCCGCGTCACTGAGCGGCCGTCTGGAGTAAGGAGTGAGGGGTCGGTTCGCAGCATGTGTGAGTGGTGATTGACAGGTGTCATACACTCCGTCAGACAGTCGTTGGTTGTTTTGTGTCGAGCACTGTGGATTCTTGCAAATCACAGTAGGAGCAGTAGGTGGGACCAATGAAGCTGTTTTTTTCACAGACTACATATCTCATGTACTGCTGCCTTGGCATAGGGACAGTTTTAGCAAATATGACCAAAAATTACTTTCATAAAAGTTACACACTGCAGCTTTAATTGCAAAGATGATGACTAATGCAACCACAATCAATCAATAAAATTGTATTTGTATAGCCCGTATTCACAAATTATTGTTTCTTCTAATACATTCATCCATTCATTCATTTTCTACCGCTTTATCCTGTTAAGGGTCGCGGGGGGAGCTGGAGCCGATCCCAGCTGACATCAATAATTGATTTATTGTTCATGGGAAGAACCATGTGTTTCACCACCTATTAACGCCAATTGATTTTACCTGCCCCAATTAATAAAGCTGTTGCTCCACTGTAATCTGTATATGCAAATAAAACGATAGTTAAACTAGTGGTCAAAATGGAGAAAAAATAATTATGAATGGCTTCTTCAACATGAAGATTTGCACTCTTATTTTTCTTACACAGGCAACTGTTTCAATACAGTAGCCAGTCATGTCGAGAAGTTCTGTTTGTTGTTCAGTTGCATGTCAGAGCTCATTCTCTGAACTACTACACCTATTCATTTTTGACTAGCCACAGCCTGTGGTAGCTGTAAGTAATATATCTCACCAGTCACTCCTCAGACGTTGTTTTTATCTCAGTATAAATGTGGGTCTCACTTGGAGGTCCCTTGGGGTTTGTGTCTTGGTGGTAGTGGCACCAAGCAGCAGGTGTGTTGTGTGATATCTCACATGGCGGAGCAGATGATCACAGATCGATGGCTAACACTGCATCTCGTATGAGCAGATAAGTCTGCAAGTGTAGTTTGAATCCTCCAAGTATCCCCCTCTGTCTAGTAGTCAGATTTACTTATCTCTGAGAAAAGTGCAAAAGTGAGAAAAAGAACGTAAGTGTCAATGACAAATGAGTAGGCATGCACAAATAGATGGAAAATTAAGCCACAGGGGAAAAGATAAACAATAGAAGAAACACTTTGAAAGTGCAAGAATAGAGGAATAGTAGGAAGAAATAAAGGTAAAAAAACTGTTTACAGCAAATAGAAAGAAAACACTTGTGTGAGAAAATAGACAGGGACAGACATGGGAGCAACTGAGGTAACAACAAGGATGATGCAAGCAGCTTCCTAAATGAGGCTCTTGTAACCTGACCTTTCACCTTCTACATCTTCTTGCTCTAGAAAGAAGTGTTTATGTGGAATCATGGATTAAAGTTCTTCATTGCCACATTGCAAATTTATTTCCGTCATTTACATTCCTGAGAGGCTGTATGTGATATCAGTGGAAGTAAAAATATGATTTTATATTTAGAAGAAATAATCCAAAACTCACTTCCTAATCCTATACCTCTGTTGTGATATGTTGTTGAGGTTCTTCATGTCATTTTATGACATGAAGAACCTCAACAACAAATCAAAGCGGTTCGTATATAGCCTTTGTCTGCCTTTTTACCTGTGGTTGTTTTCTCAGTGCTTGTTCATATCTTTCTAATCAGAGATTTTGCAGGGTGATACACGAAAGAAATTAATCAGAAATGCTCTGTCAAGATCATCGAACAGTCAAAACATTACTGTGAGTGTGCTGTGTGAGGAAAACTTTTTAAAATGTTTATGCAGTCTTCTATTGTCACCAATTTGCACTGGTCACATTTCAGATGAGTTTTGTAGTATCAGGTGCATCAGAAAAGTCACACAAAAATAGCAGTCCTTTATTTGGATAATGGTCATGAGTAGAACTGCTTATATTGCAAACACAATAAACTAAATCTTCAAACGAAACTGATAAAGATGATTACATAAGCAAATTACATATCATATTTTAATTATATTTTCTGCAGTGTGAGCTGTGAGAACTAAAACTATTGGACTGCATGGTTTAGGAAAGGACTGCTGTGCAGATGGGATTGGTATTGTCTCCGTGGCATATCTGTCATCCAAGATTAGATGTTGTGGAGTCTTGTCAGTAACAGCGCAGACCTACATTTTGAAAAAACTAAAACTTAAGTTGAAGTCAGTTTTGCTGGCTAGTGGGCACTGTGTCATATAAGCTGTAGCTGTGGAGGAAAGAAAAAATGAATTTTGATTGTGGCTGAGAGGAAAGTAAAATATGTCACATTGTGTTGGTGTTGAGAATATGTGACTTACATTGACTATTTCTTGATGCTCAGAAGCATGATCTGAAACACAAAAGCGTGGAAGACTAAATTATCTTATTAGTATGCACCCTGGGAAGCAGCTTTTCATAATTCCATCTCACTGCCCTGAAGATAGTAAACACTATAAGGAGGCTTCATCTTGATTTCAAAGGAAAGCTGTGCCCTCTGCCACTAATTTCTCGATCTGTCAGGGAGAAAATCATGTATTTTAAAAGATAGTCGTTGTGGTGTTTATCCCTTGAAAGCCAATCTACTTTTTCTCAGTGTTCAAAAGATATTTAAATGCCCATGTTATTACCACTTGTTTTGTGCATTCTCTGTTGTCAGTTTTTTTTTCAAGTGCTTGTGCAACAGCTGCATTACAGCTGTCAAAAAATTCCTGTTTTGTTTCTAGGAGGAGAAACTCATAGAGTCAAGAAAATTATTTGGATCCTGTTGTAAATAATCAAAATGTTGGTTTTGTTCCATCTTTGGAGCAACATTCATTGTCTCTACTGTCACAGATCATCAACAGACACACATTGAACTTTTCTCGAGCAGCGCTTTCAGTGGTAGAGGCATTTTTAAAAACAAAAATACTTACATGCTCACATGTCACAGTGAAGGCAAGTTCTGAACAAGGGCTTGATTTCAAATGATTATTTGAGCTAAGCACAACTTATTATCCATGGACGTGACTTGAAAATATTCAAGAGGTTGTTGTTGTCAGAATGTGCATTTTTTGTTTAGAATAACAGTGATATAGAAATGGATTTGGAAACCAAAATATTTTACTTTTGCAATGTTTTACTTTTTTCACCAGTGAAAACAGGTGAATGTTTTCTACACTATGAAAACATGAGAAAAAGAGACTTAAGTGCACCACAGTCTCGAGAGGGCTAAAAACATCAGTCATAATTTCTGCACTAAATAGAGGGTACATACCATATTACGAAGTTATGCATTATTACTCTCATGTCCCTCGTTTGCGCACAGATATATATCAATTGGTAAAGACTTTCTGCCACAGAGGTTGAGTCTGGTATTTTAATCCAATTTTCCTTAAAGCCTCTCTGTTTGGAAGCCTTGAAGGCAAATATCTTTTTGACAGTCCCACTGGCCTTTTGGTATTTATCATGTTTTGCTGCAAGTCAACCATATGAAAGTTCTGTGCTTGACTCATTGACCTTTTTAAATATGGTCATGGTCACTCTTTACACCAGTTCTTTATGTGATCTCCAAAAGCTTCTCTGTCAGAAAGCCTTTACACATTAAAGGGTTCTTGGCAAAAGACATAACAGTATTAGTACATAACTTGCTAATTCACGCGTCAGACAAAAGATTAAAACTGCTGACTTGTTTTTTTATGTGAGGGATTACTTGTCAAGTAATGTAGCCATTGAAACTGGAAAAGTGAAACTACTAATTAATAATCCTACCAAAGAAACTTCCACACCTGCCTTCCAAGGCAGGTTTTTAATTTTTTTTTTTACATGGTATATGTGGGCTGGATGATAAAGGGTTTAAAATAGAGGAATTTATGAGTACAATTTAATTACAAGAAAAGAGTTGGCTTCCTGGTGCTACTGAGTGTGACCTGATGGGGTGAGAAAACAGGATGCATCTGATATGCACTGATGCCGATAACCGGATACATTGTTTGTGCCCAGGTTTTAAATGTCAGTCTTTGTTATTTTACCATGACTGAATAGAGTTGATTGTTTAAGTAAATTAAACATACAATTTTTGTCTTTCTTATGTGTAAGTATTGTTGGTGAGTTTTCTTCCTTTTTTTCCTACTCATAATTTAAAGAGTATAGAAATTATAGTCATCAGTTTAGTTCCTGAAAACAAAAGAAACCAAGTTAGTTTTTTTATTTGGTCCCAAACTAGACATTTTCAGAAGCAACTATGTTACTTAATATTGCAATGGACAGATCTTATTGAAGATTTTGTCAAATTCTGAGTATGGAAGCTTTTATCCTTCAGTCTGATCTTTAGCAAGTGAAATTTCAGATGACTGACAGACATTAATTTATTGTTTGGCCTTAAAACGTCTTTGCATCACCTGCATGTTTAGAATCATCTTGCTGAATTGTCCTGAAATTGTAATGACTGGAAGAGATAATTGACTGCTCTTGTTCATAGGATTTATCACTTTGATATTTTTATTCAGTAACAATATCAGTACGTTTTATCTCACCTAACCCTACCCAACTACAACACAGGACTGGCCAACAGGGTGGACTGGCTGTTAAGTAGAGAAAGTTTGCCACCTAATGGAGATAATGTTACACTGTTTTCTAAATGGTTGTTAACAAAGGTTATTTTTCAGCTTCCCTCTTTCTTCCCCATATTACTTACACACTTAAGTGCAGACATTTGTATTATAAGTGTAAAGGTATAATAGCATTTAATTTTCCTTATTCAGGCCAGTACTTCAGTTTTGCACATACCTTTGTAAGTCTCTACCTACAGTGTGTGATTTCTTTAATTTATTGTTTTAGATATTAAAATGTTATGTTATATATCAATTTCATGGCAGATGGCAGCTGTATTGCTGAGTCGTTAAGGAAGTGCAGTAGCAACAGAGGTATTTTGAATGAACTGTATTTCTCTGTAGAAAATTGAGACATTTTATTATTTAAAACTGTAAACTCCAATTGTTGTTACTATGGTAACAGAGAGGTTACAGTTGATTTTGTTTTCCCACTAGGGTATAGAGTTGTGGTAACACTGGTTTAAACAGAAGTGTCGTTACCAGTTGCTGCTAAATCAGACAGTGCTAGAGTGTCTTGGGCACTAGGTTTGAGTACTATATATTTTCGAATTGTTTTATCTTCCTGCTTTGACACCGAATCCTCCAGCATTCCCTTGTGTGTCAACTCATCTCATATCACATAAGACAATACTACAACACCTCTCTACTGCTGCACACACATTCAGTTTATAGTTGTAGTGTCCAGTTGGGAAAAAAAGATTGTGGGAAAGTTGTGGGAAAATTACTTTATTAGTATATGCATAAACACTGTCTAATGCAAACAAGTACATAATAACTATGTTTTCTTATTACCTGAAACAGCCCTGTACATATATCACTGATGGCATCTTTAAAGGTCAAGCGCCAGCTTCATAAGATCTGCACTTATATATTCAAATTAAACAAGTTGTTTAATTCATATCATTTTTCTTGTTTTCTTTTTTAGGTCCAGTTTCCCACATTTGAAGCTGTAGTATTCATCATTCATCACTTCTGTACTACAGTTAGTTCCTGTAGTCTATATTGAATGGCGGGGTTCCCTGTCCGTCCGTTGACCCTGTAAGGCTGCCTTACTGGACCTGCAACGATGTCCGCTTGCAGCACATTCACTGAGCACGTGTGGAAACCAGGCGAGTGCAAGAACTGTTTTAAACCTAAAAGCCTGCACTGTCTGGCTCAAAGTAGTGGTGGGAAGCCTCTCTCTGAACAGAGGCTTCCAGCAGTTCCACAACAGAATCCACCCACTGCTGGAACCAGAGCCAACTCGAACCTTACCAACTCCCAAACGGCTGGTAGTGGGTCAGGCCGGTCAGGAAACTTTCGTCCACCAGTGGCCAAAAAGCCAACAATTGCTGTTAAGCCTACTATGATGCTGCCCTGCACCTCTGCCGGACTGGATTTAGATGGAAACCTGCATCAGCCACCAAGTGTAATAGAACAGGGCAAAGAATCTGCCTTCACAGTTTGGAATCGTAATGGACTGAACCGTAAGAGGCCAAGTGGACTCAGCAACAACAATGAAGGAGAAGGTGGCAATGATGAGATTGAGGGATATGGCCAATTTAGTCTAAGGACCCCTAGTGGAAATAACAATAACAGTGGACTAACAGATGTCCTGAAAGAGATTGCTGGGTTAGGACCTTGCCCTAATCCCACATCCCCTTCAGGTTCTAAGGACATTTTTTGGGGACGAATCAGTAGTTCATACCAACGGTCTTTGGAAAGAGGCCTTCCAGCCTCTAGCTGTTTGGCCGTGGGAAACAGCAGTAGCGTTGGAGGAGGCACTACTCAAAAACGGGTATCTCTTAGTGACAGTGCTGAGATCATCAGCACAGAGGGTGGTCGCTTTTGCTACCCAGAGTTTTCCAGTGAAGGTGAAGATGATGAGGAAGAGGATGATGATGAGGAAGATACTGAAAGGGATGATGATGATGATGATGATGATGATGATGATGAACATGAAAGCTGGGATGAAAGTGATGAAGAGTTACTTGCCATGGAGATCCGTATGCGAGGTCAACCACGATTTGCAAATTTCCGCGCTGCAACATTGTCTCCAGTGCCCTTTGCTGTGGGGAAAAAGTGGAATACTGTACCACTTCGAAACCGCTCACTGCAGCGTATTTGTGCAGTGGACTATGATGATAGCTATGATGAGATCCTAAATGGATATCCTTCCATGGACTCCAGTGACGGTCTTCTTCCTTATAGATCTCATAACATGCAAGGCAGTGGTTTTCTGTCAAATTCAGAGTCTACTACTTCTCCAGGATCGTCATCACTACCAGAGGATTCTCGAACAACTTCTAGTAGTGGGAGCAGTGCCCCCTGTGCATTTCGAAATGCCTTACATTCTCCCACCTCCCCAAAGGCACCTGTCCTCAGCACTTCTCCAAAAAAGGAGCCTTTCCACAGAGCAATGAGTCCACTCAAGGTGACTGAAATGCACAAAGCTGTCCTGGCCATTAGATTAGAAGATCAAGAAGGCAGAGAAGGCATGCCAATGCCCCAGGCTCTTCCAGGTCAACCAGTGACTATCAGTTTTAGTCCCACAGAGGAGCAAGCAAAACCATACCGTGTAGTGAATTTGGAAAAATCACTTATCTGTAAGCCTTACACTGTAGTAGATGTGTCAGCCTCCATGGCAAACAAAGATGAACAAATTCTAGACTCTACCCCAAAACCCCAAAACATGTCAATGCCCTCCAGCCCTACATCATTCTGTAGCACTCCATTAGGTCAGAACCTGTCTCCAGTTTCCCCTATTTCTCCATCTTCTCCTGTGGTGCCAACATCACCCACGTCTGTTGCACTGTCAAGTACCTCCCGAAAGAAATCAGGAAGCATACGCTACCAAGAAGTTTGGACATCGAGCACAAGTCCTCGGCAAAAGATAGCTAAAGTGGATTTGGGAGTTGGTAATACTCCTGGCCCCTCTATATCTACACAGCATTGCAGCCATAAGTCAGCTCCCACGTCTCCCATTGCTGGGCTGTCCTCCTCCAGAACTGCTCCTGTGAAATCACCTAACTTATCAGAGATCAAGTTCAACAGCTTCAATAATGCAGGCATGCCCCCTTTTCCAATTATTATCCGAGATGAGCCAGCATATGCCCGGAGTTCCAAGAATGCAGTCAAAGTACCGATTGTTATCAATCCAAGTGCATATGACAACTTAGCTGTATACAAGAGCTTCTTGGGACTCAGTGGGGAACTCCCACAACCAAAAGGGGTTGGTAATCGGGTAGCTAGCCATACATATGAAGAGATTGGATCCTCTGAGAGTATCCAGTCCTCATCAACAGAGAAAACTATCTCTGCTAGAGGCACATCAAGAGCCTCTTTTGAAGAAACAAAGGGTCCACCTGAGGCAACATCGAAAGCACAAAATGTACAACCTAGAACCACTATAGACTCTAGCACTGTGACAGACACTGCTATGAACTCCAAAGTTGGGGCCCCCTCTCCCTGTACATCAGCAAGTTCCGCAGCTATTCTTGCCATTACTGCAAATCTACCTAAACCAAACCCCCCAGTTATTGCTGTTGCACGCAGTTGCAAGACAAATGGAGATGTGACTTGCAGTAGAAATGATGATACTGACTTAGTGTTGTCTTCTGGGACAGTGTTAAATCATAGGGAGGAGGCTAGTGCTGTACTTTCACAGATTGTGGCCTCCATTCACCCTCCTCAGTCTCCACCAGAGTCGCCTTCAGCACAAGTAAAAAACTTCAGTTCTGAGGAACTGTATGCTCTTCCACCTGATGCCATGAAGGAAACACTCACCCGACCTAAGTCTCTCTTTTCCACAACTGATGGTTGTCTTTCCAAGCCTAAAAAGGACACCCCTTCAAAGGTTTTGTCTAAATCCCAGAGTGCTTCTGCTGCTGTACCACTCTCAAGCCCCCGATCAGAGTCCAGTGCCCCTTTCCCACCTCCTCGGTCTACATCTTCTCCATACCATGCTTCTAACATCCTCCAGAGACATTTTGGAAACTGGACAAAGAGCTCCGGTTCAAATTCTCCTATACGAAACAGTGAATGTGAAAAAAGTCCAGGGGGAGATGGCAGACGTATTTTAACGGAAAGCTCCAAACCAAAACGCTGGATCTCCTTCAAGAGCTTTTTTCGTAGACGAAAAGATGAGGATGAACAGAGAGAGAAGGCTGAGAGAGAGAAGGAGAAAGGAAAGTTAGTTGGGCTTGATGGAACAGTTATTCATGTTCTTCCACCACCACCAATCCAGCATCATCAATGGTTCACTGAGGCCAAACCAGAGGACCCCACTCAGAAGCCAACTATCATCTTCACTTACAAAACAGACAGTAGCAGCAACCCAGGTGATGGAGAAGGTGAAGTTCTTGTAGAGGAGTGCAGAGAAACATCACAAAAGACACCTGATGAAGCCAAAGAACACAGACCATTGAGTCCATTGCAAAACAATGGAGTTGATTTCATCAGCAAGGAATTCAAGTATGTATTTTAAGATATATTTTTTAAGTTTTTTTTTATTATTTACTCTTGTGATACCAGTATATTAAAAGATGCTTTGGTGAGTAGATCCTGTAATAGTAGTGGTTCATAGAGATGTTTAAAAAAAAAAGATTTACTCAGATAAAATGTACTTATAACAAATCATTATTTGTTTGACTTAAAGGATTGTTGTAGAATTCTTAGTAATCTATTCAGTTCACTGCTGCCCACATTACCTACTGCTGCTCTGATAAATTCATTTCTTTATAAATTATGTTGCATGCACTGCCTATGTTACCATTAACCATCTGTATTCCCATTTTTCGAAGGTGCCTGAGAAGTGTCTCCTTATATCATACAGATCCCACATCACAGATTCTAGTTTTAGATTTAAATTTTTTTTTAGATTGTGTCCAATCTTAATTTGGTTTGTCTGCTCGCTCTCTTGTCTAGCCACGTGCTTGGTCTATACCTGAACAGCAGGCTTTATGCACAGCGTTCCCCCTTGTGGAGTGGACATTATTATGTTACAAGTCTTCATCATCAATGGTTTAGGGCAGTATATACATGTTTACAGTTTGCTGACAATGGGAAAATACCAATACATTATTTGATTAACAATGTGTTCAGATCAGGTAAAAAAAAAACAAAAGACCAAAAAAAATCAGCCTTTGTCATTGGCAAAATTAACCTAACCCTAGTTAATATTCTGTTCTATTTTGACTGAGTTTACATATACATATAATTACATGTCCCATACCGAACTCTAACTCAAGAACTTTAGCTCATGCACAGCTTTTTAAGAAATTCTTCATCCTCACTTGATATGTATTACTTTTACCCCCTTTTTACATTGTCTTTATCTTTTTATTCTCTTGTCTTTGTGTCCCTGCCACCCACATATTATGAATGCCCTCAGGTGCTCAGCTATCTACCATAACACACTCTGTTACATATCATTTTTTGTTCTGTTCTTACTACGTTTTTGCCTTTAAGCCCAAAGCACTGTGAACTCTTAAATATTTTACTCTTCCATCCTGTCAAGAGCTCGGCCTCATTCTGTCTCTGGTTTCACCAACTCGTTCTTTCTTCCAGATGTTTCTATCACTTCTGTCACTTTGTAACAAGTGGTGCAAATTTCAAGAATGTGCTAGTTTCGCTATTAATATGAGCTAGGATATTTTAGGGCTTGCTCTATAACTTGGATTGTAGCCAGTACATCTTACCCAACCACTGAGTGCCAACATGCACAAACCATTTGTTAGGATGGGTGCAAAACTATATACACAACTGCAGCAAAACTATATACACAACTACCGAATATAATGGCACAGTTTTCAGCCTTGTTATATTAAATTTGTTTTTGCATTTTCTCTCTGACCACAAACATATTCGATAATGTAGACTCAAATTACAAGCAAGATACATTTAACACATCACAAAGCAGACTTTGACCCTGTCTTTTACAGCATTCACTGTTAACTTGTCAATAAATAACTTATTTACTCACTTTTTTTCACGTATTAGCAAATAGTATTTTGTTGACCTCAAAACATAAGTAGCCAAAACTCTCTGTCTGAGCCTAACCCTCCTTTGGTGGTATTAATGAAGATGTGACATAATATGCATCAGAAATGTGCTTGTAGAATGCAAATTCAGTAAATACCTCCAGTTATTTTGTCTTTGCGATTTTTAATATGTTTACATGACTAATGTTTAGTCCTATGTGGTTGCACTTGCCACTTTTGCTGAGAACAGTTGTAAAATTATGTTTCCTGATGAAACAAAGCATTACAACTACTGAAGAGTATTTTTCAGTAGGTGATTGGATGTTGCACACGGTGGGCTTCTTAAAAACATGAATCATTCCTTCCTGAAGATATCAGTATGTCCCTGATTGCATATTATGAATTGGTCATACAGGTGACTCAACAGACCATTTGTTTTGACTGGCAGAGGAGGGGTTAACTCCAATGGTGTTTTTGACTGGAGGCAGTTTTATTGGCTAACAGTAGGTGTGGTCGTCAGTGCTACTAAACACACATTACCTTAGACAGGTAAGAACATTCAAAAAGGGAGAACAGAGGAAGACAAGGAGAGAACCTGCAGGGAAAGACTTTCTAATTCGTCACACCTGCCCAGCCTACAGTAACGCATGACTTAAACTGTGACTTCACCATTGCCGTTTATCCAAGGTTCTTAGATGGGAAGCTGTGTGAGTCAGTACAGTGGGTAAGCGTTTTTTTAATACCCTTCTCTAAATACCCATAACAATCCAGGCAATTTGAAGTCACGTTGACTCAAGGAGGAGAGATTTTTGTGATGATGTTTTTCGTTTTTAGATTGTGATTGTGCATTTCCAGAAGGCACTGTGGTAGCTTCATGTTGTTTCAACAAGTCAGGTCCTGACACTGATCCATGTAGCAGGCATAAAGGTATTTTCTTTTTGTGTCAAAGGCCTCGCCAGGTGTGCATTCACAGGGAATGTCTCTTCTTACATATACTAGAGATCGTCTTTGTTATTTGATGCTCTTTTGACCACATCTATAGCTGACAATAACTTATTATTAGTAGTATTAGTATTAGTATTTTTTTTTAGTTCTATCGTTGTAGTAGGTCGAGTATGTGTTTTGGAGGAACAGAAATGAAAAGATGAGGAAGCTTTTTATGTAAATGTCAGACCGCATGGACATTTTTATAATACTCCCTGTTTTCTGTTGCAATATAGTGTGCTGTTTGTTTTGTACGAACACTCCTTTTTTGATGCCTCTTTTTTTTTTTTTTTTAAACAAGTGTGTTTATTAATTTTCAAAACAACACAACAATACAACACAATAATACAGGTGCACAACAAAACAGTCACAATAAGGCTTCTCATCAATGTGAGCGTCACAGGCCAGTGTTTTTCCTAGTGTGCTCACAACATAGCAGCAGTAGGCCTTAAATATCAACTGTCTGCTGCTGGAAGGTGCTAAAGTAATAAACTATGACAACTGGGAGGCTATTGATTGACTGTCTTTAAAAAGGACACAGAGGGCTTGTGACCTACAAAGACAGATCATGAACGTGTCAAATCCAATTCTTCCCTCAAACACAGAGCCCCAGGGCACAGACAGATACATGAGCAGCTGGGTGTTTTTCTTTCAAGCTCTGACTTATCACGTCATGGTCAAAATATTCCTGTGTTACTTATGTTCCTTTTATAGAACACTCTTGTTTCCGAAATGCCTATGTAAATGCAGTTCCAGAAAAGATGGAAAACCAATCTGACTTTAAACTGAATGAGCAACAGTTTCTCTGTGACTAATTGGTTACTTGGAAACTGCTAATCATCAATGAAGAGTAATTTTAAGCCTAATGTGGTCGCTTTTTTAATCAAGTTTTCACATTAATTATCTTATTGAGGCAGATGATGCTGAAAAGGTTAGAGTAATAAATTAGTTAGTAGATGAGTTATATTAGGAGATGGAAATGACACATCTGATTAAGAATAATAAAACAATACTGCCAACTAACTCCATACATGCTGTCCATACTGCATGTGGCTATGAAACCAGTTCTCTTTGTGACCTTTTACATTTTGTATCTTACTTTAAAACTTTACATCTTCCTTTTTTTTCTGTGTTAATGTCTTACAGAAGGAAGATGAATCAGATTTGTTACAGTAGTGCTGAATAGTAAATCATATGCCCCCATTTGAAGTAAGAAAAGACAGCACAAGCCTATGTGGTAGATACCACATAAGTATTTTGTGTATTACAAATAATGCAATATCTACAATACTTTAGAATGTCACCCAACCTGGGTGGTCACAACCAATATGGCTTGTGGGTCCAATGTGTCACATAGGTCAGTTTGAAAGACTGTGGCTGATCTGTTATCAGATCAGAGGTGAGTAACCAGGTGGCTTTAAGTATCTTAATAATGAAATCAAAGAGGCAGACTGATCCCAGATAACACTGTACAGAATGAGTTAGTTGTTAAATGGAGTACATTAAGTAAAGTATGTATGTTTGCATCTATGCTAACTTGCTTGGATTCTTCTCCCCTGCCTTTGCTTGTGTATTGCTTCAAATCTTGTGGGTTAACACCATAACTATAATAACTATTAGCATACCACAGGTAGTGGTCAATAATTCCATATGTTACCTAGACATGCATAGTAACAATAATATTCACAGGCTACATATGGAAATTGTGATGCTGTCTTTTCCTCAAGAAGACATACATGTGGCAAATTGCCTGTACAACATGAATCTCTGGTTGTAAGGAACTGTAGTAATCCTCTTGTTGCGCCATCAGGGCTTTCACACTGTGGACAGAGTCACTCTGTACACTTCTCAACTCTGTGATACAGTATCACACCCAGAGTAACTGTAAGCTATGACCTAGATTTCCAGTGTCCACTCAGATGAGCCCCTGTCAGTACATTATGAAGATATGCCCTCTTTTGTTAATAAGGGACAATGTGTACTGGTCATCTCTAAGCCATTCTAAAAAGCAACATTTCAACACAGAAGTAACATGCAACGCAGCAGATGATTAAGGTGGCATTTTATGTCCAATTCATTAATTGGTGTTATCTTTTTGAGCTCAGTGTTTAATTGATATTAATGAGTTCAAACCAAATGAATGATTACATCCCTAAAGCTGTAAGAGTCTAATGAATAACAAAAATGCAAGTCTGCTAATATTCCTGTTTCAGTCTGCCACCTCACCTTCACACATTTTCATCAGTCTGCTATGGCAGATTTAAATTAAATTTATCTCACCTCCATAAACACCTTAAATCATAACCACCTACTGTCACAGAGGGATCATCAAAACACATTATCACTTGCCTTTGTGACTTGCTTGCTTTACCATGTTTCCTCAGGCAACATATTGTTGGGAATTAATCATGAAGGTATTTATTTAACATGAAATTTTGTATTAGAGTAATTTGATATTTAGTTATGAAAGTTTGTATTCAATTACAAAATAATATGTCAATATTCAAGTCATAACACATCAGGCTTTAAATGCCCCCCATGTGCAGCTGTGATATCTCCAATTGACCACTTGCTGTGAATTATCCAGTGATGATCCAGTGTCACAGTTTTGAGAAACTGAAAAAAAAGATAAAAACATTTTGTATGTATTTTGTTTATATCTTATGATTTTAGATTCTCTTATCCATCAGATAAAACAGCTTTTTTTAATCATCTATAAACAATATTATCTTTGCAGTAGAGCTCACGGTTGTCATCCTGCTTGCTTTCGGACAGGTATTTTCCTGTAGAATTAAACCTTATCATGAACACAATAATACACAGAACCAAAGGAGTGGGTAAAATCTCTGATAGGAAATGAATGCAATTCAATCAATTCAACTGATAATGGAGCAAGCATTTCACTTTCTCATAGCTTTTTAATCAGTGTCTCTCTGTCTTGTGCAGCCAGGTACCAGTCAGTGCCAGTAACAACAAGGTCAGGGAGCTGCACAGTGCCACTTGTCAAAGTTCCAAGGTGAATCTGGGCCTGGCGCTTGGGGAGGGCGTACAGGGCCATGCCATCCCGGTTGCTGCACCAGCTTCAGCCAGTGAAGTCACCACCAGCCTTGGAGAACCGGGGGAGGACGGGGATCACTCCCATCACTCCCACTCTCCTGCCTCCAGTCAGTGCAGTGCCACATACAGCAACCTTGGTAAGTGATATGACACATGGAAGATGAAGATTGTTTCTTAAACCTTTGTGTGTGTCGTCCGCATTTGACAGATTTTCTGATTGGATCACAACATAGTGCCAGAACAGATTAATTATGCATGCACCTCCAGATTTGTTTTTCATTCTGCTAAAAACACTATTTGCCAGCATATGCTTCTTGTTAAATTTGAACTGAAAAATTAGGAGACTAAATAGTTGTTGATTGTGTGCCACAGTCCTCCAGAGTATTAAATAATGATGGTTAAGTTACACAGTGTTTGGACTGGAAATAATAATAATAATAATGATAGTTTTTCTTCTGAAGAAAACTAAACCGTGTCCTTGTATGAAGGCTCTGCTCATTATTGTTAGCAACTGCTGTTGTGAATTGAATAATGCAAATCTGTCTGACAACTGCCTGCAACCTCACTCCAGCTGTAGAAGTGTCTGGTTTTATTTTTCTTCGGCATCAGCACACCTCCATATGTGACAAGTCACAATTTATTCCCTGCTAAAACAGCTGGAGCTCAAAATCTCAACACTTCTCATCCACAGTCAGGAACTTAGAATCTGGATTCAGTCTATTTTGGCTAGGGTTCTGTTTGTTTCCTGGTTTGGTGCTCTCATTTGTGGTTTATTTTTTGCTTGTCTATTCTTCATATTCTGAGTACAGGTTATGAGAGGTGGCAATAATTGTTTTCCTAGCCTGTTCAAATACATCAAAATAATGAGCTTGATATGATATGCTGGATGTGCTGATATGTACAGTGTGGACTACTCACGTAAATAATGATAATGGTCATAATTGTCCTCTTTTTTTGCTCCTCTCTCGCTCTCTCATTGCCATTGTTTCTTTCGCTGGTGTTTCTAAAAAACTAATTTAACATATGTGACATCTATCCTTATATTCCGCACATATTAAACCACTGCAGTATGAACGTCTGGTTAGTCCACCACTGCATTATTCACAGAATTATTTTCACACTTCTGCATGTAGCAGACCAATCGTTGAAGGCAAATAAAACAGCTTCCTGTCAGAATGAGACATGGTATTTACTTTACTTTATTTATGGATTTATTTACTTACCTTTTGAAAGCAGGATATCCTTGTGTCAAGGCAATCAGCAATATTTCAGTTTTTATTCATTTTAAATTCCTAACAAGTTCAGTCTTTCAAGCCAATGTTGCTTTTAGACGTAGTGTTGCAAACAAAATAATAACAAAAAGGTCCAATTCTCTCTTCTCTTGTGTGCAAAACTACTGCAGACTACCACATCTTCTAATATAATGTATCTTCCTTGTACAGTCCCTGGTTTGGAGTCTGTTTATGGTGGCTTGACTGTAGCCATTTCATTATCAGACTTTGTCAGCTTTGTCAAACATAGCTGACCATTAGAACATGAAGCGCAGGAAACAGTCACACAATGAGAAAGCAGTTTGTGTGAAAAAAATAGAAACAATAGTTGTAGCGTTGGTTTGTGGAGCAGATGCATCATTAAGGTGCTCTGCTTTTTGTTTGGTTGTGTGGTGTTTTTTGTGTTGTAATACTAATAATTTGTTTAATAAGAGTTTATGCAAACTTGGTGTGCAGTGTGATAATTTGCGAGTGGATATATTGTGAATATGCAAACTGCTCCCTGGATTGATCATGATGAGCTGCCTGCTGCCTAATTTTACTCCCCTGCTTTACTGGGTGTTAATGAGAACATGTCAGGAGGAAGTGTTTTTGTCTTCCTCAAATATTGTACATTTTTGTCTGGGGGAAGTGTGTTGCTTTGAGTATTAACACACAGGAGTATGATGCCTATTTTTAAGCTTCCTCATGTATCTCATGTTTGGGAGGATTTCAGAATTGATTTGCCTTTTACTCTCTCGCTGCTGTTCCCTTTCGCCTGCAGAAAAATTGCCTCTTCACACATTTTAGTGGAGAATCACAATCCTTTTTCAAGAATAAGGCTCTCTCTCTCTCTCTCTCTCTCTCTCTCTCTCAAACACACGCACGCACGCACGCACACACACACACACACACACTTGTTATATATACGATATGCAGACACTTGCGTTTTAATCAGAGCTGTAGGAGGCAGAGCACTCTCTGCTTCACGCACTGTGAAATCTCCAGTATTGGTGGGAGCTTTGAGCCTGCCTTTTGGCACCAGTGGCTCTGGACAGACTTTCAGGGATGGAAGCAGAGAAAGCTTTTCACTCTGCCTCCCAGCACAGCTGCTTCATCGCATTTACTTAAAAACTTTGGGGCATTAGGTGAATTGAGGTAGGCTTGTATTTCTTGTTTTTTCCCCATCTTATCTAATAGTATTTGTTCCTTTCATCACCTGTCTATCTATTATCATGTGTTTCCTGCTCGTCTCATCGCCTCTTTCTCTTTGTCATGTCAGTTTCACCACCTCCAGCCGCCCACTCTGCTGCTCTGGCTTCATTACTCCCCTCCCTCCCTATTCTACCCACCTCCTTCATCGCCTCCTGTTGTTGTGCCAGAATTAGTTTTATCACTGCACGATGGCTGACCTGTAATCATTTTACTGCTGCAGCAAGTTCCTTCATCAATTGACAAATGTTAGGAAATATGGAAAAATATGGATACGGATATAGAAAAATATGGATATGGATATAGAAAATATGGATATGTGAAATGTGGAATTGTTTGAATGTATTTAATATACTAGCAGTATCATATTAATTCACTCTAATATGGGTAAAATACATTTTCTATCATGTGTGATTCATAATTCAAATTTAAATCCTGACTAAATTCTACATTATGATGGAGGAAATCATTAATTTAACACTATTAGAGAATGCAGTGAGCCATTTTACTGTCTGTGTCTCAACATCCTTTTAATCCTGAGCAGGTTTTTGAGAGATTATGACTCATTGAGTCATTAATTATGATTTTTAGTTTCAGTTATTATTAGAACTTTATCCACTTACTTAAAATAATCTGTAATACTGGTTAACAGATTTTACAACAATACTAATACAATAGTAAGAATGATAAACAATATTCTGGTCATATTTAACCTCTCTTTCTTTGTATACTAATTTCATCTGCTTTTTAGCTTTTCATTTTAATTAGTCACTAGTCAAATTAGATCATTAACGTACATCAATTACTTTTGGTATCACTGTACATTGACTTTTTTAAAGCATTTAGAGATTTTCAGTAAATTAATTGATTAAGTAATTCATCTAGAAATAAAACAGTTTATCACAGCCTTAATTTAACTACTTTTCCACCTCTGTTTTTAATCTCCTCTTTGCAAGTTGATTTATTTTTATTTATTTCGGGACTGTCAACTATATAATTACCAAATTGATGTATAATGAGGTCATTTTTCATTAAATACACTATTATTAGTTACACCAATACACACTAATCGAGTCTAATACAATCATCATGTAACAAATCCCTAGTTTATGTCCAAATGCTTAGGTATTTTAGCTATTAAAAATTAAAATATTAGACAGTGTAGTTTAGCCACGGTTGAACTGCCTCACCTAATACAGAGATATGTATCTAATATTTAGCTGACACTCGTCAATTTAAGTAGGATACAATTCAAAATACAATTAAAAACCACCACAAGCTGCAGTCTCATAATGTTAAATGAGCCAGCTGTAAAAATGCTTCAATACAAACCAAACCGTTAAGATGGATCTTTTATTGTAGGGCTGTTATGTTAGATTGCATTTGTGAAATTAGTTGGAGTGTTTGGAGTGTTTTGTATTTTTACTGATGTGACAATTTAAAAACTAGGCTAGTCTTATGTAATCGCCTAGGTAAGTCGCTGCCACATTGGCGTAATAAAAGATAGGAGATGGTTGTTTTTGTGGCTGGATTACTGCAGATTGGTGGAGAAACACATTAAATACGCTCATTCCACAGAGGATTAAGAAGACTCATTTACTTTACACTGACTACACTTCGTTAGGGCTTCTCCTGCTTACTTAGGATGACGGCAGCATGAGGCTCATGTTAGTAGTTACTCATACTGTTGGACAAGAATTTGCAATTGAAGCATTTGAATTCGGCATGGGGATACTGTCTGTTGAAGTGGATCCCCTTAACTAACTGATCTTCTAAGACGAGTTAAAGGTCTGCACTCACTCTGTTTAAACTATCAGGACTAAGGTCCTTTCATTCTCATCATGCATGCTGCACTTCTCCTTTGTGCTTTTTCATCACAACAGACTCTTGCCTTTGACCCCCTGCCTCTAATGTGAAACATTCAGGGAGTGTGGTCAGCCCTGCAACCTTCCAATTTCCTCCCACCACCTTCCTCAAAAAAAAAAATCAAGAACACTTCTAGTTACTGATAAATGTGCTTTCCGTGCTGACCCTTTAAGCCTCACTGAAGACCTGGGCTGCAGATTGGGTAGGGCTGCTGGGTGGTTGAAGGGATGGATGACTTGTGTCCAGCTGTCCTGTGCTCTGGCTTGAATTCTCCTCAGGGCCACCAGTTAACTCACGTGCAACAGCACACACCCTCTTATCTTCATGAAAGGCAGCAAGCCAGTGGGAGGATGAAAATGCTGTGGGGGGTGACACAAGTAGCAAGAGGGAAGCTTGTGTTGGATGTGTAATTTATTGTGAAATTTTACAGTTGACTATTGTGAAATCCTGGTAATTATTTACAGTGTAGTTACTGATAAATGTGCTTTCCGTGCTGACCCTTTAAGCCTCACTGAAGACCTGGGCTGCAGATTGGGTAGGGCTGCTGGGTGGTTGAAGGGATGGATGACTTGTGTCCAGCTGTCCTGTGCTCTGGCTTGAATTCTCCTCAGGGCCACCAGTTAACTCACGTGCAACAGCACACACCCTCTTATCTTCATGAAAGGCAGCAAGCCAGTGGGAGGATGAAAATGCTGTGGGGGGTGACACAAGTAGCAAGAGGGAAGCTTGTGTTGGATGTGTAGAGTGATTTGTATTCCAGGTGTCATTTTAGGATGGAATGAGTATTCGTAATTGTAGAAGTGCCAAGAAGGCAGTGATGACTACGAATCATCTTTGAGACCTATGCGTTTTGAGGCAGTTTTATCTTTTACAAATCCCTTTTTTGCACTGACATTGAATGTCGCTGAGATTGAATGAATACATTTCTGCTGATAATGAAATGAATGTGAGAGAATGTGTTATCTAAAAGGCAACATGTGGCTTTTCTTTAGAAAGTTGAACCTTTTTAATAACACAATTTTACATAAGTAATAAGTAATAAAGTTACTTAGCTACATTTGGTTAATAGTTACGTAAGATAAATGCAGCTATGTACAGTGTCAAGTTTTATTGTGTACTAGTTTAAGTATTATATCAATTTGAGTTTCATTTAATCTTCTTATTATTATTATTATCTTATTATATTAACACAATAAACAAAAACATGCTGTTGTCTCCCCTTTCCCCTAGGTCAATCTAGAGCCAACATGATCCCTTTAAAACAACCACGGAACATCAAAGCCTCCACTGACACCTTGGCCTCCATTGACTTAGAGGGCGTCTCTGAGCCAGCCCTGAAAGACACACCACCACCGGTACCTAAAAAGGCTCTACCTCGCTCTGAACCCAGCCTAGGAGGCAGAGAGCCAATCCAAGGACCCCTGAGAGCCCGGGCAGAGGCTAAACCTGGGGGAACCAACCTCAGTGTTGCCAATCCTTTGTACGACATGGACTCCACCTGGGAGACAGCTAGTCAAAGCTCCTCTCACAGCTCCGAGCCTCATCGAGCCCAAAGTCATGAAAGCGGCGACTCCTTAGAGAGGCCATCAACAGCTTCGGTCACCAACAAGGCCCACCCAACTAACAGCACATCCTCCCTGGTTCCCCAGCCAGCATTAGTTACTCCCATTGCCAGCACTGGCAGAGAGAGGAGGCCCTACCCAAGCACAGAGTCTCTGGGTGGAAGGGGTCGGACAACAGGTCGTGTTCCTGTTACTGGAGGAGGAGGTGGAGGCTCCAAACAGAGACCTGCTCTTTACAGGGGTCTGGACAGCTGGGATGAGGTGGTGGGGAGGATCCGGGGTCTCCACACGGACACACTGCGGAAGCTTGCAGCCAAGTGTGAGGACCGTTTCATGGCTGGCCAGAAGGATCACTTGAGATTTGGTACTGACAGCTGGTCCCATTTTAGGCTGACCACTGGGAAACCCTGCTGCGAGGCTGGTGATGCTGTCTACTACACTGCTTCCTACGCCAAGGACCCACTAGTCAACTATGCTATCAAGGTGAGATCCCTGGTTTTATTTGTACATCAGCTTGTCTTGCCAAATGTTACCACTTGTTTTGATGCACAGTATATTGCAGCTTCGTCTTTGAAAGAATGGCGGCGGTAGTTAAGTGTTCAGCCTGTAGTATTTGGGAGGCTTCAGAGGTATCATTACATTTCCTGGCAGGTTACTGAAATTTAATATTGAGCATATTATGATACACCTTTAATTTTCTACTAGCATCAATTTAATGATCATTTTATGTGGGAAAATATAAACATATTAACTAAAACAATTCAACAAAATATATTTTCAGCATCGATTTAGTTTTACTGTGTGTTTTTTTGTGTTTCGGTGCCCATGCTGTGCAGTTTTCCTGCATCAAGAGGAGGGATGTTGAGTAAATTTGAGTGGAGTGTGGTGATCTCTTTCCATGCAGTAGCTTCATCATATTATTTTGTTTTGGGTTGCAGAATATCATCCCACTCACTTATCTGAAGGGGAGGAATGTGTTTGTGCAGAAAAAAACTTTGAGCCTATAGGGCACAATCTTGTGTGGTGAAACCTGTGTTTGCATGCACAATTGTGTGAGGGTAGCAATTTTGTTTGTTTGTGTGTGAGTGTGAGAGACAGACAGACAGACAGACAGACAGACAGACAGACAGACAGACAGACAGACAGGAAGAGAGAGACGAGGTGGGGGTTGGTGGCAGAGCTCTGAAGCTAAATACAAAGCAGATATGGAGGAAGGTTGCATTATTCACCGGGTATGAAACTCTCTGTGCTTCACAACACTTCAAAGCTTTGACTTCATATTAGCAGCCAACTAAAGTGAAAGTCTTGTTTTTTTACGACGCTCGTCCATTAATAAGTCAAGCGGGAGCAGCAGAAGCAGCCGAACAGTCACATGCCCCAACTTTCCAATTAAAAATTTCCCAACTCCCCATTTTAATGTGGCCTAGTTTTGCTCCTGCCTTTTAACACTAACTGTACCTGATCCTCCTGCAGATGTAATCTACACGCTTTGATCTTTTTGATGATGAACTAATTATCCCACTTTTAGCATCGCTGTCTAAAATCTCAACTCTCATTGGAGTTACAAGCAGGAATACTGCCACAGAATATAAGGCATCTAAACAGTGGTAAGTCTACAACCACAGTGGGGTCCAACAGTCTGAGATTATTTTCCACATATATGTAGAGAAGGCAGCTGTAGTCTCAGGAATTCACAAGAACCAGATTTACTCATTCTGCATCACAGCATAATCAATTTTCTCCATTTACATGATACCGAGGTCCACAAAGTTCAAAGTGAACCTGTAACAGAAGTAATAAAAATGATGTGATCTTTATGTGGGCATATGGGGAACCTGTAGGTCAATTTGTACCACAGGTTTTTAGATTAGTGTGGACAAAATGTATGGAATACTGCAACCACTGTTTTTTGTTTTTTTTGTTGTCTATATATTCAGTTCAAAATACATGTGTCTGCCTTGACTGGTTGGTTCAGAGAGAAAGAGAGAGGGCGAGAGGCAAAGAGAAATATAAAAGTAACTTGTGTGACTTGATGTTGTCACGTCTGTGCTAGGCTCGGTACAGATGTTGTGGCTTGGTAGACAGAGACATGTTCTTGCTGTTGTCTGTGACAGCCTGCAGTCTGCACCATACAGCATTTCATTTAATAGCCTAAGCTGAAATGAGAGGGTGAGTGAGACAGGCATTTTAGAGAGACAAGACACGTCTTTCATGTTTGACCTCTCCAGTGCATTTTGTTTGTTTCAGAGTCTCTAGTGGAAGGTACTGTATATACTGTACATCCTACATTATAATGAAAACGTAATTGCATTAAATTAAAAACCTTTTCAGATATTTGGTCACTAAGAAAACTGTGTTCACTTAATCTTTTCAGCAGCATTTATAATTCTCCATATTGTTAATTTTGCATCATGTTAATGTTCTCCTCCCTGTCTTTATTTATCCAGATATGTCGGAGCAAAGTAAAGGAGACGCAGCAGCAGTTTTTCCACAGCCTTGCAGTGAGACAGAGCCTGGCTCTGCACTTTAACATCCAGCAGGACTGTGGGCACTTCCTAGCTGATGTGCCTACGCGCCTGCTGCCCTGGGAAGAGGAAGATCAGCAGGAGGAAAAGGACGAAGAGCAAGATGATGGAAGTAGGCTGAAGGAGAAGGAGAAAGAAATTCAGACTGAATCCAAGACAAAAGACACCAATGCTGCAAATGGTAAATTAGCTGAAACCTCAGCAGCAGGTCACATGAGCACCGCCGGTCGCTTGAGAAGCAGAGTGGTGGTCATAACGCGTGAGGTGCCCTTCCAGACGGTGGCAGATTTTGTCAGAGATGGTGTAGCGAGACACACTCAAAACCCAGAGCTGTATGAGCGCCAGGTCTGCCTCTTGCTGCTCCAGCTCTGCTCTGGCCTGGAGCACATGAAACCTTATCACGTGACCCACTGCGACCTGCGTCTGGAAAACCTGCTGTTGGTCAGCTGCCAACCTGGCAACCCCTGGAACCTGGACTTACTTGAGCCCAACAACAACACCAACAGCAGCAGCTCTGGTTCAACCTCTGCTGGTGCTGCTGCTGCCGCCGCCGCCAGCGCCACCTGCCCCGCCCGTCTCATCATCAGTAACTTCTCCCAAGCAAAGCAGAAGAGCGCTCTCTCGGCAGCCAACCCTGGCACGCTGCGGGACCAGTCACGCCTGGCACCTGAAATCGTCACAGCTACTCAGTACCGCAAATGTGACGAGTTTCAGACTGGCATTCTCATCTACGAGATGCTGCACCAGCACAATCCCTTTGAGGAGACACCAGAGCTGAAGGAGAGGGAGTACACCTGGGCTGACCTGCCACCGCTGCCAGTCAGATCCCTCTACTCGCAGGGTCTCCAGCAGCTGGCCAGGTTACTGCTCACCGTCAACCCCTCCGAAAGGATCAGGATATCCGAGGCACGGGCGTGCCTGCAGTGCCTCCTCTGGGGTCCTCGGGAGGACCTGTTCCAGGCGCTTGGTTGCAGCAGCATAGGCCCCATGTCAGGGGCCACTTCCAGCCAGCGCGAGGCCACCCTACAGAACTGGCTGGACCTAAAACGGACCCTAATGATGATCAAGTTTGCAGAGCGCTCCCTGGACACGGCTTGTGGTGTGAGCCTGGAGGACTGGCTCTGCTGCCAGTATCTGGCATTTGCCAACACTGACACCCTGAGCCGGGTGGTGCACATCCTCCAGCAGCCGCAGCCGCATCCACGGTCCCAGAGCCAGCCGGTACACGCAGCACAGAACCAAAGTCCAACCCAAACACATCCAGCACACACCTTTCACCTGACTCACTGACAGCCACTCTGAGTTCCTCTTCCTGACTGTTACCCTGGCAACTGATCCAACTTTTTCCTGCATGGTCCTCTAAGGTAATATCCAGCTTTGTTGATGCAGCAGCCACAGGGCTTCATTTAAACTAACATGGGCAGTCTGAGGCTCCATGACCACGTCATTCACAGCATGAATGACACTCTCATGCAGTTTATCTGCTTTTATCTGGTTTTCACTACACCACTTTTCACAAGTACACTACATTTGTGTTTTAACACTAAACCAGGATTAGACTGAAAGAGATGTAACAAATGTGTGAGACATTTTTAGATTTTTCTTTGTTTCGAGCCAAGTTGTGGAAGTGTTGTGAGATCAAGATAATAAATGTAGATTGTGAGGCGGATGATATCTTTGTGGTTAATTTGAGACAGTGTCAAAATTATATAGAATAAATTGTGGTTTTACAGTGTTACACATGAATATTTTACTGAGCTTTATAAAGATACAGCACAGTTAGAGTTGTGTATGGGAAACTTGAGATAGCGTCAGAATTTCTTATCCCAGTTATGAATGTCTTTGTTACATGGCTTTGAATATTAAGCAGCAGTTCAGCCAGCTTTCAAATCTTTAAGAGTAAAAAGAGATGTGAAGGGAAGGGAGACCATATGAAATGAAGGCAATGAGGGAAAGATGTAAACAACGTTCCTCACCATAGATTTGTCCTTTTTAAAATCAAATCTAATCCGGGTCATTTACACTGATTGAAAAGGGACGAACATTTTTCCACTGACACCAAAGCTCCACCACAGATGGTCCATCTGGAGAGTTGAAAGACACATTTACACACGTTAACCAGAGAGCATTGTTTTTCAGTTCATGACAAAACACAATACCATTTGATTTAAGTAGTTTTAGTACCATTGTTTTCACAGCTGTGAGTCAGTTACATGTCATACTTTCAAAATCCTTATGCCAACGAACTTTATATTCTGTATCTTTTAAATGCTGTTGTATCATACACACACTTAACACTAGCAAACTTTGACTGTGGTAGATAGAGTCTGCCCTGGCTGTCTGTTTGGTTTCAAGTCGGAGAATGTGCAATGTTTACGTTTGTGTTGTTATGTTCTTTGGGGGTAACAGTTTATGAACATTTTATGACAGGATATATGCAGTCTTTTACTAATCCTCTCTTCTGCTTGTTCTGTGGCACATAGACATGATTCAGTGCAGCTGAATCCTTCCACCCTTAGAAACAAAGTGAATCGTAGGCCTCCTCTTCCAGTGGATGGGAGACAGGGATGGTATGGGGACTGCAAAAAAGTTCTTTGTCTATTGTGTTGTTGTTGTCAAGTTATTTTTTTGAACGGTTCCGCGTTACAGGTGACATTTGCACACTCACTCTGAACGTTTGTGCTCCTTGGTGGAGAACATGAGGATGAGGATGATGGGAAAGATGCAGGAGAGACTGTGAAAAGTTCTGGTGAATCTTTGGAACTGGAGATTATTTGATTTGCGTTGTGTGGAATGTACATGTCTTTTTTTTTTGCCTGGATTGTAACAGTCACTTGGACCTGGTCTCGTCCACGTCTGGACACACGCTTCTTCCGCTTGAACCACTTTCTCATATCTTATAAACTTTCTGTGTAATAATCAGCCACAGCAGCCGAGAGAAATGACTCAACCACTGACACTTCCATTCCTCCTGCCTTATTCCTCCTGCCTTGTTCCCCATCCTGGTGTAGTTGTCCGGAAGCTGGTCCTGCTCCCTGACTGATTAAATGAGCTCTGTGTTATTGATCAGTAACTTCCTGCCTGCAGTCAGTGAAAGCAGCACATGTTCACCAGCTTCAGCTTCTTCATCAAAAAGAAATATTTTGAGTTTTGTGCACATTGGTTTTATTTGTGGTTATGATAAAGAAACGTTTAAAACAAAGTGTGCTTTCATGCAGAATGTTCCCTTAATGCTTCCACGTGGACGATGTTTTCAAACTGATGCTGCATTTACAAGTTTACTTAATTAGCTCCAGTTTACTTTTTTCATTTTCAAAAACTGCAGCAGTTCATCTTTTCACTGGGGTAAAATGTACTTCTGTGTGTTTGTGTTACTGTAGATGTACAGTAAGAGACGTAATGGTCCATGGAGTGAAAATGAGACAAAGCAGGTGTGAGTTTGTTGCTGCGTTAAAGGGTTTGTGTAAAGAACGTTTGTGGACAGCACTGGTGGCTGTCTTTGTATTTAGAGATTTAAGTCTTTATATATTATACATACTATTTTAATCCACACACTATTTTGTCAAGTACAGAGCACCTGTATTTCTGTCTTCAGAGTCTAAAAATCATTTATTCATTTTTAAAGTTTTACTTGACTTTCTGCAACCTAGCTTGTTTCGGGGGAAGAAACAGGTGAGTAGTTATCACTGTCCTAACCAGAGGATAAATGGGAAAAAATATATATATGTAGATTTGCTCTTCATTTACATTAGTACGCAGATCAATGTACAGTATTTTTATCCCGTCTTGTAAAAAATTTTAAAAATTTACGTGCGTAGGAGATGAACCACTTTGAAAGAGGCTGAAAGTTGATCTTCTGAATGGATCATTGAAACCCAGCTTTCATCAGTTGTAAGATCTACAGACATGGCTGCTTCCGTTTTTTTTCTCTCTTTGCATTGTGAACTGCCACTTAACAAGAAAACTGCAGTATCCCCCGGCTTCTATTGAAACGTGTACAGTATGTCTCCTGGCCTGCCGCCACGTATTGTTCATCAAGTTAACCAACTGTAACAGAACAATAAATATATGTTTTTATAGATACACTTTGTGCTGCTGTGTTTTTGGTGCTCCAAAAATTCCAAAATAAGTACATTTTAATATCTTACTATTGCTGTTTGTTGTTCCCAAATGATTTTATAAAACATGCATCTGTCACACACAGAATTGTTGTTGACCTGCAACTATGAAGTGCTTCTGTCTACTGTCTGTCTGCTGTAGCTTCACCACTAGATGGAGACATTCAAAACAAAAACTGTTGTAGAATGAATCTGCTATGAAGCTTATTACTTAACTTTGAGTTTTATTTCTGCCACATTTATCACAGTGATTATTTTGCTATCAGAGAATATGAAAGCAGAGCTTTATATTTTCAGTCCATCATAAATCAGCTTCTTAAGAAAGTCCCTCATTTATCTTAAACTAACAAATTATCCGACGCAGACAAACGTATTACACTTATGAGAGTCAACAAATTAAACTGCCACTGCTCCTGTGTCTTACCGCAACAGAAAATTGGTTTCAGATGTTCCATTTTGGTTAAAGCATAAACAGGTTTGTTTGATGAGAAATAAAGTTATATTTTGGTCTCACTGATTGTCACAGCAGCAGCTCCGGACATATTTTAATGTGATTCACTGGATTTTTAGCCCAAATTCTAAACTCATTTTGAAAATTGCCCAAATGGGACCATAAACCCTAAATATAATAGTCAAACATGACCTCGCTCTTTGCCTAATAATTCAAAGCTGCACAAATCCACTGCGTGAGGACATAGTGTTTCCTGTTGCCAATAATTGTGACATCCATGGGTCTGAACCCGCAGTGATTCTCCAGTGCTTTTATTACCTGTAATGTAACTGTATTGCTTAATCAATAATCTCGCTGTGAATGAGGTTAAAGCAGGCTGGGGGTCAGGGGCCCCCTGGTGGTACCTGCACAGGCTGTATGGCAGCTTCAGTAGCAAATACAATCACACACGCAGGACTGATGAGTGTTCAACCCCAAACGCTGTCATGTCACAGTGTGTGGGGGTGTTGGTTAGTTTGAAGAGGGACGCCCAAGGAGACTTGAGAAAAGTTTGGGTGTCCCTGAAGTGCACCCCTCTTCAGGGTGGTGTGCTGCTGCTGACGGTGGAGCTCGGGTGGGGGGAGGAGGAGGGAGTGGGGGGGGGGGGGGGTCCGGGGAGGTGAAGTTGCTCTGCAGGGGAGGGACTTGGTCTGTGCAGTGTCTCAGCTCGGTCCGTGGCTCAGCTCAGCTCCACTCCCACAGACATGCCCGTGGCAGCAGCTCGTCACACTGCAGCGAGCAGCAGCAGCAGCAGCAGCTGAGACACGCGGACACCTCGCTGCTCCTCCGCCTCCTCCTCTCCATCAGCCCTCAGCTGGGCCACGTCTGTCCGCCTCTGGATGCGCTGAAGCGGGAGGAGAGTGAGGCCGTCTCCCTCCTCCTCCTCCTCCTCCTCTGTGGGATACGCGGACCGGACCGGCACCGGACTCATTGGATGGAGAGGGGCGTCTGAAGAAGGGAGAGTGGTGGAGTTGGACATCCCCTCCTCCTCCTCCTCCTCCTTCCTCCCCACTGCACCAAAGGCAAAGTCCGGGTAAGATATTTGTGCTCACTCAGGCCATCTGGCCCCGTCACACAGCCGCCCCCTCTCCCTGCGCCGCTCACATGCATCATGGCGAGACCCGGGACCTGAATGCGTCTTTTCTCTCCTCCGGCTCCTGGTTGACTGAGGAGGAGGCAGAGGAGGGATTCATTTCCAGCGTGTGAGGGATTAGCTGCGCTGGTGAATGCGTCTCAGCAGACTCCATGTCAGGCTTTTTTTATGTTTGCCACAGCAGTTTTCTCTCATTCGACCCGTGATTCGCATCGCCAGTGCACCTGGACCGGGAGCAGCTTATTGACGGCTGCTCTCGGCAGCCCACAGTGGGATAGTGGCGTTAGAGCAGGGATAACAAATGGCACGCCGAGCAGCGGGAGCTGTCCGTTCAGCACCACTCACTCCGGCTCTAAACGGTGGCCTGAAAAAAAAGTGCAGGTTTGAGTAGTGTACATTCAAACCGTCTGACCGATGCGGACCGTGTGTTGTTTACAGAACAAAGTCCAGTCAGCTGTCATAGCTTTATGCATTGATTCGGTAAACCACTGTAATGCAGGGTCCTGTACCAGAGTGTGTAGTGTGTTGTCCAGTGTGGAAAGCCATTTGTGTGCTGCATAAGTAAAGTCAAAATGTGTTTTACTTTGATCATAACAGAATGAATGAATGAATGAGCCTTGTTGTGTGTGTGCAGAAGCAGGATGAACACTTAGTCTCAGTATTTTGTTTCTTCCTTGTTTGGTGCTCAGAAGATACTGAGTCCTGTGATGCTGTCAGATCATACGTGTGTGTTTGTCATTGTGCCGCTTGATGTTCAAATCAGTTGTGTCCACAGGTCAGGGGTCATTACTTCACTACATAGGCTCAAAGGCAAAATAAGTCAGGAGCCAGTCTTTCCCTCAGGGGACAAAGATGCTGCCAAGCTTTTACCTATGTAATCCAATAAAATGATGCACATTATGATCCTGTAGTGTAGCAAGTGTGTTTTCCTGGCTAAATGCCACATCTCTAATACTTAATGCTTTCTGCAGACATTAGATCTGTAATAGATACGTTTGAAGCAGGCTGTGGTTCTGTTCTGTTTGCTGCTGCTCAAGTTGACTGATTGTCACATAGTTCTTTGACTCTGGGTCTTCTGTCTCCCTCTGAAGCTTTAAAAGCAAAAGATAGGATGACCTGGAAAGTTTTATGCACCAATGACAGGTAAACAAAGCCAAAGTCTAATTATATGAAGAATATTCAAAATCTAAAGGAGAAAAAATGGCTTCATATCGACATTTCCAGATAATGGAAAACAGTTCAATCTTGTTAACATGATACTAGACTCTGATCTCTCTGCGGCTCTTTGTACGTTTCTCTTCTTTATTGATGGAGGTCTGTGTGAAGTGGCTTAGGGGTGGAGGTGAAATAGCTGTGTGTGTGTGTGTGTGTGTGCGCGCGCATGTGTGTGTGTGTTTGTGTGTGGTGCTGGGATTCTCGCATCTTCGCCAGGCTGAAATACGGCCTGCTCAGAATTCAATTCCTGCTCCAGCACTTACAATCATCTCAGCCATTCGTTTAACACCTACTCTTTTTCTCACTCTGTCATGGGCTCCCTCTGCCTCTCTCTCTCTCTCTCTCTCACACTCTTTCTCTCTCACGCACACACACATACACACAGTAAAAGCAACATTCTTGAGAAGTCTTATTACATTAAGAGCACTCAAATGAACAGTGAGGACTGAGCCTTAAGGCCTGCTTCCATTTTCTAAATGTTCTTTCCTAAAATTAGGCTTTGGTTTTCACTTTAATGTATCACGGCTAACATTTCCACAACAGATCATGCAGTGGATTACTTGTTTTGTTTGCTGTGGTAGAAGCAGTTTGCTGTCAGACGTAGCTACAGCCGACTTTGCCTGGTATTGCAGCAGGCTGGCAATAGAATCGTAAAACTGAAGTATCATAAGATGAATCAAATTTATGGGACTGAGACTCCAAGAAATTATCAGGCACTAAACAGAGCTGACAACATATAAAACCCGTTGCATTATTGACTGTGCATTTGGGGAGTAAATTTGCTGCTAAGCAGCTGCTGGATCCAAAGACAACACAAACACAAAATTATTTTTTCAATCATCTCGACAAAAAAATAACAATTAGCCTGTTTTCACTTCCCAAAACATGTCGTAGGTTTTTAGCTGCTCGTCTCATGTCGACAGTTTCATCAAAAAAGTTTGCGCCATCCATTTGTCGGTTTGCCAGCTGGAGGTCGGGTGTTGTTAGCTGATTGAATCCCATCTGTTGTGAGCACTTCCCTGCATTACTCCATGACGCTGTATGTGTCCCTGTGTCCTTATTCGAGCTTATGTAACATATGCTATGTAGAAGACACAGGACCTGTCACATAGGCCCTAACCAGGTCAACACTCCCATCGAGCACCTTTATCATTATCAGTATAATTACTGACCATCACATCCCTTCACCATGAAAGAAGATAATGTAATGAATGTATAAGAAAGTCAGACGAATTTAATCAGCAATCCTTTAATTAAAAAGAATAAATCATTGTGTGCAGTAAAGGGAATCTGTCAATAGGGGAGGCTGTCACACCCCCTCCCCCCATCATGCAGCATTAATTACAGCCGGCACTCTGTTTAAACTATAGTTTTTCTTTACTCTGTGAAACACACTGATATGAATATTATGCTGCCCACTGCTCAATGGAGCACAGATTAGCAACCTGCACTAACGAGCTTTCCCAGAGAAAAGCAAACGTACCCATATTGAACATCACTAACGTTAACACTGACACACTGACATTACTTCAGCTAGTTGAAAAAGGTTATGGAGCAATGACATGAACAAGCAGACGTCAGCCAGCGAATGAGGGAGAATGAGTTTTGGTTCGAGGGCATAATTTGGACCATAGCTCAGCAGTCAGCAGGTGTCGAGTCCAAATGAGGATTTTCACCTGCACACAAACAAGGATGCAGAGTAAAACATGAAAACTCACTGTCAATGTCCACATACCCTGGATCTGACTGCACTTATTCAATGGCTCATCAATAAAACTGTGGCTTGGTTTCAAGTCACTGTCTTCCCCTCCAGTATCCAGGCCGCCACTCACTTTCCTATTAGCCAAAGTGAATGGACCTCCAAAACTACCACTCAGGCCTGACAGATGAGTTTGTCTGATGATACAATGATACGATGATACGATGATACGATGATATGATAGATGAGAGTGTCTGTGTGTGCCAGTGTTACCACGTGTCTGTTAGTACTGTCAGCTTGTGCCTTCAATACAAAGCTCTTTTCTATAAAACAGATTATGTTTTGATTTCTTTTCTGAAAAGTTTTGTGTGATTGTGATTTGATGTGCGATTTAGATTTGGATTATTGATAAACCATGACACACCAGACTACAGCTGAGTGAATCACGTGACACATCTGGCTATCATTTAGCATTGGACCACAGGACATTTGGGAAGTAGAACATGGTCCATGTGTGTAAGGAGGACAGTGTCTTGAAATCGCAAAAAGACGCATAGATTTCTGAAGAATAACAGTGGAAGAGTAGAAGTAAAGGAGAAAGTCTCAGCCTCTGCTCTGATCGCCTGGAATACTGAACACATCGGAACACCCATCCAACAGATGCAGGAAAATAACGTTTATATGAATAAATTGTAAATTAGCCTGTAGATTTTTCAACCGAGCAGCTTTCTGCCTCCATTTGTCCTGTTTTATTGTGTTTGTAGCTTTATTCACTCTGTTTGTCAGACTTTTAGACATTAGGATGTTTTTTTTTTGTGGTTTCCTCTGAAGTCAGCTTTTTTTCCCTCCTAAGCTGATCACAAACTGTGCAGTGAGCTTTTCTTTAACTCTGGCTAATAAAGAGAAAAACATATTGAACGTCCTAATATTTGGACACCGATCAAAACCATGTTGTAATTTATTTTGGTGGCTCAAGAGAAAAATCAAATGAATGAGACAACGTTCTGCTTCATCTTCTACTCAGAAGATTTGAAGTTGGACAGTTTGCAGCTTCTGGCTGTAGACGTGTAGACAAATGACTGTTGGTGTTGTTTAGACTCATCAGGAAGGTTTGAGCTCTGGCTTTATTTGTAAACCCTGAGTGATGGAGCAGATTGGCTACAGGTTGTTCTCCACTCAGTTCTCCACTTTTCCTGCTTCTTCTTCCGACATGGAAACAGGAGCTTGGCCAGAGAGACACATTGCCTCGCTGCATGTACATACAGTCGATTGCAGGGCAATTTTATACCCAGCCGTGCCACAGAAAACAGCAGCGAGGAAGCTGGTTTGATTAGGACCAGTCAGAAAAGATTAGAAGCAAAGTTGAATGAGACTTTAGACGTAATACTTTTTTTTAAGTCAGCTGTCGTCTCCTGTAGGTCAAATAAAAGTTCAGAGCGAAGATTATTGTGGGAATCAGTGGCACAGTGGTTCTGTTACTGGTTGGGGGCTTTAGCCATTGCTGGATCGAGTCCGTCATCTGCTATGCATCTTTAGTTCTATAAACACACACTGTAGAAATGAGATGAACCAATAATAATGATGAAGTTCATTGAAGTTGGATAAAGACATAAGACATTCAACACGTGCCAGAATAGTAAAAGCTAATTGGGTTGGCCGCTTCGCAGGGCTTAAACACTGCACTACAATCATACTAGGCAATTACAATGACTTTTCTCTATGTTTTGTGTACACTACAGTATGACGTTTTTGTGAAAAATGGGACTTAAACTTAATTTGACAAAACACGGAACTTGAGAACATTAACTTTTAAAAACTAAAATGTGACACTTCAATACCAGACTTGGAGTCTTGGAACCATCGGTAAACACAGTGTTGCTAATGCATCCACATCAAGTTAAAAGAGGACTTTCTTTGATAAATCAGACTGGGCAGTTACATATTTGGGTCGTTTCGCATAATCCAGCATTCAAGTACCTGCACACCAGCACGTTTTTCTTCAACTGTAGCCGGTCAAACCTTGGGCGGCACTGTGGTTCACAGGTTAGTGCTCATGCTTTGCATGCAGCAGACACTGACCAGTGTCTCCTCACTGGTCAGAGACCCTGCACAACGGAGACTAAAGAAACAAATGAGCTTGTACACATGAGTCAAGGCACTCACACTTACTGTCAAAAGTCAAAAATCAACCCATTAAAAAAATAGAGATTTTTTTTAATGTGAGTGTCGCTGCATTAACACACCCACTCATCTCTTCAGACTGTCTGTGAAGGTCATGCAGGACATAGTATCTTCAGCTGTTTTGCCAGGAGGCTTCATCGTTTCTATAGGTCTGAAGAAGCCTCCTTCTAGTACATCCATCCTACATTCAGACTGACTTTGCTTTGACAGCCTCATTGTAGCTGTGAAAAATTGCATTGCACGGATTTCAAAAGCATCGCATTATTCACACGCTACTTAACACTCATCGCGCCCTGTGTTGCAATCTGACGTTTTGACAAGCTGTGATCTGAAGCACATATTAGCAATTAAAATATCCTTCACCCACGTACGCTCTGCGTGCACCAGAGGAGGACGCTGCCTGCAGGCCGTATGGCGTGTCGTCAGACACAGAGTCCCTGCAGCGTCAGTGAGATAAATCTAGAGATGTGGGAGAGCTGAGAGCATGTGGGCATAAAGATGACACGTCAGTGGAAACGCTTTTATGCAAATGTTCACCTTTCCCTTCTCAGATGTGTGTTAATAAGCCGTAAGTCAGAGGAAATGCTCACCTTCCTCATGAGAACAACATCGTGGTGGCAGGAATCACTGACGTGTGTGATGATTGTGATATCATGTAAATAAGACATCATGGTTTATGGGCGGAGAGCAGCAGCCTCCGTCTCCACCGTCCAATTATGTTTCCTGCCTGTCGCAGTAAATTATATAAACTACTTTTACCCACATCACACACTTTTCTTCATCGCACGAAGTGAGACACTTCTGCTTAGGTTTTCTGTGCTGGATGGTTGCAGGGACAACAGGAAGCAGGGAGGGTAACGTGCAACACAGTGAGTATAAGCTATGGTCATCTGTGCAGGACAGGGCGTAGGGGAGGTTCCTCTGGAACTGCTTATAGGTGTCATTTGCATTAATGCTCTTTTTTATAACTATGTGATATTGTCAGAGCCAAATCCTGACAAGACATTTTATCAATCCCCAAGTTGGTTTGACAGGCAGAGCCACACATCATGTTGAGATTTGAGAGTTGTCTCTGTGCGAGTAGTGAAATGTAACTCCAAGCCTTTAACTGACTTTTAATGGAGATCTCAGTGTTTATGTGAACAGTAAATGTGGTTTATTTGTTATTACAATAATTATTTAAAAAACAGCAAGTACCTGGGTTTGTCCTCCCGGAAGCCTAAGCCATGTGTATGGAGGTTAGACAGTAAACTCACTACAGGTGTAAATGTGAGTGTGTGATTATTTGTCTAAGTTTGTGGTCGCGTGATATAAATGAATCTGTAATCTGTACAGGATGTACCCAGCCGCTCTCTCCAGTGATGGATGACAGCCCGATGGAACAAAATACCACAAATTAGAGGCTGAGTGCAAAGGACGTCTGAGTCAGTTCTGGCACCTGAACGCCACATGACCGTGACTGAAAGTGAATCAAACATTCAGTCGTTTGAAGGCAGCAGAGAGATAGAGATAAGGCCATAACAACATTCCCATAAAACACGACTCTTCAGTTAGCAGCAAATATTGGTATTAATATCCATGTTTAATGACAGAGCCTGGAGTGGTCGATGTGTTGTTATCTGACAGCTCCGTGGGGATATGACGGACGAGAAAGCTTGAGATTCATCAGTATAAGTAAATAACCGAACATTTATGACTTTTGAAAATTCTATGAAATTCTGTAAATACACTGGCATTGAATGCAAACTCAGCGATTTTTACAGAGCTGCGTTCGCTCTCAAAGAAAATCTGCATGCCTCCATGTTATTGAGTGTATTTCTCTTTCTGGTTATTTGGCCTTTAGTGTTGGTATTTTTCTGCCTCAAAGCCACTGAGGCGCCCGAGCGCCCACGCTAATTATTTACTAAATCTATCAGAGACGTTGTCTCTCTCTCTCTCTCTCTCTCTCTCTCTCTTCTCTATGCTGTATCTTCCCTCCTCTCCCTGAGAACCTCCTCTACCTTAAGCAGAGCCAAGCTCATCTGAGCCGTGCTGGGCTGAGAGCCAGGGTGGGGTGTGTGTGTGTGTGGGGGGGGGGGGGGGGGGGGGGGGG
>JAFBJQ010001306.1:336133-367925 GCA_016785345.1 Trinectes maculatus
GGGGGGGGGGGGGGGGGGGGGGGGGGGGGGGGGGGGGGGGGGGGGGGGGGGGGGCAGTTGTTTAAAGCTTCCCTATGAGATTCCCCATGCTTTGCTAATGGCACATCAGCAGCTGTCAGTGGGCCCTGCACTGCGTCAGCTTCTTTAATTGGCCTGCGTGGCTGTAGTCTGCAAAGCGCTCAGCAGAATTGAGTGAGCACCCCCCCACCCCACCTCCCACCCCCGCATCCACCCACCATCGCCACCCCAACCACCCTCAACACACACTCCCTCTTCTGTATCATTAGTGTAATGCTCCCATTTCCCCTGAGCCACAGAGATATGTGGAGATTCCAGCGAGTGGGGAGGGAGGAGAGGAGGAATGAGTCACACTCCAGTGACCATCTTTCATGTTTTCCAGTGTGTGGAGGCTGAGAGGGGTGCAGCAAAAATAACCCCCCCACTCACTTTAGTCGAAAACTGCTATTTCTTGTACATGTGATGATTGATTTCTAAACCTTATAGCTGCATGCACATTACGTATCACTGAGATCATCCAGAATCCCTGTGGTATCGATAAACACAGGAGGCGGGTTCAAGATATAAAGTAATGACTTGTTGAATAATGCAAGGCAGAGTGTAATCCTGATTGTCAGGGGCCACAGACTATCAGGGGCCCTGTAATCCACCGTTTCTTTATTGTCTCTGAAGTTTGATCCATAGCCACAAATATCAGCCGCGGCTGGTTCATAAAACAAACAGGGCCTGGAACACAACACCTCGTTGTTTAAGATTTGAGAATTGTAATTTATTGCTTGTACGACCTGTGCTGACAGCACTATCCAAATAACCACTTCAGCCTCTTGTGCACTTGCAAATAATTCATATTATGTCTCGCCGAGTCCTGACAGTCTTTGTGATAAATGCATGTTGTTGTGCCTGTGCTCTGTTCATGTATGATACGTTGAAAGCAGCAGCATGTAAGAGCATGTAGCATAGACTGCATTCTGGATGATGGATTTTAAGAAATAATCCAGTGTTGAGTGAAATCTGGATTTTTCTTGCCTCACAGTCAGGAAACAGCGCTGAGTTTAAGATCTTCTTTGGTTATGATTGATTGATTGATTGATTGATTGATTGATTGATTGATTGATTGATTGATTGATTGATTGATTGATTGATTGATTGATTGATTGATTGATTGATTTGCAGGCTGGCTGCAGCACCATGTCCTCGGCTCAGGGTGGCGACATATCCGGCTACCATCTGAGTGGTGAGTTGACTGCACTGCATGTCCCAGCCCTGATCTCTGTATGAATCCCTGCAAGGATCAACACCTGGCACTTCTGATTATATCCACACTGTTACAACATGTGTTACTGTTAGCATCATTCAGTTGTGTGTATTTATGTGTCTGCTGTCAGGTCAGTGTGACAGCTGGTGTCACCCTGAGGCACAAGCTTTGCCTCGCCTCTGGCATCGTCTCTTAATGAAGTCTGAGTGTTACACAACACCTGGCCTCGCCCCATCACTGGCTCACTGTTAGGCAGTGGAGATAAAAGCCGTCAGTGATAGCTTTCCACTGATACAAGTCATGTTGGGAAAACCAGCTCCATGGTCTCTGAAATGTGACAGATCAGCATTTCAATTTCTCTGTCACATTTAGTCAGAGTTTGTCCCCAAATTACGACCTGATTTACATAAAACTGTCTCCCTAAGTCACAACATGCTGCTAAATGACGCCATTTAAAAAGTGTCTGCGTCTTCAGACTGAAATAAGAAGCCGGACTAAACTCTCTTCCCTGGGCTCCTCCCAAACTGGCCACTTTCACCAGCCATCAGTCAAACTCCCTATAAATATAGATGTATAGATACAGTTACGAGGCTGAGTTCTCTGCCGTGCACTGATGAAATGGAAGCTTAAAGCACCTGGTTTGTTTACTGTGCCTGTTTCAGTGGTGCGTAACCCGCCTGGCTGGGAGGTGGGAATTTACCTGGTGGGCTTCATCGTGCTGCTGGGCGTCGCTGGACTCAACATCTGGAAGCTGTGGAAGTCTGGAACCTTCCCCACACCGTCGCCCTTCCCCAACTTTGACTATCGATACCTGCAAGAGAAATATGGAACCTCCTTTTCAGAAGTCAGACAGAAGGTACAGAGTGTGTCCATTGCATTATGTCGATTCATTGGTGATTGTGATGGACCCACAGAGGATTCTCATCCGAATCCCATCTGCTCTGCGTGTCCAAAAGAAACAAACTGTTGTAATTGTCAACAAATGTTCAGAACTTACATTAGTAAATAGAGGTAACTGGTTCTTTGCCAGTCAGATCATAGAATCATTGCTGAAGATCCATTTTTTTCCCACTGACTTTAAATTCAAGTTAAGTTCTAGACCAATTATCAAGTATTAATGATAAAGTTTTTTATTGCTTTTTGTCTTTCTGACTGTCAGCTGTGATTATTGTAAATGTGCCATAGGAATTGAATATTAGCACACACTTTTTTTGGTTTAGGCTCCACACAGCCTGAATTTCTAAATAACCCAAGTACTGCACACAAGCAGAAACAGTACCAGGAAGTTACTTATTTAAAATGTTTAATTTACCCCCTGCAGAGAGTGGCTGCCAACAACCACCGGCGGACCTCCACCACCTCCAGCCGGAAACCCAGCCTGGCCCTTGGCGACACTCCAGATGGATTCAGGGACCTGGGCCACCTGGAGCTGATGAGCAGAGAGCTGGACCCGACCGGCCTGGCCCAGCTCAACCGCTCCATCTCCACTGACTCGCTCAGCTCCATCTCCTCCATAGCCAACAACTTTGGCCATGACTTCTCCGTTGGGCAGCTGGAGGTGACGCTCGAGTTTGAGCCGTCCAGGCAACCAGGCCAGGGAGTGGGGATTCTCCACATCACCCTGCACCAGGGCAAAGACCTGCTGGAGCGAGAGGAGGGGGACTTCCCCAGCTGCTTCATCAGAGTCTCCCTGGGACCTGAGGAGCTAAACGTTGGCATCACGCGGGTAAACATGTAGTTTTCTTGTCTGTCTGTGCTTTTATGAGGAAGTTATGGTTTCAGACTATTGCCCTGATCTGTAGATGGTGGCGATGCATTAAGAAACACAACAATATGCACCAGCAGGGTTTAGACTGCAAGCGAGACTTCTAGTGTTTAAATATATTTTCTTCGCAAGTGTTTTATGAGGAAGGAATCTATTCTATTCTATCTATTCTGCTCATTTGTAGGACTAGGATACACATTATGCACTAATAAATACGGCTGTATTATGACGCTCTAATGAGCCCAACACCTACACAACAAATGCACTATCCTCCTTTTCAATTCCTTTTTCCCCCTCATCGTTTCATGCCTGAGGGCTAAATAGAAATTAATGGTAAAAGCGTGTTGTACGGAAAACCAAGTGTATACACTAATGCTTCTATTACATTTTATAAACAACATTTATGTCACAGTGTTGAGTTAGAGCAATTCTTTTATTGGATTCATTTTAATTACAGTATCAATCCACGTACAAATATCGGTTCAATTACCACTGCCATCGCATGATTGTGAGTGATTAACTTAGATCACAGTAAGACGTGACGCTTCATCCTGACCGTGTACCAGATTTAATACCAGCGATTCATCTGATGTGAGCTGTTGAGATATTTCAGTCTGGACTGAGACAGTGGACTGACAGCACAGTGATATGAGACCTGATAGAAAGCACAGGAAAAGCAATTATTTCCCCAGAGAAATGACTGCAACTGTTAATTTACTCTGTAGAAATCAATTGACTAATCAATCTAATTATTTCAGCCCTGCACTGTTTTAAATGCATGTGTAAACATGGCTAGATTAATGTTAATGTGAATGAAAGGCAGTCCAAATGTTTCAGTGAACGTTAAGGATTGGTCAGACTTATGGGCGACATGTCAACGTACCTGCCAGTGGACGAGCGATAGAGCAGGTTCAGGGTCGTGTGTACGATTTCAGCTGGGTGAATGTTTGACAGCGATGCGTCCCATGCGGTCCGAGGCTTGATCCTGCTGCTTGACAAGCCAATTCTTTCCTGTCTGATGGAAGAGCCCATTTCATTTGGTTGAGTGGCGAGGCTCCTGAGGTTGTTTTCACAACCTTTACCTTCAACAGGAGCAGATGTGATTAACTCCAAGTCACTCTGCTTGAAATGTAAACTGTGTTTACCTGCAGTTTACCTTATAATGCTGCTGATGATATTTATGTTCTGATCCTTCACAGTCCTCCTGATGAGCTCTGGTTAATTGTTGATTACTCAGCTTACTTATGCTGCTAGTTAATACAACAAATGTGAGTTTAGATAAAAGATGTTTTGCTGATATGACAATATCACAACCCGTTATAAACCATGAGGTTTTTCGTCATGACATTCCAGTCATAACGATGAAAGTAATTGGCCTGTGGGACAGTTCCTCGAGTCAATGAACCAGAAAGTGTGATGGAAAACATTGATTTTTCTGGAATCAAATTTTCTGAATTATTAAAAAACCTGATATATGACTTCCAGTTTTCTAATAAATATTCAACCATAAAAAATATATGATCATACCACGTTTAACATTCTAACAATTGAAATTTTGGAATAAGATACGTATGAAAACTACTTTTCACCAGAGAAGCATAAAAAATACAAAATAATCAAAATAAAAATATATATAAAATATGTATATATAACTATAAATAATTCTACTCCTCATATAAACACGTTTTAAAAACATTTTTTCTCAGGATTAATGCATTTCTGTTTTAAATCTATAGAGTTATTTCACTATCCATATAAGGCATTCTTCCCTCTTCTGCTTTATATTATCATTATCATTTACCATATTTTTACTAATTGTGAACTTTTATAGGTGATTAAAAAAATCATAAGTCACATGTCTTGGTTTTATCATGTATATTTTTTCTTGTTGAAATGTGATTACCTTACTTGATACCTGTTCTTTAAGTTAAATGGGTCTGACAGAACGCTTTTCTCCGACGGGAGGAGACAGATCTGTCAGGAAAGGCACAGAGCTGTTTTCCTCCATCTGCTGCACCTGCCACTCGCCGTCTGCTCTCAGCTCCCCGTTGCCAGAAAACTCATCATCACGGGGCCTCGCGTGACTGTCGTTTTGTACAGTTAGTTCAGGCTGACGGAGACAACACACAGACACATCCGGGCTCCCTCGTACCTGAGCATGTTGTCGTGTTGTATTTATGCCTTCAGGTTGGGTGCAATAAAAAAGGGAGCAGCCACTGATGCGGCGGATTTACTGGCTCCATCTTTACTGTTGAGGGCTCTGGTGAAGACCAAAGAAAATACTGACATCAGCTCCACTCGCCCTGATGGTCAAGCCAGCGGTTTTTTCTCCCTCTCTCGCTGTGTGGTTTCTTGTTTTCTACCTCATTCTCTCACTCCAGCTTTCCCATGCTCCCATTAGCTGCCAGTCTCTCATATCATCTATCTCATTTTCAGCCTCATCCCTTTTTCCTCCTCATTTATTTGGCATCACTGCTTCTTGACATGTTTTTTTTTAATTCCCTGTAATAAAGCAAATGAAAGTTTTCGTTCTCCCTTTGGTTTCCTTCTGTAGCTCACACTCACATATCTACACACGTGCAAGTCTCATTCTCTCGTGATTACCTCATTTTCACCCCAGACATCACCATTGTTATCCCCCAGGCGATAAGCCCGACAGTGCAAACAGACTGTCTCTGTCAGAGTGTGGATGGAGAGCAGGTCTTTGTGGTGGGCTGGCACAGACACACTGCCTGCTTTACACGCTTTACACGCTTTATGTGCGTATTGTATTTACATAATCATCATCATCATCAGCAGCAGCAGCAGCAGCAGCAGCAGCAGCAGCAGCAGCAGCATGGGGGCCTTATACTGGTGCTGTAGGTGTTGGGTGTGTGATTATGATACTGTTCATCTGTTTTCTTATGGGGGGTTTATCCATGGTTGGCCTGGCAGGCTGATTTGTTGTCCCCATACTTTTATTTCCTGTTCACACACATGTTATTTTATTGAAATCATCTTCCAGTGACGGTGGAGCTAAAGCAACTGCTTTTATCGGTTTCTTGCTTCTCCGTGTTTGTGTGGAGGCTGCAGTGTTACATGTGTATATTTAGCAGAACTATGTATTTCACACTTAGAGAACAAACCCGCGTGTGAAAATGCTATTATTAGATCCACGCTCCTCTTATCATTTATAGTTGCCTGGTAACCTACACATCTTGTGTGTTTGTTTTTTTCTCTGTTCGCCTCAGTGCAGCTCTCTGGGTTGACCGTTTATTTTGACCGCCACCACGCCTCTTTAGAAAAGTAGTTGATTTTATGATCCTGTCGTGGTTCACAGTCTGGCTCTGAAGGTGAAAACAGCTGACACCACATCTGTTCTCCTGCTTCCCTCAGGTCCAGACGAATGCATTCACTGTGATTTTCGATGAGCGCTTCTCCATTCCCATGGACATGTCCTCTTTGGAGGAGTACAGCCTGCGCTTTGCTGCTTTTGGTATCGATGCCGATGAGAGAAACATCAGTGCAGGTGTAGCCGAGCTCAAGCTGTCAGACCTGGATCTGACCATCAGACCATTCAACGCTTGGCTCTACCTTCAAGATGTCAATAAGGTGAATGTCACTACATGTATGTCATACACTGCAGTGTAATATCATACAAGGAAATAGAAAAAAGTATTTTTAAAATAAATTTTAATCAAATAATAATAAATAAAAATCCTGATATCTATTAAATATCCAAATACTGTTCTGTGAAGTATTAGGAAGCATGGTGGTGTCTGACACCCCCTTCTGGACAATCAGACAATTTACATGCAATGGAAAATAAGAGTTGAGAGGCTTAATAGCTCAAAATGAAATATAAGTGCATGGTGTATTTAATGATTGCTGTGCTCTGTTTTGTCTCCACAGGCTGTCGATGCAGTCGGAGAGATACTCTTGTCTCTCAGCTATTTGCCAACAGCAGAGCGCCTCACTGTGGTCGTGGCCAAGTGCAAGAACCTAGTGTGGACCAACAGCAAGAACACTGCAGGTCAGGGACATTCATTTGTTTGCTTTAATGTGTGTGTGTGTGTGTGTGTGTGTGTGTGTGTGTGTGTGTGTGTGTGTGGGGGTGTGTGTGTGTGTGTGTGTGTCTGTGTGGTTGGGTGTGTTATCTACCTCCATGTGTTAGGATCTGGTTCTCTTTGTATCTGCGTGCCTGACACTGCAGTTTAATCAGTCTAATTTTTATTTGAAACCACTCAGATCTTGTCTTTGTATTGACTTAGTAATAACAGGCCCTTAATGCGAACTCAAAGAACAAACATTTATCATCATCCAGAGAGGGAGAGATGGGATTTAAATGACTTGCTCATCACATTAAATGTGCACATAAGTGCTACGCTAACATCGCTGCGATGAAGGTCACTTACTGAAACAATGTCATTATCATCCACTGAGCTAACTGTGTGCACAGGCCTGTGCTTCAAAATGAACACTCTTAAATGAGGAGTTTATTGCATTGACAACAAACTCTGTGAAGTGTGTGTGTGTGTGTGTGTGTGTGTGTGTTTGTATAATTATGTTACATTACATTGCCTATTCTCATTACAGATCCATTTGTCAAAGTTTATCTCCTGCAAGACGGCAGGAAGATCAGCAAGAAGAAAACTTCCACCAAAAGGGACGACACCAACCCAATCTTCAACGAAGCCATGATCTTCTCAGTGCCGTCCATTGTCCTACAGGTGACACTGTGAACTTGTTCATTTGCATGTGGCAGAGAAAGAAATGATAACAAAAAATAAGTTGAAATAAAGCAGCATTGTCATTAGTAACTCCAGGAGAAGCATTCATTAAATGGACAGATGTGTACACAGATATGTAAAATTAAAGCACATTATCGCATTAATAATGATTTCATGACAAGAAATTGAAAATGAATTAAATTAAAATGACATAGTGATGATTTAAAATATCAATACAATACAACAAATGGACGTGTGGTTATGGAAGTAGCAATAGTGGATAGTAAAGAAGTATTTTTATGGCTTACAAACAGCTGTGTTTTAAGCTAAATGGCCCCAAGCATACATGCTCATCATGACTCATGGTGCTGAAATATTGATGTTTAGCAGTTATATTGTTAACCATATTCACCATTCTAATAATGAAGCTTTTTGAAAATTGCCTTAGGAAGCTGATCCAAAACCAAACTGTTGGAAAGCTGGAAACTGACAATGCTATACCTACATTCACAATCCCAGTATGGCAAAAAAAAAAAGCCCCTATATAAAAAAATGAATATGACAAAGTAATCAAAATCCTTCTGCAGAGTAAAATGTGCTTTTAAAGACCCAGATCAGTCCATAAAAATGTTTCAATCCCCAAAATGTAATTGCTCTTACATAGATATGAGCCAAGTAGTAATGAAATTAAATGTGAGTAAAATGTGATCAGGCTAAAACGCCAAAGCAGTAAAGGGAGCAAATTATGTTATTGCACATATTCATGAAAATGATTCCATAAAGATATGGAGGGAAGAAAATGCTGCAAAAAAAAAAAGGTGCTGAGTCAGTCTCGCCATTACCGGTTGTGTAATCATGTTTTTGCAGGAGCTCTCCCTGAGAGTGACAGTGGCAGAGGCCACCGATGACGGCCGGGGCGAGAACCTGGGTCATGTGATCATCGGCCCAGAGGCCAGCGGGATGGGGATCACCCACTGGAACCAGATGCTGGCCACTCTGAGGAAGCCCGTGTCCATGTGGCACCCTCTCCGCAGGATCTAGTCCAGTCTTGCCTCACACATAACCAGACCGGTTAAAGTAGAACGCTGTCTCCTTCATGTTCCTATCAGCTGTCCCTCTACTGGGCGGCAACCGTTCTGTCACATGGCTTTGGTAAGATAAAACTGTGGCCTGCCAGGATACAGTGTGTATGTTGATCTATATTGATCTGGTGGCATTTTTTTCTGGAAAGAAACAAATTTAGGTAAATACCTTACGTATGGGAGGAATCTGAAAACCATGTGTTTTTTACCCTCATCTGGGTGTATATGGATCCATTTAACATTTGAACCCTCTCTTTTATTATTTGGCTTGATTCTGGCTCGGTGCATTAAGGTGGAGGGTGGTGTTTAGGAGAGAGCAGTCTATTGGTTCGAGTATTTGCCTGCTTCCCAATTCCTTCTCAAAACATATAATCGGAAATGTCAGTTTGGACTTTGAAGTAGGATTTCATTGCAGAACGCTGATAATCCCCCACCCCCCTTTTTGCATGGTGCCTACTTGGTTGTAGCCTATATGATTGTCTGGAGAATGAAAGACTGGATGGAGGGGTAAAATCACTGCTTGTTCATTTGTCTTTTCAAACCGGTCATTAATTGGGCCTACTTGATTGAGCTGAGTTGAGTTAGCTTTATTGGATATGGTTGTGTAATTTGTTAACAGTGAGACAAATAACAGTGGTTTTGGTATGTTCAGTACTGATTGTGCTTTTGAAAAAAAAAATCCAGGTACTCTTATCCAGGTGAAATAATTGTAATTTGTAGCAGTTGTTACAGGGTGGCCAGATGTATTCAGCATATAAATGTTGTGTCACACTGTTCTATTTTTACCATAATTGTAAATGCAATACTAGTTGGATAAGCATATTTAATAGTGTAAATAGTGTAATACAACACAATCCTTTCATTGCTGTTTTTTTCCTCTAAAGTCATGGTGCAAATGATGTTTTTCATAGTATCACACTTTAATAAGTGATAACACTAAGTTAATTTACATGACACAATAGTTAACAACAATATTATTGCTGATCACTGAATTATTATCATATTATTAAAACACCTCTGGGACTTTATCTTGTGACGTAAGGTAGGCTAACCTCTTTAAATGGGTTCACACTTATTTTAGAGAATGCACTTAGCACTTATTCTGAATAAGTAGGCCCTCATCACACTCGTTTTAGCTTTTGTTGTTACACTACCAACAAATTTCCTCTTGGCAGTGAGGACATTTCTGGTTGAAATGCCACAATGGATCTTTCAGTTTGAATGACAATATAGCTAGTTAAAACAGAGATCATCTGGTGATTCTTGTAAAAGTCAGAATGTCACGATGTTCTGAGATACTCTGTAAAACATTGTGCAATAGTGTTGTTTTGTTGTAGCTTTTAAATGTGGATTATCATGTGAAATATCTGGGATCACTAAAATTAACATCAGCCACATTTTTTTACACAAAACCTGGTCTTCATTCTTCATTCAAGTTCACCTCACCTCACTTTCCAAATATATCACACATGTAGTCAGACAGAATTTTTCCTACTGTGCCAAATAATAAAGCAATATTATCATTTACAATCAGCATCTGCATTCAGTTCAACAAAGCTGTAGCCTACACCACACCATGCATGAAGTTATTTAGCACTTGATGTGAATGTGCCTCAAGAATACAGTGTATTGTGTGAATGCTGTTTGAAATAAAAGCAATTCAGCAGTAACAGTCTGACCACTTATTTATCTTTCTTGACATCTGAAAGGAGGAAAAATTACGTCTTTGTGCCGTTATTTCTCTGTACCACCGAAATCATCTCGAAGTAGAAAAAAATGCAGACTATAATTTGTTTTTGGTTTAAAGGATCGTTTAGATGAGGGGTCTTCAACCTTTTTCAATCCGAGGACCCCTTGGCTGAGAAAGACAGTTCATCTGTAAAACAACCACACACACACACACACACACACACACACACGCACACACGCACACACGCACACACACACACACACACACACACACACACACACTACACTGCTCTACACAGGTGCAAATAGATTATAACAGGAGTACATTCATTTAATTAGAATTGGCAATATTTGGCATTCATTTTTTGATCATTTATCTTTCTTACATTTTAATTTAGTTTCTGACCTCGCAGTAAATCTACGTATATACATGATGAAAAGATTGTTACAGGTACAGGACATTACAGACAATACAATTAGCTATGAGAATATTTAATGCTGGAAAGTTACTTCTGTTAGTTCTGCTACTAACATTACATGTGAATGTGTTGATAGCAAAAGCAAAGAAATAGCATTTCTTGTCCTCCTTTTCTTTCCACCACCAAGTTTGGGAACTACAAAGATGAATGCTGGAACAGCCACAGTCTCCAGACCCCTACGGCCCCAAAATTCTGTGGCTCCAGTCCAGTAGAGGAATTTTTGAAATTTGAAAGCGGTCCAGGTCATACATGCAGAAGATGTAAAATGTGTAGAATATTTCACTGAAGAAACTGCGTACAGACGCAGTTTCCTGCTTCCAAACCAATCAGAGGACAGGAGTGCGGGGAGGGGCGGAGTCATACCAAGCAGATTCGTTGAGAGAAAACGTATTTTCTGTGCAGATCCGCCTCAGACAGTGTTCGTTTCTGCTGACATTCGCACTGAAACACAACTGGCTGTTGAAATGGCTGACAACAGAGACAAAACCGCCGACCAGATGAAGACGTGGAAGGCCAACAGAGGCTCCCAGGTCTGTATTAAAACATGCAGGCTTTGCTGCGCAGTGCTGACGGCTCTGTGAGAAACGGGCTAGACGGGTCGTTTAGGGTGAACTGCTAGCGTCAACAGCGTGAAGCCGAGGCTAGCTGCTCGGACTAGCACTAGCAAAACAACAGATGTTTGCTAACTCTACAGGCTAAAACGCACACTGAGAAACCCGACGGGTTCATATTATTATGAACACGCAAACGGGTGAATTGTCCTGAAGAGTAATTCCGTGTAAAGATAAGTAAGTAAAGATAAGTAGGTCATCGTCCTGCAAAGTATCTGCAGCTGAACTTCAACCCGGATTGTTATATAACCAGAGCAAAGCGGAGAAAGTGGCAAAGGTCATTTACTAAAACACTTAAAAGCACGTCCTTTAGGCCATTTTATGTGTAATTGAATGTTGTACTTATCGCATTACTTATCATTATTGTTAGTACTTATTGTTATTATTGTTAGTTATGGTGTGCAGATCACCCGACGCGAACGGAATAATGTTATAATAATCCTACACTGACCATATATTATGAAAAGGTCGTATGTAATCCCAGCTCAATAACATGGTGGACCCATTTTTTTCCCAGGGCAGCCCTCAGTCTTATGCCAGGAGCAAAACATACCTGCATTGCTCAGTAAACAACCAGCTCATTAGCTACACAAACTATGAACTGCCTCAGCTCATAAAACACTCAGCTCCTTTCTACAGCTGTAAAAAGAAAATAGGCAACAGGCTTATCGACAGTATTAAAGGTGCTTGTGGCAGTAATTGACCCAAAACATGCATTTTGTATAAATTGGTGTATTTTGATGTTGTTTACCTCAGAGGTCAGACACTCTGACCACAGGGGCTGGACATCCTATTGGAGATAAGCTGAACCTGCAAACTGCGGGACGGAGGGGCCCTCTGCTGGTCCAGGATGTGGTCTTCACAGATGAGATGGCACACTTTGACAGGGAGCGAATCCCAGAGAGAGTGGTTCATGCCAAGGGTGCAGGTGAGTATGAGATGGCAGTGATTGGTTTCTTCCATGCTGCTGTCTCTGTGTCACCTCTGTGCTGGTTTTGTTTGGTAGACAGTAATGTCAATGGTGCTCCTGTACAGGAAACAAGAAGAAGTGTACCTGAAGCATAAGTGAATATTATCCCTCAAGCTAATGTTAATAACAACAGACTGTGAGAGTAGCCTGACTAGCTCTTGCTCAACAAGTGCTGGCACAAAATTTAAGTTTGTCACTAAAACTGCTCACACAGTATGGTTTCACATGCTGCAGTTTTTTGGAGTTTTATGACCAGCTGTGCAATTTGTGCACATTTATTCTATTATAAAAAAAAGAATTTCTTATTATTTTTCCCCCATGGTGCAGGGGCATTTGGTTACTTTGAGGTGACTCATGACATCACCCGCTACAGCAAGGCCAAGGTGTTTGAGCATGTTGGCAAGACTACACCGATTGCTGTCCGCTTCTCCACTGTTGGTAAGAATAATCTGCCATGTCTTTAAACTCAATTTATTGTTTGTCATTGTTTGTTTAAGTGATAAAAAAATGTGTAAATAAATTGAGACAAAACATTAGAGAGCTGACATGTATATATTTTTTTCTATTGAAGTAGAAAGTGGGCTATTTGAATGAAAACCAGTTCACTCAAATATTTGTCCACACACACACACACACACAAAGGCACCATTTTTTTCTCACCTGTACTCTTTTTTTACATGAAAGCCTGAGGAGATCTGATTTAACATCACCACTCAGTTGCATATTTGCAAAAAACAGACAATTTTGCTTTAAGCCATTTGTTCTACACAAGTCTGTGAAATGTCATTTTGTGTGTGTGTGTGTGTGGTCGGGGTTGATATAGAGATGGACAAAGGAGCTCGAAGATGCCAAGTGTCTCATTGCACTGTGTGCAGGTTTTTTTTTTATCAATGAGGCGCTCATTGTCTTCGAATTCAAAATAATCATTTGCTGTGTGCAGTTGTATGCAACTTAATTAAGTAAAATATCATCTCTAATTCATTCATTTTCTATCAGCTGGAGAGTCTGGATCAGCAGACACAGTGAGAGACCCCAGAGGCTTTGCTGTGAAGTTTTACACGGAGGAGGGAAACTGGGACCTGACGGGCAATAACACCCCCATTTTCTTCATCAGGGATGCCATGCTGGTGGGTTGTTATAGGGGATATATGAACAAAGACTTCCTTTGCAGCCATTCAGTAGTTTAAGTTCAAAGTGCTGTAATATAACTGTCTATTTTTTCTTATATATGTAAAAAAGAAAATATGTGTATTTTGTAGAAGTAGTTTTATCAGTGTAAGTTATTAAAAAAGCCAAAACATGTAGGCCAGATGTGTAGCTACTACTGTAAAATGAATATGGTCAGGAACACATTGTTAGTTCCACAGCATTTTTTTCAGCACATGAGATGTGTATATAACATATAATGTTGACCTGTGCCCTTTACTCCATGCAGTTCCCCTCCTTCATCCACTCCCAGAAGCGCAATCCCCAAACCCACATGAAAGACCCTGACATGGTGTGGGACTTCTGGAGCCTGAGGCCTGAGAGTCTGCATCAGGTAGCTGCCGCTCAGCCTGATGCTATTCTAGAGCATAGTCTAGTCAGGTCTGCACAGCAATATTAAGAAAGATAAGATAAGGGCATCATCTTGTCTACTGCTCTGTATTGCCTGTGCAGGTTTCTTTCCTGTTCAGTGACCGAGGTTTGCCCGATGGCTACCGTCGCATGAATGGCTACGGTTCACACACCTTCAAACTGGTCAATGCTGATGGAGAGTGTGTCTACTGCAAGTTCCACTACAAGGTCAGTTTGAGCCCCATTTAGTTTTGTCCTTGTTCTACGCTCTGGGATTTTACAGTTACTTAATTATCTTTCATGTCGTGTGCTTTAGACTGATCAAGGAATCAAGAATCTGTCTGTGGACGAGGCAGATCGCCTGGCATCCACCAACCCAGATTATGCCATAGGTGACCTGTTTAATGCCATTGCTAATGGCAACTACCCATCCTGGACTTTTTACATCCAGGTCATGACCTTTGAGCAAGCTGAGAAGTTCCAGTTCAACCCCTTTGATCTTACCAAGGTACAACTCCTCACAGCCGAGTTAGAAAGTTATTAAGACGTGTGGCTGTAAATCTGCTCTAGCAGTATTGGTGTCATAACCTGTCTTAGACTACTTTAGTGTGTAGCTGCACATTTGTAGCTGAATTTAAATTGATATGATTTATCAGTCTGACTCAAGAACAGTGTAGTGTCACCAAAGCATAAGTTATATACTGTATAAAACAGTACAATGGTTTGTGTGCATGCAACATAGTTCTCTGGGTGTGTCACTTCAGTATCTTTCAGCTAACAGAGTATTCTTATTCAGGTCTGGTCTCATAAAGAATACCCCTTGATCCCCGTGGGCAAATTGGTTCTCAACAGAAACCCGGTCAACTACTTTGCAGAGGTGGAGCAGCTTGCCTTTGACCCCAGCAACATGCCACCAGGCATTGAGCCAAGCCCTGACAAGATGCTGCAGGTAACATCACAACAGGTTCTTTTGAAATTTTCTCAAACAGACTGGTCTTGATAAAATAAATATATAACTAATTAGTCTTTTCCTCATTATTTTACCTGCATGTGTAGTCATACCCTAGAGGACAATCTTATGCAGAAAAAACTCTAATTCTAAAATGTATTATAGGTTATAGTGCTTTGTAGTATCAGATGCAGTTGAAACATAAAGGAAACATTTACTAGCTTTTGCTCTGTGTATTCTGTTAGTATTATAATTTTATGATTTACTTAAAACACAACCATTAAAATGCCTTGTGACTTGTAGTGTGACATGTCAAAGGATTGTTCAGCCATCACCAAGTGATATTTAGTCATACTCAAAGTTGGATATTTTCATTCTTTTAGTAAACTACTCAAAACATATGTATACGCATCTGCTTCTTTCCATAACCCCTATAGATTATTTATATATCACACAGCTATTTGTGGTATTTTTCCACAATTAGCTGTGCGTCTTAATTTTCTCCGTCATACAGTGTGGCCTCACATAACTTAAAACCAGCATTTGGGTTTGACAGCACAGAGACCTATGGTGTAACACTGCTTGTCCGTCTCACATTTTGTCCAGGGTCGTCTCTTCTCCTACCCAGACACACATCGACACCGGCTGGGAGCCAACTATCTGCAGATCCCTGTCAACTGCCCTTTTAGAACCCGTGTGACCAGCTACCAGCGTGATGGTCCAATGTGTATGTTTGACAACCAAGGTAAGTTACCATGGTTCACCATGTGTGTCTCTATGTTTTATTGTTCATATGTTTTATTGTATTGTACCAAGGATGCGCTCAAATGCTCAGTGCGTATTTGTTTTGTCTGGACTCTAGGTGGCGCTCCAAACTACTACCCCAACAGCTTCAGTGGCCCCGAGACTCAACCTAAATTTGTGGAGTCCAGCTTCAGGGTATCTCAAGATGTGAACCGTTACAATAGTGGAGATGAAGATAATACTACACAGGTAAAAACACAACTGCATTTTCATGGGTACTGTGTAGCCTCTTATAAATATGAGGATTGAGGGTTGTCAATGCTGTAAACAGTGACTTTAGTCTCCATCTTTTATTATTGCCGTAATCATGGACTTATTTTTCCGTTGCCGTAAAAGCCCATAAACGCATATGTTTTCAGTCATAATGGTATTTGGAGATTACATTAAACAATTTTTTCAAACCTACAGAGAATATGTAGGTTTGGCAAATATGATATCACTCAATAGTGAAGTTCATCTCAGCTTAAGAGAGAGTTTTGGCCTCTTTCAACTTTGCCTCACAAGTTCTGACTGTTTTTATTCTCTGTGACTGCTCTTACAAGTGCTGTGTCTGGTCAGAGCAGACAGCTGTTATGTGCACAAAGCCTTTGTCAAAACCACTGTACACTTCCTGTCTGTTTCTAAAAGTAGAATAAACACAAATAACACAAGACCAAATGTGCTTGTGTTGCTACATTTTGCTGCTAATTGCTATGTTTGTACATAGTAACATGTTAAAACATTTATAGAGGTACATGTCAGTGTATTTATTGATGGTTTTGCAGTCCCAAAAGGGAAATATATAATTTTTGTCCTGCATCCAATATGTTGAACTTGACGTGACTTTTGTCATCGATAAGATAACAGATAACAGTTTTATCTGTTCTGATATATAAAGTATATTGGCAGGGCCCTCATTGGTTTGTTAAATAAGGCAACAGATTATCTCCAGTTCCTTTTTGAAGAGCCATTTCTGTTAAGAAGTGCACTTACTTAACCAAATGTTATGTGACGCACTTTAATCAGCTTATCTTTGTGTTTGCAGGTTCGTACCTTCTACACCCAGGTGCTGAATGAAGAGGAGCGTCAGAGACTTTGCCAGAACATGGCAAATTCGCTCAAAGGGGCCCAGCTCTTCATCCAGAAACGCATGGTGGGTCCATATCACCATGTAGTATCTATCCACTCAGTGCAAGAACCACAGTACAGGGGGTCCTCGAGTTACGTGGGTCGCGAAATACGTCGTTTTCGTGATTACGACACATCTCCCGTGAACTTCTTTGTTTCGGCTTAAGCGGTTTGCCCTGTAAGTACGTGCAGACTTCACACGGGAACTCGTTGGTGCCGGCTCTCTCTGTCTCTCAGCGCGCCTGCCGGCTCTTTTTTTTCTCCAGCACTTCCACAGCTGTGTTTACTTATGTGAAATGGCCGGCCGGCCTCCGGGGGGGGGCAGCAGCAGCCGGTAAGGAGATGCACACGGACACAGATGCGTTCGGGATCGTGGCGATACCGTAGGTCTATTCACAACACAGGGTCTACACGTTTGATAACAGAAATCTAAAGGAAATGCTCATTACACTCGTGATCTCAACCCCTACGGTGACAAAAGGCAATTCACCATGGTAAACTCTTATTTTAGCGTGGTGTTATAGCGACATCTGGTGGCACAATGTATGCACAATGGCACAATGAATGTATGGTCTGACTTACGTCGAAATTCTGTTTCGAAACATTATCAGAAACGGATCTCCGACGTAACTCGAGGACCCCCTGTATATCGTGTTGATGCTGTTTTTTTCTTTTTTTCCTTCACACACACACACACACACACACACACAGTGTTATGAAAGGTTCAGAATCATTTGTTTGATGCAGAACAGTCTTGCAGAAACAAAGTCAAGTAAGTGTTTTGACCTAATAAAGCAATTGAATTAATATATAAACTATTAACCAATGAGGAGAGCTTGGGAAAACAAATGATTTAAATTAATTATAGGTATAATCTTGCCTTAATGTTTCATTGTCTGGTTCTTTCTGCAGGTTGAGAACTTAAAGGCTATCCATCCAGACTACGCAAACAGGGTCAAGACCCTTCTCGACAAGTACAATGTAGAGGATCAGAAGGTATACAAAGGCACAGTAAAGTTCAACGTAAAGTGTAGAACCAGTGTTATGTTGTACCATCATATCCTATAAGTGCTAGTAGGCTATTAAAAAGTCTGTAAAGTTTTAACTTTCTTGAAGACAGCCCATTGCTATTATTATTCCAACTGCAGCTGCAGGTTTGCCAAAGAGTGGCATGTCTTTCTCTCTTGCAGGCATTGCTTTCACTATGTATTCTGCATTTACATGGTGTGTGTTACTGACATATTTGTTTTTCAACTTTTCTCCCTCAGAACTCCACTGTGCACGTTTATAGCCGTCCAGGAGCCTCAGCCATGACTGCAGCTTCCAAGATGTGAAGCCTTACATTTCCACAAGAGCAAATGCACTTATGTGATTATCAACTGCTATTGCTACCACTAACAGGATTAGACATTACCGGATGTGTTTAAAACACTAACCTTGTATTGTCGGGGTTTGGGTTAGTTGATTTAAATTTAATCCAAACAATTGTTTTTTCTCAAAGCAGACAGTGTCCAAGAAGCATGTGTTTTTTTTCATAGACCAACGTGGTCATTTACACCAATTGCTATATAAATGAATTAATCCCAACAACTGTGAAGTATGATTGTCTGCAGTAAAGTTTTATGAAAACAAATGCAGTAGTAAACACTCTACATGCTAATAAATCATAACATGATCCTGTAACGTACCTCACATGTCCTTACATTTTTAGTTGGGGTTGAAGCTGGTGAAATTCCTGGTGTTAGTATTTAGTATGGGGAGAGATGTGTTTTGACTAGTTTTCCTCATGTTTGATGGGATCAGTGACAACTTTAACCCAACACAGATAATAATTACTAAATTCAGATAGTTTAAGTTTAGTGAGAAGCCTCTTCATTGTGTCTGTTTTCAAGGTGTTTGCATATATGCATATGTGCTATATGGATGCGCTAATATTGAGTTACTAGATAAGGTATTTTCTTACAAACAAAAACTATTTGGTGCCTTTCTTTTCTATAATAGCTACAGTGACTTTACCACATGAACATGAAACGACACCTTGTATCGGTAACGTTTGAATATTATATTTTGCTATAATACTTTTCATTCAAGTCAAAATACATTTTTATTTTCTGTAGACTTAATTAGGAGTGTGACGGAGTTATGAGAGGAGTTGTGTGTAAATTTATTTTGACAGATTTCATCAACATTAGGCTAATATATATAAGTCATATATGTCCTTGTCCAATATGAATGTATGATGATGTTTTTAATTCATGTTCAAGTTATGAATTGATTCCAGGTGAGACGTATACCTACTGCTTGCACTGCAATTAATTTGTAATCAAATTCTATCAACAGCTTTACTTTGTCTCAATTTGTTCTGCTTCAGCTGTGTTTGTAAGGTAGATGTGTGCCTTCATAATTATTTTTAACGCAGCAAGTTAAAATGTAGTAGAACTGCAGTTTGACATAATTTGGTATCCTAATAAAAGAGTTTTATCATCCCTGTGTTCGCCACAGTTGTGTGATCTAACAGTGGATCTCTTCTGGCCGATGGGCTTCTGAGTCTACCCCTCCCACTGTAGACTTTTTAATAAACACTTAATCAATAATAAATTATTATCTATTAAAAATAAATAAAGTTCTCTTTCTGTTGTTTAATGGCGGTTGGCAAACGATCACATATAACTAAGTCGTATGAGTGTATTGCGTATGAGATAAAAGGCTGATACAACGCATGGTTTGATGTACAGCAGAGTGGCGCAGCGGAAGCGTGCTGGGCCCATAACCCAGAGGTCGATGGATCGAAACCATCCTCTGCTAGAAATGTTTTTTTTTTTCCAAAGTCGTCTTCGTTTCGCTGGTGCACGTTCTTTTTATCATATTTCAGTACGCCAGCAGTTATTACTGTTATTATTTAATTTGATTATTTAATAATGGTACTAAGGGCAATATCTAGCAGGGGGCGTTCTGTGTAATGAATTATCTCAAGAAGATTGAATCGATTCAATCACGCTCGCTTGTCTTCTGTCATGTTCTGACCGGAACATTTTAGCAGCCACGAGCGGGACACGGGCGATGTATTATCATGCTGAATATCAACCTGTGTAACAGCAACATATTGTACCTCACTCGCATGGAGGAGAGAAGGGGTTGTTGTTACGCAGTTTACGTGAACCTGACGTGACGTCAGAGGAAACGTTTCTGCTCATGCTCGGCGGAGACAGCTCAGCCACAGCGCCGCTGCGCTGACAGATATGTTGTAGTGATGTAATGGTTCCCGGTCGGTGAGTACGAATGGCTGTTTGCGCCAGGCTCTGCGGAGTGGTTCAGTCGCGACGGTGCCGGCGGCGACAGCGGCCGAACCACCAGGGCCAAGGAAGCGACTCGGACATGGACGAGGAAGACGGGGAGAGGATCGTGGGGCAGAGGCAGGACGACGTCTCCGGCTGCGGCCTGGACGGCGGCGTCGCCTCCGCGGGGCCGAGCGGCGCCTGTGAATATGGCAGCGGCAGCGTCCACAGAGGAGGCTCCCTGACCCGCAGCGGCACCGGACCTCCGCACCCGCAGTCGTTAGCGGAACTTCCGCCGGAGCTGCTGGTGGAGATCTTCTCCCTGCTCCCCGGGACAGCGCTGCCACATGTGGGCCTGGTCTGTAAGAAATTCAGACAAATCCTCAACACTGAGACCATCTGGAGGAGGCGGTGCTCGGAAGGTAAACGGCCTGTTAGCTAAACAAAGCGCTGAGTCACACGGTACAAATAGACGCGCGTGGGGTTAGTTAGCGTGACAGAGCCGCCGACAAACCGTTTACCTTAAAAGCATTTCAGTCGATAAACATAGACACGGACTCTGCGTGATATCACCCCGGGCCTGTCGGTGCTGTCAGGCCCGGGTTGTCTCTCTGTGTAGCGGGTCAAAATGTCCACGCAGGGTCGGTCTCTGCCTCTCCGTGGTCCCATGGTCATTATTGTGATCTCTGCTACTTAAAGGCAATGGCAGCATATGGACAATTACGCTATGTCTATAACCGGACACACACCACACAGGCGTGTTTACTGCAGTGTTCAGAAAGGGCAAATGATCCAACTGGTTTGTGAACAGGAGCTCACAAGTTGCATTCGAAGGCAGCTACATGTTGCTTAGGAATGTATTTATATTGTGGCTCATCTAAAGATCTATTATTGCTACAAAGCAGCTCTGTTTATTGATGGACAACATTTCCCACAATAGCATTACACATCCAGTTTAGGATGTTTAAATTGCTAATATAAATACAGTACAGTGATTTACCAAGAGCGCTTACAGGAAGAAATACAGTGTAAGTGCTATCTGACATTCAACAAATTTGGATCAATCGCTGAGAGGTGTAGTGTATAACATTATTATGTTAAATAGGTACATTGAGCAACACAGACCAAGTTTGGACAAACATAGGGTATTTGTTTTTTTAGTCCATTAAGTTGTCCAGGGATAGAGAACATTGATCCAGAGACAGGTTAATGTGCACCCAAGGCTTATTGATGTGTATGTCTGCTCTTTTCCTGCAGAACAACAGCTGTAAAAAAAGTTGCACTAAAAAGTTACTGTTGGCGATGATAGTGAGCTCAAAGAACACACAGTGAGTCACAGTTTACAGATAATGGCACAATGGGTCCACAGAGACGGATCTGTGCATCTGCTAAACTCCTGTCCACTGATAACAGTGCCTACAATTGGCATCAGAATTATGGATAAGTGGAAGAAGTCGGTTTGGTCTAATGAATCCTGGTTATGTCCACATCACGTGGATGGACAGGTCCTTAGGTGAACCACGAGTCCTTCATTCACATGGTTGTTACTTTGACAGATGAAATACCATCACTGTTGCAGACCAAGTACACTACTTCGACACAACAGTTTCACTTGTCCTGCCAAGACAGAACATTTTTGGGACGTTCTGAAAAAAGAAATCCAATCTGTAGAGGACCAAACTCGCAATTTATTGAATTCTACGATCTGATGCTTATATGTACACACACACACATATATATACAAATATATGTTTTAGCAACACAACACCTACACAGTATCATGCAGGACACTGTATATACTCCTACCTAATTTATCAAATCCAAGTACTCACCCTGGTTTATTATTGTTGTGACCTCAGGTTATACATCAACTATCAACTACATTTACAGCAAGATAACATTTGATCGCTGAATCCAATCAAACAAGTAACTTGTCTTTTTTTATATCATGGAAGATGCTTTGAAAAAAAGCTTTGAATTTCAGTGGTGATGACATAAAAGTAAACTGTCCAAAATACTAACTAAATACTGCAATGTAAAATACATCAAATCATTCAAACAAGAAACAGCAGGTAAAATGTGTTTTAGATGACATCTGTGACTGCTGACTGTTATTTAAGTTCAGTTATTTCAGTTCAGTTTCAACCTTGCGAATAATCTCCATCATCACTAACAGTGATACAGCCTTAATAAGTTTGACTTTAACATAATTTTCCTTATATTTATTCTCTCTGCAGAATTTGGTATGAAGGACGATCTGAGGAAGATGGAAGTGGGGGGTGTATCCAGCCAGGACCTCTATGTTAAACGTGAGTTTTGCTGTCTGTTTAATCAATTCTCATATCACCCATTGATCAATCCAGTGATGTGTTTTGGTTCTTTCCACTTCATAGTGTCACTCTGCAGTAGGACTTTTTTTGGACTTTCCTTTTGTGTGTGTGGGGTAGGTGTTCACATAGTTCACCCTCATGTTGACAGCATTTTGCTGATGGAGGCATTCCTGGAAATTGCTGTTTTCGAGATCAATATGGGCTCTCGGTCTCACAGCAACTCTTGATGGTTTAACTTTTTAAATGGCTTTCACGAAGGTGTTCTCCCTCTTTTGTTTGTATTTTGATTATCGGCAGAGACGTGGAGCTTATTCTGCGTTATATAAACGCTGACGCCTTTTGGCTTGTTTGAATAGATTATTTTGGCAAGTCCCTGAATGCATTAGAGTGCTGCATGGACTGATCCAGCCTTGGTCCGTTGTCGCCCTACACATGCCTGTGTTATGCCTGTCCAGGTGTCAACCCACGGGTGAAGTCTGGGTGCTTTATGAAGCTCCTCCCGGACTATGAGCACATGGACTATAGAGACGTGTACACACACTGTATGTACACTGGCCTCAGCGATGATGCTTGCAGCATGAGGGATTGTGTGTGTTATCTGTGTGTTTGTGACTTGTTGCCAGTGTGAACGGTAACTGTGGCAAACAAGCTCCTCTGCAGTGGAGAGGAGCTTGTGTGAAAGGCTGGGTAATTTGTTGTGCCATGTGTGTTGATGAACTATGGCAGAAACATGGCCAGTTCACTCTGTCTTCTTATGGGGTTAGTTCAGCCCGTGGATATTAGCATCTCTTGTCTTTTTAACCACGCACAGAATATCCTGTAGTCACTCATATGTGTGTCAGAGCAGAAACTGACTGTTATGGTGTGATGCTGTGCTTTTGTGTTGCAGTGCTTCACCCGTACAGACATATCTTGGGCCTTTGGCAGCCTGACATTGGCCCTTATGGCGGATTGCTCAATGTTGTGGTAAGAAATATTTATCAGTAAAGGCATGATAGGCAATGATAGGGAAACGCTTATCATTCATGATGTGGCAGAATTCAGCAGCTCTTGCGTAAGCAGGAACACTGACACCATTTATGATCAATTCAATGGCTGATAAATTATTAAAAAGTATTTTCCATACAGGTGGATGGGCTGTCCATCATTGGCTGGATGTATTTGCCGCCTCATGACCCCCGTGTGGAGGATCCCATGAGAAAACGGCCACTCTTCCGTGTTCACCTGTGGGAGAGCAAAAAGGCCACAGTGGAGTGTATGTATGGACACAAGGGTCCCCACAAAGGCGACATACAGGTGAGGGGTTGCACAGCTTCTCTGTGCACCAAAAAAAGCATTTTCTCTTGAGACAGATGTACAGTTTCTTTTTTAATTTGAGTTGAGCAGCTAGCACAGTTGGTGATCCCCAATGTGTGTCCTATTGTGTTATTTGTAGACTGTCAAGAAGGATGAATTTTCAACAAAATGTAACCAGACAGATCATCACCGCATGCCAGGAGGCAGACAGGAGGTGGGTCAGCACATTCGAATTTTTCATGTATCATTGCTATAGCCCGATGAAGATGACATAATGTTGAACTGTTACAAGTCTTATATATATATATATTGTGTGTGGGTGTGTGGGTGTGTAGGAGTTCAGAACGTGGTTGGAGGAGGAGTGGGGCCGGACGCTAGAAGAAATCTTCCACGAGCACATGCAGGAGCTCATCCTAATGAAGTTCATCTATACTAGTCAATATGAGTATGAGTGTTTTCCATTACATCACACTTTCTGTAGCTGACACTGACGGTGAGGAAGTTAAGTACAGTTTAGTAGCTCTCTTGGGTTTAACATCAGTGTTTAAAGTAGCTTTTGATCTGGAGGGACTGTTTTGATTTCTCTTCAGCCTCAACAGAGACTGAGGTAACGCTCGTCTTTCTTTTGACAGTAATTGCTTGACATATCGGAGGATCTACCTTCCTCCTGCAATGCCCTCTGACCTGCTGCAACCTGGCCTCTTCAAAGGTACCTATGGCAGTCATGGCTTGGAGATCGTCATGCTCAGTTTCCATGAGACGTCTGCAAGAGCCACCAAACTCACTGTAAGTCAGTGAATAATCGTAATCACAGACTCTGGTTGTCTCATAAAGAAGCTCTCCTCACCAGGATATTTTCTGCCTGATTAAAATGACTGACATGCACATATACTGTGTAGTATAAAGTCAATTTCGGTTTAATTAAATTAATGTCTATCTCCCAAGCTGTGTTTCAGGCACTTACACACACACAGTATAGTTGTGCGTATAACTAGTGAATGAAAACACAGCAAACTAATCTAGTAGTGCAAACTGTGATAAATCTCCTTCCTGCAGGGAGACCCCAACGTTCCTGCAGGGCAACTGACTTTGGACGTTGACCTGAATAGGCCTGTGGTCCTACCAGACGTGGAGCAGCTGTGCAGAATAGAAGAACTGTCTCGGCTTGTACTGGGGGTGCACGAAGAAGTACAGAGGGAAGCGGAACAACGGGCCAAGGGCACCGTTACCACAGGCTGTGGTGCAGCAGAGGGGGCATGTGGAGGTGCCAACAGAAGAGAAGAGATGGACGCTGATCCTGGGGACTGCTCAGACAACCTAAATCCTGACCCCAGCAGCAGCACCAATCCTCCCGAAGCCCAGCCATTCGTCCTACCCCTGGGGGTTATGGCTAGGAATGAGGTATACCCCCGCACCTGCAGGAAATGGTAAGAACTCAATTAAAAGATGAAGAAAGTACTAATTGTAAGAAAACATTAAAGCAGATTTTCTTATTATTATTCTTTACATGTGAGACCCATCAAACATATCCCTCTTACCTATGTTTTCACCAGGCCAAATGTATATGTTAAGGTTTTAAGCATGTTTAGGTCCAGTTCCATATCCAGTATTAATCCTCATGAAAACTTGCATGCAGCAATTATTAAAATGTACGGAGTTATTATAAAACACTCCACTCGTAACCATCAGCTTTTAATTCCTACATTAACGATTAATCAGTACACTTGCGTCCCTTTATTCCAGCTTCTACGGGACTGGCTTGATAGCAGGGCACGGCTTTACAAGTCCAGAGCGCACCCCCGGGCTCTTTGTGCTGTTTGATGAGGACCGTTTTGGTTTCATCTGGCTGGAGTTGAAGTCTTTCAGTCTGTACAGTCGCCTGAGGGACCATCTAGCCCATGCTCATGCCCCAAACATGGAGCGATTTGAGGCCATGCTGCACAACATGCAGTCCTGGACATCCTGATGCACCAAGCTTTAAGTCTCCACCCACAATACAACGCGTAACAACAAACAGTGCACACAAATCACCTCTGTCCTTTGCTGACAATATTACTATCCTGTTAGTTTGTGCCCTTAACGCTCCATGTTTTTCTTTGTTTCGTAACCATTGTGTTTTATTGTCCAGTCAAGGTAATTAAATCACCATGTCCTGGCACCCTCCTGTTCACATATGGAAAGGTTTCTTAATTCACTTTTGGTCACCTTGGTGACCTTTATCACCCCATACAGCATGAAAACAGGTTGAGTTTAATTTTAATTTATTTATTTATTCCCTTCAGGAAAGAAAAAAATTCTAACCACTTGGATAAAACTGTATGTGCCTCTGATTCTAAAACCATGTCTGTACTAGTAGTGCTTGAAGATGATAAAGGTGTCCAATGTATTCTAATATATATAAATATAGTATTATTTTCAATGGCCAACATATTTAACTGCATGCTGCATTTTATTTAGTTATAATCATACTAAACTCATGAACATGATGTTTTACTTTCATAAAGCAGCATGCTTTGCATTTTAATTGTTTTTTTTAAACTTTAGAATTTAGAAGAGACAGATGTTCTCAGGTGTTATTTATGTGCACACATTTTCCTGATTTGTCCAATAGAAATACTGAGATTTACAACTGGGCAATTTTCTAACTAGTGACAATAAAGGAGTTGCTGTCTTATCAAACACTGTAGCTCTAGCAAGTTGCACAGACTGATACGTCATTTGTCCTTTGAACTTTAGAGATATCCTCCTCAGTGATATGCTTTTGCTCCTGGCCCACATTCAGCATACTTTTACTGTCACCACACATCAAATTATTATGTTAGTTGGAAGGATGAAATGCAATAGTAAAACAAAGTACACATAAGCTGGATTTAATCAAGTGCATCAATATTATACAGTTTATGTGCTTATATAACTCTCGTCTGTAACAAACTTGTCGTACCTTTTGAAATGTATTTCATTTGTGGTTTGTTTAAATGGCTGACACATTGTTTGCCTGGCTTAACGCCTGTATTCTCTCCACTATACCTTTTTTTTTTTACTTGACACCAGGCTTGCAGAACATTACACAAACCTAACAGCTCAGAGTGCCAAGTAAGTGTTCGTATGTCTCGTCATGGCCTAATGGTTATGCCCACTAACCTTCTTACTCTAAGTGCACTTTTCTGGGCAATACAGTGAATCATTCAGAACCATTGGCCAGCACTTTTGTATCAGACTTCTGCTTTACTAAATTTGCAAAAAAAAAAAAAAAGTTTGCTAAAGCACCATTTGACTTATGTTGTCACATTTGATTCATTTCCTCTTAATTTTAGTGCACTTTTATACATTCTTCTGTCTGTAAGCCCTCTGTAGCCAGCTATTTGAGTGATCTGCCTTTGAAAGGTGTTGCTTTGTATTATTATAAATGCCATACGCCTGATTTTGTGAAAAACAAACGTTTGACCTATGAAACTGCTCACATCAGACTTCAGGGAGCTTTCAAGCTTAAGCGCTCTTCTAAGTAATAAAAATAAGCTAAAAAAAGAACATTTTTGTCATATCATTTATTGTGTTTTCTGTGGTTCACAAGTGTATTACATTTCTGTAACACAGGACAGTGATTCTCAGCTTTCCCCTACTATGATTATCTTTAGTGCCACAATTGAATTTTGATTATGTTCTCAGAGTTGGTAGTGTCTCAACAGTCCTGTATTACAAAAGCCCTCTGATTCATGACACCCAATATGGTTGACAAACTACTGTCATCACTATAATCTGTTATCCTTTATAACCCAGCAAACAGAAACACATCTTTTCAAGTTCACTTGTGATTCTTTTTTTAATTTTAAAATGTATTTCCTATTATTATTTATACAACACTGTTCTTGTGCATTTTACTGACCTGTTGGTTGTTAACAATGTAAAATCAACAGTAAAAATGGAGATGGAATGTATCTGATGATTTGACTTCGCTACAGCTCACGGTGTTCTTCTTTCATTTTATGTTCTTGTATCTTCTCTGGGAGGGTCTGAGTCAGGAAGACAAAGCGCTCCCTCTTCAGATGCTGACTGGCTGCCTGCTTCAAACCAATTGCCAGGTACTCTTCTTCAGCTCCATACTTTGGCCATTGTACAAGGCCGTTCCCATTCGGAGAACTACACAAGCGTGGAGACACACACACAAATTCAACAATTCGACAAGTTTGTCTCATCTCCACATAGCTATATTCGCACTTATTGTACAATGAGGGTTGGTAATTCCTACCCTGTGCGAGCAAAGTTGCCCCAGTAGCTCATCATGGTTCTGCTTAATTGTTTCTCCTCATCAGTACATTTATCTGAAATAATGACGAGCTGATCAAATACTCCATTACAGAAAACTGAACAACAACCCCACATATATTATTTAAGCCACTAAGATTTATATTGCACTTACCAATTAATGTGGCATGAGTTGTTGTGAAACAGAATCCAAATACTGTGAAAATGTCATCCCCATGGTCACATCCGACAAAGCTCGGCCTTTTAGCCTGCAGGAAGTTTGGAGGATGCTGGTACTCATACAGGTATACAGGGGCACCTGCATCTGATAACAGGTCAATGGGTGTTATAGATCTTGGTTATGATAGTGTCCAGGAATAGTTTCAAGTCGGCAAGTGGACGTAAGGGACTTGCATTATAGTAAAATTACCTCTGTGGGCATTCGCAGCCTTAATAGCAGGAATGGTGAATAAAACATCCCCCAACAACTCAGTGAATCCATTTCTGTTTTTCACACGGTCTTCACCAGTTCCAATATATTCATCTGCTATCAAATCTTTGATGATTGCATCTTTGTGCTTGAGAAATAGAAAAAAAAGCTTAAGCATGACAGTGAGGAGTAATACTGGAATGTCAGGCAGTGACTTTCTTACATCAGGGTAAAACATGGACATCATGCTGACAGTCTGCTCCCGATCCAGCCCCTCGGTCCAGTTTGGAGGAGCAAAATACTGCGAGAAGATCCAGGTGCAATTAATAATTCAGACACACACAGCAACACAATAATCAGTAAGCACCTCAGTCACATATTTCAGGAACTCACACTAACAATCATCCAGCCCCCTTCGTCATTATTAACACCAGTCATGAATGGTACAGTGAGAAGTTCGTGTTTATTGAAGAGCTCGTCAACGGGCTTTGTCAGGAAGTGTCCGTCAGTATTTATGGTAAATTTTATTTGTATTTCCTTGAGAGGAGACAAAAAAACAGCAACATAAAATCAAAAACACTGCTCAGAAATCTTGCAGGAGACATTGCAGGCTCATGTTCAACTAGTCTCATCGCATCAGGCTGCATCAGTTCGTACCTTCGCAATATTCAGAACTGCATCAAGATCAATGTTCTTCATGCAATGGGCAATCTGCTCTGTGCTTTCCAGGCTACAGCCGGACATATTTGCAGCCATCTGAGTGCAAACAGAAGTGATCCATCTTAACAATTAAGGAAAAAAACTCTCAAAATATTTTTGCACACAAACATTAGATACATTAATAAACAACCTGTGCCACTGGCAGAGGATTAGCTCCAATAAGTAAGTCCATTGCCGCAGTGCCACTCTCAGCAATGGCACGGTGTAACAGGCCATCAGATAATGGTGAGAGAAGCTGTTGAATGAAGCAGCAGAAGAAATGGAACATTCTGTGGACAATAATTCAAGGCGCCATCTCAGCAGAAAAGGTCCTTACCAGGAGTGATGCGCTCACTCCACCGGCAGACTCCCCAAATACCGTGACTAAATCTGGGTCTCCACCAAAGTTGTGAATGTGCTCCTGGATCCACCTCAGAGCTTGTACCTGGTCCAGCAATCCATAGTTCCCAGGAAGGTGCTCATCCCCAGTGCTAGGTAGAACATACAGTTACAGTCTTCCACGCTCCATTCACACTAGTGTGACCAGAGGTCTAGTTTTTGTTTGACAGCAGAATGTAATCCTTGCATGTTTACTGTGACTTAGTGACCTGCGCGGTTTTACCTGAGGAAGCCCAGGAGCCCTAAGCGATACTGGATCAAAACCACAACTACATCCTGGTAAGCAGACAGGGCAGAACCATCATACACTGAAGCGGACCCCAAGGTAAACCCTCCACCATGGATCCAGACCATGACCTGCAAAAAATGACATGTTTATTTCATTGCAACTGTGCTCAGCTCATATCAAAATAAAAAAAGACCACATTAAGATAAACATAATTTAATTTGATAAAAGCCTGGGTAGCTCAAGAGAAGTGGTTCTTACTGGAAGCTTAGCATCTTGAGCTTTTTCTGCAGGAGTGTAGATGTTGAGGTAAAGGCAGTCTTCTGAAATGTCTGGAATCTCTATCTTGAGACCAACTTTATCGGCAAGATCTTGAAGAATTTCTTTATGCTGAACACATCTGAAAAGGACAAGTTTTTATTACTGAGTGTTCAACATAATTCCAGCAAGTGTGGTAATCCACATAAACACACACAATAATCATGGACAATGATCACAAATACTGCAACAGAATTTATTGATATCAGCAAAATTATTCACCAATAAAATCACCTTCAATCAAATAAACCGTCACAGTTTTTCTATAGCAAAACACTAGCTACTGGCTAACTAACAGACAACATAAACAACACAGTGGGGGTATGTGTGTGTGTGTGTGCGTGCGTGTGTGTGTGCGCGTGTGTGTGTGTGTGTGTGCGTGCGTGTGTGTGTGTATGTGTGTATATGTGTGTGCGTGTGTGGCGCTAAGACCACGTGGGTGGTATAAACAGAGGGAGGCGGAGTAACGTGGTGACGTACTCGCTGACGCTAAGAGGGGCGGCGTTACGTGGTGACGTAAGCGCCCTGACTAAGATGGCGGTGGAGTGTAGTGGTGTGGTGTGCACGAAGGCAGAGAGAGACCACGTGGTTCCTATGGGTCACGTGTGATGGCGGCGATCTCTCTCTCTCTCTACCTGAGCCCTAGTTATCCAATCACGCTCGACAGCGCTTACGCGGGAGGCGTGCGATTGGATAACTAAACACAATACCCAAAACAAACAAAAATAAAGGAAAGAGAGAGCAAAGGAAAGAAAAGAATCACAAGAGCAGTTTGAATCACACTTTGCAAGAAAATCGGTAATTTACCGACACGCAATAGCTTCCTTATTACGGCGTAAATTACATAACATACGTCACAGTCACTGTGAGGCAAAACACTTTAAACACCTACGCTCTAAACTATTCTCTGCCCAGACATAAGCCTCTTACTTGGCGTTGCTCCGATCGGTCGGAGGTTTGAAATTCCCGCTGAGGGGATTGCGGTGAGTCAGGCGAAGTTTTCCGGCGGTCCGTTGTTGCTCGGTTGCCGCGGTGACGTGATGCTCCTCGGGGCAGCGGGGATGCTCACGGATGAGGGACGGTGCTCCTTCTTTGCTTCTGAAGAGCTGCTCCGTTCGTCCTCGTAGGCGATCAGCTGATCAGGCGATCGCGTCGGTGAAAAATCAAAAGAAGAAAAGACGAACAGTCTGGGTGCTCCTCCGGCGAGTTGCAGACTGCGGCCTGGGCTTAGGGAGAGGATGAAGGAATCCGGAGTTTTGTGGTTTGCTCCCTTTTGGCGGCCAAGTCTGGAGAGGGCCTTGTGTGGCTCTCTGCTGCAACTGGTCCCGGGGTAGAAGCCGGGGGAGAAGCAGCAGGGGAAGAGCCGGGGAGGAAGCAACAGCAGCGGGGAAGAGAGCGGGGAAGAGAGCCAGGAATGTCGGGTGCAGGGCGCTTTTATCACCTGAGTGATGTCATCAGCACCCCTGGCGGGACCGCTGGCCTTTGGCCAATGGTCATTCGGGGTTTTGCCCCCAGGACCCTGGTCGCCGCCCTGCCATAAATCAGTGTTGGGGTCCTGGTTTGGTTTTATTACCCGAAAATC